>CM053617.1:62938526-62970394 GCA_028646535.1 Procyon lotor | reverse complement strand
CGTCTCACACACAAGGTCCCTGACCCTCCCAGTGACAGCGCAGGCTCCCCTGGGCTCCGCATGAGACGTCTGCTGGCCCCTTGCTGGCCTGTGCCCGCCACCCCCACACGAACCACCCTCCGCCGCGTGGCTAGAACCGCGGCTGTCTCTTCATCCCCCACCAACACGTCCGCAGGAAGGAGAACCGCCAGGAAGGAGCCGCCTGGGGTCTGGGTGTGAGTCACAGCCGTGCATGTTAGCAATGGGGCTGCGCTGTGGCCCCCGAGAGCGACCGCCTCCGTGGGGCCTCCATGACTCCGTTCCCGGAGGGATAGAGCAGGAGTGACTTCGAGGACCCAGGAGCCAGCGCACAACATCAGGCGTCCCCCAGGGGCCGGGCTGGAGCCGAGAGCCCTTACTCGTGAGGAGCAAGCTTCAATAAGTGATAGACTCAGCCCAGCCTGCGGGTGCGAACTTTCCCCACCAATGGCTTCTGTCCTCCTGGAAGCACAGAAACAACTACAACAGCTCCAGGCTGTATTCCTACATTTCGGAGTTTATACAGGGTTTGTGTGGACCAAAGAAGAAATAACTGACCCGTCAGCAGGATCCAGATACCGGACCGTTGTGATGTTATTCAACTTGACTTCTTGAGTTAAGGTTAAAAGGTCAATCTCCAATTCAACAATCAGCTGTTGCCAAAAAATTTCAAAAGCAAAAATCACTGAGATAGTTTGCCAGCCCCCCTGCCAAGAGATGATGAAGAGAGGTTCTCCCATCGGGCCTCATATCCCCGCTTCTCCCGGCGACGGCATTGAGGGTCCGTTCTCCTCAGGCACCTGCCATCCCCCAACTCCCGTGCAGCTCGGTACGTCCCTGCCTTAGGCGGACCCCCCACCCTCTGCCGCACGTGCACCCCAATCAGCCATCAGAGGAGAGGGGCCTCCCCTCCCCTCCTCCATCCTCACAATTGGTATCTCCTTCCATCTTCTCTCCACCCTGCACGAGGGCAGGGGACGGCTCCTGTGAGCCCAGGTCTGCTCCAATCCCCTTCCCTCTCAACAGTCAAGGTCAGCCTTCCTTCGCTCCACCCTGTCCATCGCCTGTCCTCCATCGACCTCTGCCTCTCTCCCTCATTCCCACCAGCAGGCAGGCATCTGGGATCTTCGATCTTTAAACCCTCAGGCAACTCCCTCTACTAGCTACTGTCCCAAGAGTCGACTCCGTTTCTTAGAAAAACTTACTGCATCATCTATACCCCCCTCTCTACTTCCTTATCCCCAATTCCCCCTTCAGGCCTCTCCCAGCCAAACTGCATCCCTGTCACTGGAAATGCCTACCAGGGGGTCGAGGGCAATATGAGGTCTCCCTCACACCGACGGCCTTCGCATTGCCAAGTCAGCGGGCAGGTGTCTGCTCCTTGATTTCTCAGGAACATCTGATGCTTCTCCCTTCTCTTGACTCCCTCCTCCAAGGATCTCCCAGGCCCCTCATTTTCCTAGGTCTTCTGCTAAAACTCCTTCACAAGCTGCCTCCCACCCTCCAAGGCTCACACCTAAATATTAAAGGACATTTCAGGGATTAGTTCTAAGTCCCCTCTCCCGTCCGCATTCGCTCCCCAGGTGTTCTCATCCAGCTGATGACTCCAACACGTGTCCCAAGCTCCACCTCTTGTGCATCCAAGTGCCGGTCTCACTGGAGCGCCCTAAAGGCAATCAGACTTCATAGCCACACCAGAACACTGGATTCTCTCCCTTCTCCCTAACCCCGCCCCTCCTCCAGATCTCCTGGTCTCGGGAAATGGTTCAATCTGCTCAGCAGCTCAGACCAAACACCTAGGGCTCGTCCTGGGTCCAGCTCTTTTCCCCACTCCTGAATTCCATCACCATCGAGCCCACCCTCTCTGCCTTCAAGATATATCCCCAATCCAGGGACCCCCTTCCCTGCCACCTCATTCCAAGCCATCACCATCCACGTCTCTGACTTCTAAATGATCTCCTAACTAGTGTCCCTCCTCGCTTTCTGCCCCCTAGAGACCATTCTCTACATAGCAACCGCAAAGCTCTTTTTAAAATCTCAAACCGGAAAAAAATAAATTAAATTAAGTTAAATTAAATTAAATCTCAAACTGGGGCACCTGGGTGGCTCAGTTGATTAATCATCTGACTCTTGGTTTTAGCTTGGGTCATCATCTTGGGTTAGTGAGATCGAGCCCCTTGTCAGGCTCTGGAGTTTGCTTGGGATTCTCTCTCCCTCTCTCTCTCCGGCAACCCTCTTCCCCTGCACACATGGTCCTCTCTAAAAAATACTACTACTACTAATAAGATAAATAAAATAAAAAGTAAAAAAATCAAATCAGTTCGTGTCACTCCTCTGCTGAAACCCCACCAGTGGGTTTACATCCCAGTTAGAAAGCTGATAATGACAAACAAGATTCACCCCGCCCACCCCCCTGATCCTGCCTCTTGACATGATCCCTTACCCATTCCCCTCCAGCCACACTGGCCGCCTTTGCTGAACTCAAAACACAACAAACTCATCCCTCCCGGACATGTCACACATGCTAGTCCCTTTCCCAGAACATTCCTTTTCCAGAACTTTATGTTACTGCCTCCTCCTGGGTGCATCAGGTCTGCAGAGAGGGCTCCTCTGACCACTGATCGAAAATAGCCTCTAACCACAATAAGACCCCACCTCACACCCACTAGGATGGTACTATAAAAGCAACAAAACAAAACAAAAGCAAGAGTTGGCAAGGATGTGGAGAAATTAGAACCCTTGTGCATTGCTGATGGGAATGTAAAATGGTTCCGCCATTGTGGAAAAGTCCGGTGGTTTTCAGAATATTAAACCTAGAACTCACCTATGATCCAAAAAATTCCACCTTTGGATATCTACTGTGAAGAAGTGGGGTCACACATATTTGCACAGCCACATTCCTAGCAGCATTATTCCCACTAGCTGAAAGGTGGCGGCAACCCACGTGTCCATCAGCAGAGGAATGGATGAAGGACTCGTGGGTTCTAGATCATGGAGTACTATTCAGCCCTAAAGAGGAAGGAAATTCCCACCGAGGGCACAATGAGGATGAACCTTGAAGTCATCGCGTTAAGTGAAACAGATCAGTAACAGAAGAGACTCCACTTGGGTGAGATGCCAAGTGGCATCAGATTTATAGGGACAGAAATTAGCCTGGTGGCAGCCGAGGGCTGGGAGTAAAGAGAGGAATGTGGCGATATTGGTTAATATGTATGGAATTTCAGTTTGAAGACATGAAAACCTTCTGGAGCCAGACAGTGGGGAGGGCTGCACAACATGAATGTCACACCACTGACCCAGCCACCATACACCAAAAAATGGTTGCGATGAAACCATTTTTATGTCATAGTAGGTATATTTTACCCCAATAGTAAAATTTCTACAGAATCTTTTGTCTCAGGAACTCCGTATCGATATTGACATCTGGTGAACTCACTGTATGCTCCCTAGCAAGACTCAGGTGGTGCTGATGTGGGAAACAAAGGCAGAAGAGAAGTTATAAAATTTCCTTACTACCTATAGCCCATTGACAAGTCTTTGAAACAGGCAAAGGGACATTCCTCTATGGACCCCACGGCCTGGATGTTGACACTTTGCTCATGGCAAAAGGTGATCCTAGCCCGATGCCCCCCAACCCCAGGATCCTGTAAGCCCACTTTAACATGTAACAATTCTTTTGGAAACTTCCTTTATCTCTAAACCCCCCAAGATACGTGTTGTAAATCATCCCCCAAGCATATGGCCCAGTGACATACATCTGAAGGGTCTCATGACTCAGGTTTTATTAAACAGTAATAAAGGACAGCTAGCCCCCTCAGGGTCTTGGAAACCTTGCTTCCGAAGTTCCTTAGAGACTTAGGCTCTCCCTAACCCCCTCCCAACTTGAAAGTATATAATGGGTCACTCCTCCTGACCCCAGAGCTGCTCTTTCTGCCTACGGGTCCTGTCCTTGTGCTTTAATAAAATCACCTTTTTGCACCAAAGACATCTCAAGAATTCTTTCTTGGCCGTCAGCTTCAAACCCTAACGTCTCCCCTCCATCAGGAGGCACCAGGGCCCATCAGGAGACCTCCTGGAGGACATGCCCGCGCGGCTGGCCGCACGCCGCCCCCTCCCACCGGAAAGGCCCAGATCCTGCATTTTCCTGTAAGACTCCTCGACCTGCTACTCAGGCCTGCTCTGCAGTGTTGACGGCATTAGCCTGCAGCAGCCGCCTTTGCCTGGCAAAGTAATAAAAGTGACTGTTCCTTTTTGTCCCCAGTCTCTGTCTTCGTCTTCTTATCCCAGCTCCGAGCACAGGAGGTGGTTTGCGACAACATCACTGGTGGGATATACAGAGAAACAAGGGCACCGAGCAGACCTACCAGGCAGCCAGCCTGGGGAATGGAGCGGCTCTTTTCTTTCTTTTGAAGATTAATCGATTGATTGATTGATTTACTTACTTACTTATCTATCTATCTATCTATTTAAGAGAGTGAGCACACTTGAGCAAGCAGTGGCAGGGGGAGGGAGAGAATCTCAAGCAGACTCCGCGGATCTCGATCACACGACCTTGAGATCATGACCTCAGCCAAATCCAAGAGTCAGATGCTTCACAGACTGAGCCCCCGGGCTCTTTTCTTGAAGCCAGGAACACGCCACCCCGTGCCTCACACCCCTCCCTAGCGTGATGGGATTTCAGAGCAGGTGGCCTTTTACGGTCACAACTTGACCGTACCCACAAGCACACAGCAACCTGGCCTGACATTCTCTCCAGGAAAAATCTTGAAATGGTTGCGAAGCCCCTAATTTGCCCTCCTTTCCAGGAGATGGCAAAGGCTTCAGCTGAAACCAAAAACCCTGGGACTCAGCCAGCCACCTGCCGACACCGACAGCTGATTCCGAATGCGATCTTTTCCCACGACACATCAGTTCTGCCCACCAGCGGGGAAGACAGGGCCATGGGTCACCGTCCCATACACAGCCTCATCCAGCACAAAGGAAAGCAAAGCCCAGGAGAGCGGAAGGTTAGTGCGGGCTCCCAGCGTCTGCGTCACGTCGAGAACGTGAGTTTCACTGAGCCTCTCACAGCATAGCAGCTGGGCCAGCTCTCGGGCAGGCCCACCAAAACGTTATCTTACGAAATCTAAACATAGATTGCAGCTTCTGCTGTGTTTTACAATTCCGTGGAGGTAGATGAAAGGAGGCGATGGGAGAAGGCGAGGAAACCTAAGGATTTAAAGGAACACGCCACGCGCAAGGTGTGCAAACGCCCAGATGTTAGGAAGGGGGCTGAGAAGCAGACGCACAGCACACGCCCCGGTACCTGCACAGGCTCAGGGTTCGGAGGCCACAGGATGACGTTGCGCGAGCTGGAGTTCTCTTGCTGCAAGCAAAGGAGTCTGGCCGTTAGGAGGGGCCACAGCGAACAGGAAACTCCCGCAGCACCAGAGGGACATCTTGGCTGGGTTCTATTCCTGGTGGGTGCACGCCCACCCTGCCCGCGGCTACCAGGGGACCTGAGCCACCAGAGGGAAAGGCACCTGAAGCCCGAGGGTGTAGGAATATGGCAAGGGTGGGCCCTGGGCAGGCCTGTCCTCATCCTTTACCCGATGATATGGCTGGTCCTCCATGCCTGGTCTTCCATCCCTGAACAGGAGGGTCCATCAGACCCCTGTCTTTCCTTCTGTGAGTTCACTTGTAAGCAGAATGCCGGGACCTCCAAGTGCATCTTCACAGAGGAAGAGCCTCTGGGAGAGGCCTCGGGGCATGGATGGGGTGGGGGAAGGGAGCGTGGAGGCAGAGAAACTGGTTTGGGGCAGCCTGCCCTGACCCAGGTGTGGGGTAATAGGGTGCGGTGGGGGTGGAGAGGGAAAAAAAAACCTGTTAGATAAAGAACTACATCTTGGACATGTGCTATGTGTCCATCTTTTGAGAAAGTGCTCTAAGTGACAGGGATGAGGCCAGCAACCCCCAGGCCCACCTTTCCGCCGTATGACTCGGGGCGGGGGCCAATCAGAGTGCCCATATTTGGCTGCCCAGTGACGAATCCCAGACAGGGCACGTGACACCATCAGGGCCGGTCCTCAGGGGGTGCTGATAGCAAGGCTGGACCGAGAACGAGAGGAAGTCTGGAAGCCTGGAGCAGCCAGTGGGGTTTTTAAATTTTGTTTTATTTTGTTTTGTTTTGTTTTGTTTCTTGCAGGCTGAGGGCCCCTCCCTAAGCACTCAGGCATCGCAGAGGAAAGCAGAGCAAGAGCCAGAGAAGACAGATCTCCAGCGTCCTCTTTGGAACCTCTGGACTCAGGGACTGCTGAGGCTAGACCCTCTCTCTGGACTTCCTAATTCTATAAGCCAAATAAGCCTTCTCTGCTTACGGTCATTGGAGATAGGTTTCCGGGTCTCGCAACCAAAAAGAAGTCCTAATTACTTGGAAATTTGAAAGGCTAAGTGGCCAGGTGTTTCATTTATTAATTATAAATCATAGAATGACTTATTAAATGGGGAGAACGGGAGTGAGTGGAATCAGAGGTGACCCCCAGATTTCTGTTTTGGATGGTAGGGTAGATAATCATGGTAGGTGGGGGGGGGAGACAGGAGGAGAAAAGGATGGGGGAGGGGGAGCTTAGTTCAGGTTTGAGGAATGTGCAGTGACAGTGGTCATTTGGGAGACGGTGGAAAGATAAGTCTGGAACACCAGCCCCATGGGGGAGCCCCAATCCTGTAGTCAAATGTACTTGTCCTTCATTCCCACTTGTTTCTCTGTGGAAGGCAAACGTTGACCTGACCCTGGGATCCTGAAGACAACGCCATCCTGCTCCACCGGGTCATGTGTGAATGAGGCTGGAGTTGGGAAAATTTGTAACGGCTGCCCCAGGAGGGCACTGGGGAGGGAGGACAGGGTTGGGGGCTGGCAGGAAATGAGAAGTAAAGATCTGAAATACCGAACTACATTCATTGCTTGCAAGGATATAGTGAGATTTGAACCTCCGCGTACCCTGATGAGAAAAGTATAAATTGGCATCACCTTTCTGGAAAGCATTTTATACATAGATATAGATAGTTCTAGATCTAGTTCTATAATGAGAGTTTTGAAAACACCGTTTATTCGACCTAGCAATTCCATCTCTATGAGTCTCTCCTAAGTAAACCAGCCGTCAATTCTGGACAGCGCCGTTTAGAAAACGTGATGAAGAAAACACAGAAGCCACTCTAATTTGCCTGCATTTCAATGCAGGGAGAAACTCATCTCGGATTCAAGAGGTTCAGCCACTGCCCCAAGGAAGTCTCTTCAAGTAGGTGAGACAAACGTTCCTCTGTCCTAGGTTTTCTCAACCTCGGCATATTTGAGAAGAAGAATTCCCTGTTGTGAGACTGTCCCTGTGCCTCGAGAACAGGGAGCAGCTTCCCTGACCCCGGTCTGCAGCTGTGGGGCCAAACCTGCCTACAGACACGGACAAATGTCCTGGGGCAGGGGGAGGTAAATACACCCCGTGAGAACCACGGCTCTGTCGTGTTTGTAGCCAGGAGTGGAGCTTGCTGACTGTTTGGGGCCCAAACAGATCTGCAAGCGTTTAGAGAAGGTACTGAATCTGAGCCACTTGGTTTGTTAATCAGCAGGACTAAAGGCCAGAATATGAGTCTAGTGCCTGTACTGTGTCTGAACATGGAAGGCACTGAACCAATGGCCATAGACTTCTTCACTCTAAAACACAAGACAGAACATTCCTTTAAGTCAGAGGTTATAAAGAGGTAGGGCCTGAGCCAACCTCAGCCAGCAGGAGCACCTTTTTGGCTCGCAGAGTGTTTAAAAATAATTTAAATTAGTTGTCAACATTTTGAAAATTGTAAAAATTTCTTTACAAAACCTCTTCTAAGAAAAGAGAAGAGGAGAAAGCACTCCCCAAGTCGTTTTATGAAATTAGTTTTTAGATTGATACCAAAACCAGAGAAAGAAAGGAAAACTACCAAGCAATATTTATCATGAATTTAGACACAAAAATCCTCAATAAAATGTTAGCAAATCCAGCCTCACAGTCTTTATAAATAATTATACACCATGACCAGGTAGGATTAATTCCAGGTATACAAGACTGGTTCAGGGGCGCCTGGGTGGCTCAGTGGGTTAAAGCCCCTGCCTTCGGCTCAGGTCATGATCTCAGGGTCCTGGGATTGAACCCCACATCGGGCTCTCTGCTCAGTGGGGAGCCTGCTTTCCCCTTTCTCTCTGCCTGCCTCTCTGCCTACTTGTGATCTCTCTCTGTTAAATAAATTAAAAAAATAAAAAAATAAAAAATAAAAAAATCTTTAAAAAAAAAAAGACTGGTTCAACATTCGGAAATCAATCAGTGTGATCTAACCTATCAATAGCCCAAAGAAGAAAGAAAGATCATATGGCTACATCAATTGACACAGAATAATAAAAAAAATCATTTGAAAAAATCCAATACCCATTCATGATAAAAATCCTTAGCAAACTAAGAATAGAGGGGGATCTTCCTTAACTTGATAAAGAGAATTTATAGGGGGGCCCTAGCTGGCTTAGTCAGTAGAGCATGTGACTCTTGACCTCAGGGTTGTAAGTTCAAGCCTAGAGCTAAAGGAAGGAAGGAAGAGAGGGAAAGAAAGTTAGTTTGAAAAAAGAGAGAATTTATAAAAACCTACAGCTAATATCTTACTTAACAGTGAAAGGTAGAATGCTCTTCCCCCCACAACTGGGAACCAGGTAAGGATGTCCACTCTGACCATTTCTAATTAACATAATACTGGAATTCCTAGGCCACAATAATAAGGGAGTATAAATAATTGAAAAGAAGGGGCACCTGGGTAGCTCAGTGGGTTAAGCCTCTGCCTTCGGCTCAGGTCATGATCTCGGGGTCCTGGGATCAAGCCCCGCATCGGGCTATCTGCTCAGCAGGGAGCCTGCTTCCCCCTCTCTCTCTGCCTGCCTCTCTGCCTACTTGTGATCTCTCTCTGTCAAGTAAATAAATAAAATCTTAAAAAAAAAAAGAATCAAAAAGAAGAAATGCAACCCTCCCTATTTGCAAATACCATGATTATCTACATAGAAAATCCCAAAGGATCTTCAAAAAGCCTTTTGGAACAAATAAGTGAGTTCAGCAAGGTCACAGGATAGAAGATCAACACAAAAAAATCAATACGCTAACAATAACATGTGGAAACCAACATTAAAAACACAGTACTATTTATAATTACTACAAAGAAAATGGAACATTTAGGCATACACTTAAAACATATGCAGGATCTATATGCTGAAATTTATAAAACGATGATGAAAAAAATCAAAAAAGCATTTTTTGTTCAGAGACTGGAAGACCCATCATAGTAGAGATGTTAATTTCTACTATGGAAAATGTCAATTTCCCCTATGTATCTATAGGTTTCATGTAATCCCTATCAAAATCCCCTCAAGGAATTTTTTAGACAAACTTATTCTAAAATTTATATGGAAAGTTTTAAGTCCTAGAGTAGCTAAAACAATTTTGCATGGAGTACTGGGTGTGGTGCATAAACAATGAATCTTGGAACACTTAAAAAATAAAATTCAAAACAAAACAAAACAAATTTTTGAAAAGTAGTCAAGAGGAAGAGGACTTACTATGTAGCAGCAGTAATCAAGACTGTGTGGTATCAGCGAAGAGTAGACATAGATCCATGGAATAGAAAAGAGAACCCAGGAAAAGATCCACACAAATAGAAACAACTGATTTTTGACAAAGATGCAAAAGCCGTTTAATAGACAATGAATGGCATTTTCAACACATGGTAATAGAAAGATGGCCACTCATGGGCAAAAGAAAACAGAACAAAAACACAGAAAATGAAATCTAAATCTCACACCTTACACAAACATGAATGCAAAATGGATCATGTACTTCAATATGAAATGTCAAACTATACAATTTTTAGAAAAGATAACATAGGAGAAAATCCTCAGGCTGTAGGGGTAGAAAAAGAATTCTTAGATTTGACATCAAAAGCATTAGACTCGGTAGAAAAGGAAAATGAAAAATTGATCAAGTGCATCTCATAAAAACTTTTGTTCTACAAAAGACCCCGTTCAGGTGATGAGAAGGCAAGCTACGTACGAGTGGGAGAAAATATTTGCAAACCACAATCTGACAAAGGATTAGTATCTAGACTGTATAAAGACTCTTAACACTCAACAGTTTTAAAAAAACCAATTAGAAAACACATAAAAGACATGAACACACATTTCACCGAAGAGAACACACAGTCAGCAACAAGCTCATGAAAGACCAGCAACACCAGTTATCAGGGAAATGAAAACAATAGCGACACATCACAATACACATATCAGCATGGTATCCCCAAATAGTGACAACACCAACGGTGTCCAGGATGTGACAAAATGGGATCACTCATCCACTGCTCGTTGCTGGTGGGGATGTAACATGGTGCAGAGATTCTATCTCAGGGTTTGGCGGCTCCTTATGAAACTAAACATGCAACTGACACATGACCCAGCAACTGCCCTCTGGGGCATTTGTGTCAAAGGGACAAAAACATGTTTACACGCGCACAAAAACCTGTATACAAATGTTCACAATAGCTTTATTGATAATCACCCCACGCTGGAAACACCCAGATGTTTCTAGACCATGGAGCACAACTTGGCAAGTAAAGGGAGTGAAGTACTGATGCACGTCACAACCTGGATGAATCTCCGGGAAATTAAGCCCAGTGAAAAAAGCCAATTCCAAAAGGTCCTCTACTGTATGATTCCATTTACATAACATTCTCAGGAACCCAAAATTACAGACACAGAGGACAAAAGAGCAGGCGCCAGGGATGGGAGTGGGGAAGAGGAGGTGGTGGGTGTGGCTCTAAGGAAACCAGAAGGAATCCTTTAGGTGATGGAAAAGGTTCAGCATCCTGACTGTCTCAATGCAGATATGGGTGTGCACTGCAGTTTCAAAAGATGTCGCCCTGGGGGGAAGCTAGGTAAAGGGCTCGGGGACCTCTCTCTGTTAGGTCTTGCAATGGCATGCCAGTCTACCATTGTCTCAACATAAAAAATGTATTTACAAATACTTTACGATTTCATAGAACAAAATGGGCTTTTGACCTCTCTTGAAGAGATAGGAAGGTCTTGTACCAGGGGGCCTGCACTCCCACGTGGCAGCCAGCAGCCAGTGGGGCTTCCTTCAGACAATAGGACAGGATCCCTCCTGTTTGCCACAGTCCCTCCTTCTCCCTATTGTCTCACACTGGGCCATTGACCACAATTACTGTTTCTGGCCTGTTCCTAAAGACTGGAATTTGCCACCTTTTGTCTTGATGATTCCTGTGTTTTTCCTTGAGAAAAGATCTTAGGGAAGAAGAAGCAGAGGGAAAGCAGATTGTTTTATGCTGGCTTTCAGATTCAATTATCTCCTTCAGAAAACTCAATACCATTGATTCAAAATTTCCATTGTGTGTGAGAAAAACAGGAAAGCGTCCCCCTGATTTTGTTCACCAGGGCATTGAATTAAGTCTCTCAAACTGAAAATGCAGAATTGCTATAAAATTTGAATATATTTTAACAATCCCAGCATATGTGCAATTAAGCAGTTAATGCTTTTTCCTCAGTTGTGAAAACCTTCCTTAACATGGAAATGATAGTTCACATTTAATCTGCTCAACATTGACGGATTTGAAGATCACTCTTTAAGGGCCATAACTTTATTTTGGGGAGGAGTGTGGATAAGGTTTTATTTCAACCTCCTCTGATGCATCCACACGAGTAAACAGATGGGGGCGGGGTGCACACAATCTGAGAAAAATATGCCAAACTCCTCTTACGTCAATTTTAAGCACAGAATAAAGAGTTAAACTAGTTGTTTTTTTTTTAAAATATGGTTTATAAAATCAAGGCTAGCCTTAATATAAGAATTCTGAAAATGCAACTGGTAAAGGCTTCTGGTAATACAGATGTACCGTGTGTATCTATACATCATCTGTGTTTTAGCTTGCTCCTTCCTGGGCGGAGAGGAGATGCTGAAAAAAAAATCTAGTCAAGGTCAGTCGAGGGACCCATGTAGGTTGGGGAGGGAGGAGCTCCCTGACACCCACCTGGCTTTCCGAGGTGCTGTTCTCATTGCCCATGGCGATTCAGGGTCCCAGCGTCCCTCAGGATTTTACCAGAAGCAACTAGAAGAAATCAAAAGGTATACACATCTGTAAAATTGAAGATCTGAGGCTTTTTCTGTCTGCCGTTCTCCCCAAACTTAAAATCCAGCTGATGGGAAATGTGGCTCTCTGCAGTCACATCATGGAAAAATCGGTTTTGAAGAGTTTTCTTCTGCGATATGCCACCCCGACTTCTTTCCTGTGACGGAGCCCGGGGCTGGCAGCCGCTTCTGAAAAACGAGTTTGTTCCTGAGTCTGTGTGAATGCCAGTGTACACACAGAGGTGTATCCACTAAAGGAGTGACAGAGGGGGCGCGGGTGCCAGAGAGAGCTCCAGGGGCGGCACTCTCCGTGTGTCTTCTGCTCTTAAGGGTGCTCGCTCTAGAAATTTCGAGTGTGGCTCTTCCCCCATCAAGTGACCACAGAGCCCGGTGTCGCACCTCAGGAGGCACGAAACCCACTCCCCTTCAGTAACATATGGTTTTTATGTTTTTTTTTTTTTAACTCTAAGCCCTTGTTTCATCAAATCAGTTTCGCTTCTGCACATATTTTTATGAAGGCAGAATGGTTTTCTTGGTGAGGAAAATGGGCAGCCGGGGCCAGACAAGGCATAAATCACCAGGTAAAGTGGCGGACGGCCCGGACCACGAGACCAGGTCCATCGGGCTCATTTGACGACACTGATGATTGATCACCACTGTCATGAGGAGGCGTCCCACACAGCTCACCGGGGTCCACGGGAACCCGTAACACCAGCGGGATGGGGACTCTTACCCGCGCTTTTGCTGCACAGTAACTAAGTTACGGAAAATTTGTAAAATTATCAGCTTTTAGAGCTGGAGCCTCGGAGATTACCAGTCTGATCCAAGGGGGGGAAACTGAAACCGGAGAAGGGAAGAGGGCTTGCCAAAGACCCAGTGTGGGGAAGGCAAAGCTGGGAAATGGACTCCGTCTCCTGCCTTCCGAGTCAAGATCTCTGCCACAGAACTATTTGCTTCCACCACAGTATTTGCTCAGAAAACTGCAGGGACAGACTCACTTCTGATAAAATGTGTCCATTGATTGCTTATCCATTCAACCAACACTGCCTGAGGAGCTGTGCTATGCCTACTGAACAGTCACTGGAAAAGAAAATGAGTATTTTGAGCAGCACTAAAATGCGCCCAAACTGAAAAAATTGGAAGTATCACTTCAGTGATACTGTAGTGATCGATTGATCCTCTCACTCCCATCCCTTGGGTCAAAAGGAGACCTACAACTCCTTAACCTTTTCTTGCCATTACTATTTATAAGAGACGGGCAAAAGAAAGTCATAAGCTCACTTACAGAACGTAAAAATCTTCATGTATTTAAAATTGATCACTTCAGGGTTTTTTCTGAGGTTCATTTGGAAAATGATGCCTCGTTAGGAAACAATGATGAGTGCTAATCATTACGCCCAGACCGAGGATTATCAGTTCCCTGTGCCCACCAGTTTAACCCACATGCAGCTGGGATTTCGTACAGTTCGATATAATATTTTATCTATCTCTCTGTCTATCGCTCTATCAGAGAGAGACAGCACAAGCAGGGGGAGCCGCAGTCAGAGAGAGAAGCAGACTTCCTGCTGAGCAAGGAGCCCCATGCGGGACTCCATCCCAGGTCCCTGAGATCATGAACCGAGCTGACCGCACCTGCTTAACCCACTGAAGTACCCAGTTTGATGTAATATTAATTTTTGCAACTCATTCACCAGATTAAATTCAATAATTGCATTAAAAATCAGAGCGCTTGGGGTGGCTGGGGGGCTTCCACCTTAAGCATCTGCCTACCGCTTAGGTCGGGGTCCCAGGTTCTTGGGATCGAGCCCCATATCGGGCTCCCTGCTGGGCAGAAGGCCTGCTTCTCCCTCTCCCACCCTGCTTGTGTTCCCTCCCTTGCTTTCTGTCAATCAAATAAATAAAAATCTATTAAAAAATCAGAGCACTTCAACTAGCTTTTGATACAGGTAAATAGACTAACCACAACGACAAAACTACTTCTGGCTCAGG
Organism: Procyon lotor; assembly: GCA_028646535.1. Lineage (NCBI taxonomy): Eukaryota > Metazoa > Chordata > Mammalia > Carnivora > Procyonidae > Procyon > Procyon lotor. The sequence goes on along the minus strand of CM053617.1, from coordinate 62,956,214 downwards.
GCACCTGGGTGACGCAGTCGGTTGAGCCTCAGACTCTTGATCCGGGCTCAGGTCATGATCTCGGGGGTGGGGAGATCAAGCCCGGTGTTGGGCTCTGCGGTCAGCAGGGAGTCTGCTTGAGATTCCCTTTCCCTCTCCCTCGGCCTCTCCTGCTCGTGCTCATGCTTGCGCGCGCTCTCTCTAAAATAAATAAATCTTAATAAATAAATGAATAAACCTACCTCTGGTTCGGTGTAAATTTCAAAACCACTGAGAGAAGGCGTGGCTGATTGGGGGAACCCTCCTCCCGAGCTGCCGCACGCCAGCCCCTCGGGCTCCCCCAAGACCAGGAAGGAAGGCGGGTACAGCTCCGCGGTCGCCTTACGTTCGAGGAAGTTCTGAGGCTTTGGAGGCAGCGGGCCCTCGAGAGCTCTGCTTTCCAGCCACTGAACTTTCTCTCCCATTCAGAGGCAGGTGAGGCCTGAGCGGAGGCGCTGACCCACGTCATGCAGTTGGGCAAACAAGCCGTCTCCGCCCTTGACACTGACACAAACCAGCTGCGCCTCCTACCTGGGCCGAGGGCGCGCGCAGCCGCTGGGATCACACAATCGTGGAATCAGCATTTCTGAGCCCGGGGCGGCGCAGGCCCCTCCCGTTGAGGATTTTCCCCGTTATTACATTCGCAGGGCTCCTTTCAGAGAGGGCTTAGCCAGACTCCAACTGGCCCTGTGACCTGATTGGCTGCCCCTAAGCGCTCAGCCCGGTCCTGCCCGGCAAGCAGGGCGTCTCTCCCGGGGTCACTCCCTCGCCCTTTCCGCAGCAGAGCAGGGACAAACCTTCCACTGGGAAAAGGAGTAAAATGCACCAAGGGCTTCCCGATGGCACCTGGAAAAATCCCCCCCCAAACAATGGGGCAAGACGGAGAAAACTTGTGGAACTGGAGGACGCCGGCAGCCCGGCCCCTCTTGACGGTGTGCTGTGTGGAGAATGTACTTACCAAGGCGTGGCTTGAGTTTCAACAAGTGAAGTCATAAAAAGCCGCAGGCTTGGCCGAGGCCCGCAGAGGCAGACCTGCCCGACGGGGCGGAGCAGGCCTCGGGGCCCTTGGGTGGGACGGATGGGCAGCCTCCACCTGCCAGGGTTCCTCCCCTTACCACCGGTCAGCTACTCTTTTGCAGGAACGCAGCCGGTTTCGGTTTTGTTTTTTGTAGGGCAGTCTCTCTCTCTCTCTCTCTCTCTCTCTCTCTCTCTCTCTCTCTCTCTCCCCAGAAGCCCCCAGGGCGTGACCCCTCCAGGGAAACAAGTTGGCTTTTCCTCCCAGGCTCCTGGAGACCAGGAACCTGACCAAGCTCGGAGGGGCGCCAGGTGCTTCTTGGAGGAGCACTTGAATGTGGGGGTGGGGGGGATCTCGGAGCCCCCACCTGTGATCCCGGCAGAGCAGAAGTAATCACATTGTGGGTAGTCCAATGGGTGGGTGATCCAGTTGTGACACATCCGTACATGGGAATATTAATCAGCCATAAAAAGGAGTGCAGTTCTGATACATGTAACCAACTCAGATGAGCCTCAAAGACCTACTGAGTGGAAAAGGTCAGACACAAAAGGTCATGTGTTGTGGGATTTCACGCATAGGAACTGTCCAGAAGAGGTAAATCTGGAGGGACAGAAACCAGGCTGATGTCTCACAAGGGCTGGGGGCAGGGTGAGTAACTTCTTGATGGGTTCAGGGTTTTATTTAGATGTGATGAAAATATTCTGGAACTAGAAAGAAGTGGTGGTTGCTCAGCCTTGCAAATGTGGTAAATACAACCCCATCATTCCCTTTTAAATGATTAATTTTGTGTGATGTGAATTTCACCTCATGTTTTAAAGGTGTGTGTGTTTCACTTCTTGGGGCTCTGCATCTATTATTGTTTGAAAAAGGAACTGGGGGGGCAGGAGGAACATCTGAAAACTGTTACTTTTATGTTTATTAACACCAGGTTTCTGTGCAATTAAGGACTGGTGGGATGAGAAACAAGAATGCTCCCTTTCCCCTTCCTCACCCCACCCAAATCACAGGAGAATTCTTCTAGGGAAGAGGATCTTTTGAAGTGAAATATATTGGATGAGCCAATTGGAAATGAAGAGAGGTCATTCAGGGGGCAACAGGGGTCAAACGTAGAGAAAAAGAAGGGGCGGATTGGAGGCACACTCCTGAGGGGAGAGGAGAAAGAGGGAGAGAGGATGGCCAACCGAAAAGGCAGAGTCACATGAGGACATTGAAAGTGGGAATGTTCAGTATGCAATTTCAGCTGCATACCTTTGGCAGTCCGAATTCCTTCCATGAACATCCCCTCAGTCAACACATGGGTAGCTACTGATATCCCTGTTGCGGCCACCATTGGTCCCTGGACCGCCACTGTCACGGCTGCTGGATACTGGGCCTCACCACTGACACCCGTCCCACCACCGCTGCCCTTGGCCACTTCCAGGCACCAGAGATTGCCGCAGTCAGTGGGGAAGAGAACAAATAAATAGACCCACTTTTCAGTTTCCATCCCAGAAGCTGGTGCTCCGTCTCTTATAATAGATTGCCTGGCACAGGGGACGTGTTCAGATGCCAGGCACTATGGAGTCCAGAGGGTCCACATTCCATAGCTGTGACCGTCTCTCCCCAGCGCAGTGCTCTGATGGGACCTCGATGTCAGTTTCCTTGACTTACCACTGTCTACACATGTCCGTGGCTGATCAGCTTCCCTCTTTGTCTTCTTCCAGGCTGGACATTAAGCAAGCAACCAGATTCCCGTTTCCCACCACATGTGGTGAGACACAAGTGTATGTGGGTTCCGTTGTCCATCACCGGGACAACCTCCCTTTGGAGGCAGGGGTTGGGATTATGAACCAGACTGCTGTCGCGTGAATACTAGCTTCCCCATTCACCTAGGGTGTAAATTCTGGCAAATTATTTCATTTCTGTGTCCTCAGTTTTGTCATCTCTAAAATGGGAATCATAGCAACACCTAACTCTTATGACCGTGGTGAGTTAATTTCAGTAATGGTCTCAGAATGGAGTAAGTCGTGGGTAAACTGCTGCCTATTCTCTTATCTCGTATAAGCCATGGGTCTGTTTGGAATCCCAGTAGGCAAGTCCCTCAGTGAAACAAGACTTATACTGCTATCCTTTTATCCCTTCAGTAAAATCACAAATTTGAGTGTGACTACTTAGAAATCGGTACATCTGCAATAAAAGTTCAGCGAAACTGACTTGTGCACTAGAAGAAACACAGCGTGACTAAGCAATTTTAAAACACAGGCTCAGTAAAAAGAAAGTGAATGGTTTCAAGAACTTCTGTAAAAGCCATTTACACTGAAATATTTAGTGGGGCTGATGACACACCATTCTGATCCCCTCCCTGTCCTTGGCCACCTCTGGGCACCAGGTGTTATCTTAGCTAGAGGACCTCTGTGTCCTCAGGCGAATGAAACCACACGTCCTTAAAAAGAATCCACAGTTTAGGGTTCTAATTCACTCCAGTGGCTTGCCACCCATGAGGCTGAAGCCACAAAGGTTTCTTCTACCCACTTGTCTCCGTATGGAGCGTAAACAGCCAGCTGCCCTCAACCTACGCTCCCATAGATTAAATATATAAAATTCATTTAAAAAGGTAATTGTTTGGGAGGATTTTTGTTTCTCAACTGGTTTATTCGTGTCACATCATCAAAGGCCCCAAAGACCCTGAATGAAAGACAGGATAGTCTTTGATTCATTAATTCACACCTTCCCGCATTCTGTAAACACCGAGCTTTTTGATGTACCAAGCACTGAGGGGCTCGTGCACTCTTTACTACTTATGGCAAAGTGATGGGGAGGCCTTTTCTCTTTTTATGGATGAACAACCAAAGCCCACAGGGATCAAGTCACATGATCAAAGACCAGAAGAAAGCAAGAGGAAGGATGGGGAGTCTGGTTGGCCCCAAGCCCTGCATTCACGAAGGATGTGAGGCTACCAACTTAGAAGATATTGCTATGCAGTTCAACGGTAATTGACAACCTTTTTCTCTCATTTCTTTTTCCACTCCTTGATTTCTGGAGAAGAGCATGGTTTTTAGCTGTTGGCAACAGACCTGGTTGGGAGGGTCCCAACTGATGCAACCCCCCTCATTGATCTGCAAACAGTGCCAGGTTTGGGCTGGTCACTTGCCGAGGTGGCTGAGTTGACCTAGCAGGGCTGGGTAGCCAGAGCATTGCTGAGAGGAGCTGGGGGGGGGGGGGGGGGGGGGGGGGGGGGGGGGGGGGGGGCCAGGGAAATGGAGCCTGGGGCCAAGTGTGGAGGAGGAGGGGAAGTAGAAATGTGAGAACTAGCACAGCAGCTGAGCGGCCTATGGGTGGAGGACACCACTCAGACCCAGATCGCCATGGCCAGGTCGGCCGATGCCCCATTTTACGTGCTAGGTGTAGGGCAGGGAGGTGCAGGGAGCTGGGAAATCAGAGACAAGATCTCACCGGCCCCATGGCATCCACGATAACACGGAGGCTCAGAGAGGTTTTGCAACTCACCTCCCCTGTCTTGTGAGAACAGCCTGCCGGGATCTGTTGATACATCAGACCATTGTACCGAGTTTTCTATTTTGGGATTTTTACTCTCTAGGTGAAAAAAGACTCTTTTTTTGTATGTGATGGGAATATATCAGTTTTAAGGGCTTAAGAAGTTTGGGTTTTTCTTCTGCATTGAGCACGTTAGGTTGTTAGTGCTGGAAGAAACTTGGAGATCATCTTCACTGACACCTCCTTTGCAGATGGGGAAGCTGAGGCCAAGAGGGGGAGAATGAACTATGCTGGTCTCCCAGGGAGCAGGGGCTGGAGCCCGATCTAGACCCAGACAGGCGAGAGCTCCCTGCAGACAGCCAACCCCCGAGCGGGCCTCTGCGGGCTCCAGCGTGGCCCTCGGGCCAAGTGGCGGGCGGCCAGTCGGGTCCTGCGCTGGCTGAGCGTGTGGGAGGCATCGACTGGAGGCGTCAGGTTATGTCTGCGCAGTGAAGGTGAGCTCGGGTTCACCTGCCCGGCAGTGGCCGTGGCGGCCACGCCAGCTGCCTGTTTCCACAGATGGCCCCAGCAGGCGGGAGACCTCTTCTTCTCCCTCCAGTGGCCGAATTCAGTTGTTCCGACTCCCTGCCTCGCGCAGCTGAGCGTGGGGCTACTTATAGCTCTGCTATCATGTTCCTGTTTTAATACAAACAAACAGCCGTAGCCTGGGAAAGGGATTTAGTGAGAGACCTCGCCTGCTTTCTGGTCTGGCAGGCACCTGGCAGCGATGTGCGGTTTGAGTGACACGACAGCTCTTCCTCGCCACTCGGCAGCCCCCCCACCCCCGCCTCCCGTCCTCTTCCCTCCCCCATCTCTGAAGCCACCAGGAAACTCTGATAGGAGAAGCCCAACCTCGTAGAACGTGGGGACTGGGGGGGGACTCAGAAGTCGTCTCTCCTGCCCCAGAGACCAGAGACCACGGCGCCCAGCCCCGCTGCCGGGGAGAGGCTGGGCCAGATACTCAGTTTCTGCTTCCCAGCCTCAAACCTACTGCATTCCAGCCGGGGGACTCTGCCAATCCACGTCTGCCAGGCCCTGCAGGAGGAGGCAGAGGCCAGAGGTGGAAGGAGGAAGGAGAGCACAGTCCTTCCTGCCTGGTTTTTTCTTTATTTGTTTGTTTAATTTTATTTATTTATTTGACAGAGAGAGATCACAAGTAGGCAGAGAGGCAGGCAGAGAGAAAGGGGGTAGCAGGCTCCCCGCTGAGCATAGAGGCTGATGTGGGGCTCGATCCCAGGACCCTGAGATCATGACCTGAGCCGAAGGCAGAGGCTTTAACCCACTGAGCCACCCAGGCGCCCCATTCCTGCCTGTTTTTCCAGTTCTGGGAGCAGCGTCTGGCCTCATGGCTTCACCTGGTTGGAGGGGGTGGGGGGGGCGGTCAGGCCCCTCCTGCCCAGAGCTGGTGCAGTTGTGGCTAGGGCTCCCTCCACAGGGGTCGGAGGTTCCCTTCTGTGGGGTTCCCCTCCAAGCTTCTAAATTTTAATAATTCCAGCTTCTCTGGGCTCCCAAAGCCCTGAGTTGATAACCCCCTCCTGCAGGGGCCGCCTTCTCTCGTAACTCTAAACTGGCTTTTCTGCCTTGTTATTTACCTAGAAAACAACTCTTTACATCCAATTCTCTCTGTTAAAACAACCGGAATGTTTCTGTCTTCTAACTCAACTGGCTGATAGGCTGGCAGAGCTGGGATTCCAGCCCAAGATCTTCTTTCTCCTGGTTCTGTACTCCCTGCTTTGGAATCCGATAATCGTGTGTGTCATTCAGTGAATGACAAGGTGAGTTCCCTCCATTCATTAGTTCTGACTTTAATAAGATGTGGTTAGGATTGCCCACCACCCCGGGCCCCCTGACCACACCAAGAGTTGAGGGGATTAGAACCCTGGTACACCCGTGGCCTGTCTACACACCAATGAGCCCTGCTCTACGTGGAGAAGGACGGACCTAATCCAATGCCCCCATTTTACAGATAATCAACCGAGGCCAGAGACCTTTGGTAGCTTGCCCGAATTTAAATCTCAGCTCCCTTCACCCTCCAGCTGCCTCGTCTGGCTGATTCACAGCCCAGCACCAGAATTCCTCCTGGGAAGGAATACTCTTTGGGCAAAGAACCCAATTTCTCTGTGTAGGTGGCAAGGGTTGGCAGAAGCTGAAGCCCAGGTGGCTAAGGGGGCTCCATGTGAAAGCAGAGTAAGGAGGTTTGGTTCCTGAGGCAAAAGGTCAGAGAGGACAGAGGGGCGGAGGAAGGACCTGGGCATTGGTGTGAGATAGAGGACAATGGAGGAGAGTCAGGGGAATGTCCCCTGGCTGCTGGTGGAGGACACTTGAATAATCACACCCAACGTCACTTTCCTTCCATTGTAGCCGCAGAGCCTTCCTCTCGGGCCCCAGATCCTCACATGAAGACAGTCGCAAATCCCTTGTGAGTGTTTTGTTCTGCTATGTTTTACATCTGGCAGGGTTGGGGGCTGGAACTTGAAGAAGGAGCTGCATTTTATTCATATTTGGGTCAATACAGTAGTCAAGGAGGCACCTGAGAGCAGAGGAGACCGGAGTATGAAAGCCCTTGGGGGGTTCACAGAAATTGGGGTCACCCTGGGGATCCAATAGGCATGGGCTTGAGCTGGAGTCTAAAGGCGCTGAGAAACACCAGCTGACGTCTGGGTGAGCATTCATTTGTAAACTTAAATAAAATCCACAGAGTCAAAATTGGGGATCATGCATGTTGTTTGTACTCTGTGGGGGTTTTTAAATTTTTTTTTAAGATTTTTCTTTTTTTTTTTTAAGATTTTTATCTATTTATTTGGCAGAGAGAGAGAGATCACAAGTAGGCAGAGGGGCAGGCAGAGACGGGGGCGGGTGGGGAGAGAAAAGCAGGCTGCCTGCTGAGCAGAGAGCCCGATGCGGGGCTCGATTCCAGGACCCTGAGATCATGACCTGAGCCAAAGGCAGAGGCTTTAACCCACTGAGCCATCCAGGCGCCCCCCCCCACCCTTTTTAAAGTAATCTCTCCACCCAACATAGAGCTCGAACCTATAGCCCCAAAACCAAGAGTCATATGCTCTACCAACTGAGCCAGCCAGTCGCCCCTGTTTGTACTCTTTTTTAAACTGCTTTTTATTTTCCATTTCACAGTGGCATATCAAAAACAATTCCTCATGCCTGTAACATCCGATTTAATAGCTGCAGTGGACACCAGGTCGTCTCCGAGTGTTTGCAGTTTACAAACCATCTCGTTTTGTATACTTGTCTTAGCCTGGATGGTCGAAGAGGTTGTGGGGCGAGGAGCCTGGTGAGCCTAGACCAGCTGTAGGTCAGACCAAGTACGAAGGTATTGAGTCCAGAGAACTGTGAATGGGGGGCCGACATGGGGGCACAATCAGGTTGGCAAGATCAGATATGGGGGTAGGGACTGTTGGGGTGGAGAGCAGGCGGAGGGCTGGATGGGCAAGGATACAGTGTGGCTGGAGACAGTGGGAGGGCAGCTGCCAAAGTGGGAACGGAGGACATCTCCAGAAGCGCAGAGGCTGCTTCTTGTCTCAGGAGAGCGTTGTAGCCATGCGCTGCCTTTTGATGGAGAGGCCTGGGGTCTCCACTGGCAATCACATCCTGGGATGTTTGATGCAGGCCTTGAAGGGCCTAGTTCATCAGCTGGCTCTTTGGGGGACAGACGCCAGGTACTCTTGGTAATGATGCTTTCTGAGTTTTGCACAGCTACACCAGAACCCGGAAATAGTCATGGAATCTCTGGGTCTGCTTGAATACCGCCAGTGATGGGAAGTTCTCTGGCCTGAGGCTTCTCCTCTGGAGAGAGTTATCCTGGATCGCTGGGAAGTTCTTTCTTTTGCTCCATAATTGAGGTCCCACCCATGATGCCATGAGATAGCATCCCAGGGCTCTGGACAATAATGACACCACACTAGGCCTGGGCTGCTCCATGGTCAGTGGTGAGGCCTGAAGACAAGAGGGACAATCTGGCTGATCTTATGAACAATCATCTTGGGCTGGCCCTTTTACCCAAGGGTCAACCGCAGTTTGCCCTCCTCTGGGACCACACTGAATCTGCACTCTCGGCCTCACGGCTGACGAGTAGTTGTTGAGAGCTAGCCAGCCCACAGCTGGCCACAGACACCTGAAGGAGCCCAGCAGAGACCAAGAGAACAACCCAGAAGAGCAGCTGAGCCCAGCCCAAATGCCACCCACAGGATCAGAGACTAAGTGGTTATTGTTTTAAACCCCCCAAGTTTGGGGGGGGGGGGTTGTCAGTCACATGGCAGAAACTAATTGAAAGATTTCCCTCGGAGAGAAAATTTCACTTTCCTTTCTAGCAGCCCGCACCCAACTCTGGCTGGCCATCCTGAAGATCCGTGCATTGGAGCACAAAGCATGGCATGTGATGGAGGAGCAACGGATGGATCCTATTCCTCTCCCTGATATAATAACGATTTACAGGCACGGGCTTGACTGCTGGCCATTAGCGTCATCTTGGTCCGTGCCTGACTAGGTACCACTGCTTTATATCTCTGAGGATGATGCTCTGAGCGCTCCACATTGTAACAGTGCAAAATGGAAACGTGAAGGTACATATTGGTCTGCAGTAAGGGGCCTCTTTTCCTCCTGCTGAAACAGATATTTGATGACACATTCGAATACAGGATTCTCCTTGCTCACAATTTGCATATAGTCCTGTGCGCACTGGATATTAGCAAAACCGTATTTCTTATGAAAACAAGCTGTTGGAACCCAAAAACTTAAAGACATCATTTGAATCCAAACGCCAAACTGTGCTGTCATTTTTGGAGATCGAATATAGTATGAACATAATTGGGGACTGCAGGCCAAGGGGAGGCCAAGGGGAGGGTGGGAGGAGATGGTATGAGGGGTGGGAAGGCAGACCTGGCAGAAATCTTGAGTGTGGATGGGATAGCAGTGCCAATTATATTGGAGCCAAGATATTCTACTGATGAACCATATGTTAGAGCTGCACTAAGAAATTAAAGGTATTTGCCTTCTATATGACATAATATGACAAATGCAATTATTAAGCCTCGGAGAGAGTTTCAGCCAACATCGGGCAATTTTATTATGTAAAATAGAAAATAGCTTTTTAAGACTTTTGTTCTTCAGACAATTTTATTGTAAACGCGTCTTTAAAAATGTAAGGTTAATACTGATTACCATATAACTTAAAAGTCCTTATGAACAAGACTTTGTTAAGTCCTATCTGCTTAGACTATAGTGCTTTCCAATAAGAACAAGAAAAAAAAATCTTAATCATATTTTCCTGGGTTTTTTTCTAATTAACTTTAGGAGTAGTGACCTGGATCCCAATACTTCCTCCCCAAAAGACATAAAACGATGAGAAAGAAAAAGTCAATGTGTGCAACCACCAGACCCCCAGGATACCTTGACGATGGGAAGGAAATAGAGACAGTTAAGCCTTCTTCAAAATAACTGTGAACAACAAGACGAAAGTCAGACGATCCTAGAGTGCACGGTTTCGCATGTGCCCACCTTGGCCCTCCATGAATCTGTGGAAATCACAGGCTGACCTAGTTCTATAGAAAAACAGCAGAGAAGACAGAAGGAAGCTAAAACTCATAATTAAGTTTCCTGGTTGGACTTCAGATGTGAGACCCGCTGCCTCCAGGGGAGCTGGGCCCAAGCACGGCTTCCCAAACCCTAGCTCAGCCCCTCTCTCTCTCACCTCTGCTGGTTTGGTTCTCAGGACCATGTGTCTGACCACTACCTCGCTTCCAGAACGTGGGTTGAGGACTCATCTTGCCATGCATAAACACAGCTCCCAAAGGATAACTTCCTGAATTCCCTACGGGTTGTGTCTGCTCATCTGATAAGAAGGTTTGGTACAAACGACTGACTGCCCATGGGCATCACTGTTGCTTCTCTAGCTAGCTGCAACTCCAAGGTGGGCATCTGTGGTTGGGTCATTGCCCCTCACACCTGTTCATCAAGACAAGTCCTGCATGTCCTTGTTTAGGCTCAAGGAGGGAGGGACATTTGCAAGAGCGTAGGCAGTCCCAGGGCAGTAGAGCAAGCTGGAGTTGGGAGTGAGGGAGGCATACCCAAGACACGCCAAATAACGAAACTTCCACCAGGTGATGCAAACGAGAACATCACCAAATGTTCTTCAAAGAACTGGAGCACATGAGAGGAAGATCTTGTGACTGACCCGGACTCAAGGGTCGTTGTCTCATCTGTTCACTATGAAACATGAGACGCAAAATAATTCTGTCAGATCCTAACTTTGAGCCTGATTATCCGCTTCAGCAGAAACATAATCGCAGGAGTTGGCTTCGAAGGACCAGAAGTGAATACAAATACAATACCTGCTTTTTAAGCTCCCAGACTGACCCATAAAATCATGTCCCCCCAAAATGAGAAACTTGGCCCCACTCACAAATGACCACTCCAGCTGCACCCACACCATCCCCCTCACCGTCCCTTCTCCCATAACGAGCACAACCAGAAGGAAAAAATCATTCGTGGTCTAGGTCTTGCAACTCAGAATTCGGTAAGCATGGAAGGCGACTACTCTGAGGAGAGGCAGTCCTTTGCTAGAGGCCGGGAATTTCTTTGGAGCCCCAGAATACTGCGACACAACCAATTTTAGTCATTCCTGAGCCGACGTGAGCAGCCCGACTACACAAGGTTAGCTCTCTTAGCTAGAACAACATAGCCTGTGTCACTGGGTTTAATCTCCTTATAATTCTTTGGCACCGATTCTGGCACAGGGCTCTGCTGAGGCTGTTCCCTGACTTGTGCGCGGAGCAGAATTTCCCCTTTTTAGGTCACAAACGCAGAGCGCTCACTCATCCCAGCGGCTCCCTCCACCGTGTCAATTTTAAACACCCTCATTAACAACATTTATGAAACGCTGGCGAGGTGGCAACTCTCTTGAGCTGCTCCTGCCACACACAGCCGTTTCACGAGGCTGAAACACAGGCACAGACTTGCCGCCGCCGGCTGGGATTGTAAAAACACAGATAACTACCCCTTTGAAACACAGCTGAATTAAGGACCCTAGGACAAAGGTCATAGACTATCCAGTGACTTGCATAGGGTTCAGACAAGCCCAGGAAGAGCGGTCTTCCTGTGTCTGTTTCTTGGACAGGTCAGCTGCTCCCTGGTGTCACCACCAGGATCTTGGTCCCCTGCTCTGTCTCTGCGTTGGGATAAGACCTCCTGTGCTGGGACGGACCATCTCACCCTGCCTCCTAATCTCCCCTGGAATCAGAGATTTAGAGCACTGTCAGCCTCATAGTGAGTTTGGTTTTTCTAGGGGCCAGTACCCCACAGTCTGGTTAAGTGCATTTGTCCTGGCCCCCCGGTGTTGCCCCTACACCCCACACGCCCTGGCCCATTCGGCGCACATCCCCGCATGCGCTTAGGGGCACCCATCCGTGCAACCAGCGCTACTGCTCCACTTCCATAAAATCAGACGCAGGAGCAGGCAACCTTTGAGGGCCTGCCATTGTCCTTTGCTCTGCAAACGGCTCATTTTGTTCTCCCTCATTCCCCGCCTCCCACTGACGCAACTTCCTGCCTAAAGCACCAAACCAACTGCTGAGGGGCTTAAGCCTGGGCCGGTCAGATCTTCTCTCTTGATATATAATAGGGGCCCTGGAAGTTAATGGGGGTGGGGGGAGGCCATAAAACACCAGGCAATGAGGAATGGAGGCCAGGATCAGTGCCAGAGAGACCCGGAGACGATGCGTGGTGACCTGAGGGAGGAGCAAGGTGAGGAGCCCGGCAGACAGACGCCCGCCCGCCCTCAGACCGGAAGCGGGTGCTAGCCACCCTCGGACCGGAAGGAAGCGAGTGCTCCCACCCTCGGACCGGAAGGAAGCGAGTGCTCCCACCCTCGGACCGGAAGGAAATGGGTGCTAGCTGAGAAGCCGGGATGCAAGGAGCTGCTACAGCCCGGAGCTGTGTCTTCTCAACCCACAGTGGGTTTCTGCTTCTTTCAGCCGATGCTCCCTGGTTGACACCACACCCAGAAGTTGCCCAGGAGCTGCAGACTCTGGTCTTGGCTTCATCCTTGTCCTCCTTCAACATCTCCACAGCGTCTGTGACACTGACGCCCCCACTTCGGCCCAACTTCTGTCCCCTTACGCAGGAGCTACAGAACCCAGCTCTCCCTCGCCTTCTGCGGTTGCTCCTCCCACCCTCTCAGGGGAGCCATTTAATAAGATCCAGGCTTTGGGCTTCCGGCCTGGTCTCCTCAGAAGATTCCATTGGTTCCCCTAACCTCCTCCACCGCGTCCAGGCAGAAGGCTCCAAATCTAGGCTGCACCCGCCGTGTTTTTAACTCTGGCGGGGATTTCTACTTAGATGATTCACAATCACTTAAACTCTTGAAATATAAATTTATATCTTTCTTCTTCAACCCAGACCCTCTCTTGACTTCCTGATTTCCACGGACAGGACTGTGTTCTTTCAGTCACGTTGCTCCGGGACCCCCATGATAATTCTGCGTCTCACAGTGATCTCAGTTCAGTAGCTGCCTCCTTTCCAGCCCAGGTGCTTCGCAGGCTCTGGGGTCATGTGAGAGTGGTTTCCAACTATACCCTCATTCCCAGGACCTGGTACATGAGGTCACTTGAGTCTTTGCTGAGAGAACTGAAGGGATGAATGATTGTGTTTTAATGTCCCCTCTGTCTCCTTCCTCTTGTCTCCCCAGTACACATTCACGGAGACCTCTGGATTCTTCCTTCCCAGTGTGTCTTTCACTGTCCCCTTCCTCCCATTCCCTTTACTTCTGGGCCAGACCCTTATCACTACCCATTAGAGCTACTGCAGAAGCAAGCCAGTCTCCTGATTGTGATGACAAACCTGACAAGCGACACTCTGGGAACATGGAGCAGAATTTTTAGATCTTCCCAAATCTCCCCATACAGACAGAGCAACAGGATAGGAAAACCAAAACCTGCAGACTTTTAAGCAAAACTAGACAATAAGCCTTGTCCTGATCATCGGCCACCAACAGCTACAAGACCCACCTGGGATTGGTGTCGGTGCAGGAGGACACGGACAGAAGCCAGAGGGCCCTGCCAGCTGGACCTGAGCTCAGGACAATCCCAAAGTACCCAACAGGTACTCACTGGGAAGGACAGAGTGCCAACTGGGGAGCAGCAGCTAAAACCGGAGATTTGCCCCGTGTACACATGCACAGGCAGAAATTACACACCAGAGGGTATGTGGTCTGAGTCTGGGCATTTCCGTTTGACTGAACATCCTATGAAATAGACACATGTACGCACACACAACACACACACGCGATATACCGGGTTTCACTAAGCTGTAAGATTTTCAAATGAGGCCCAGCACTCTGCCTTCCTTCAGTGTGGCCTGATGAGTCAGTTCTAACTGACACCAAGTCAGACTCAAACACACAATGTTTGTTGAAATCACATGGCGGCTCGAGTTGGCAGCCGCGGCACCAAAACTGGTCTGAAAAGGTACTTGTGTGAGTCCAGGGAAACAAGGCAAACATGTCAAAGTCAATGCCATCAGGAGTTTTAAAATAACTTTTGCCCATAAGGTCTCGGTGTATTGGGGCCTCAGGGGGTCTATGAAACCATCATTCTGCAGAACCATAAATACTTGAAAATCCAATTTGCAAGGGGCAGAATCATAACAGAGGCCAGAAGAATGAAATTTCACGCAGCCAAAAAACCCTTATTTTATGAATGAGGGACCAAGGTTTATATATACAGGGACTTGCCCTACCAAAAGGAGACAGTAACTTATTGAAAAGAAAAAAATACATTTCATGCGGTTCGGGAGACCTGGGGTGGGGGAACGTGGCAATAAGAAGCACAAATGTGCCTTTAATCTCCCTTTAAAAGGAAAGAAAAGAAAGAAATGCATTTATCCCCTCTAATCTCAGTAGCGAAACCAGTTTAAAGCCACACGTTGTTCAAAGGAAGACAGCCAGCAGTCTGAGACTTACCCAGGATCCTCTGAGCATGAGGAGCGGAGCTGAGAACAGGCCTTCTCTTCCTGATGTTAGGACTTCTCAGCACTGCCCTCCGCCCGTGGTCTGAGTTCCCCCAGGATCACATGGAAGTGTTCTATAAATGTGCATTGGCTTAAGGTTGGGAGCGCTGGCCCGGGAAGCAGCAGCGTGTAAGCAATCTGACCCAGGCTAGGCAGTAGCTTTCCAGAAGGCTCTGCAGCCTTGAGGGGGAATAACAGAGGCCAGAGAGCTTGCAGGTTCCCAGAGCCTGCAGCTCTCTGTTTTTCTCACTCTGCGTTTTGCTCTGGACCCAAATCCAGTCTCAACAGCCTGGGGCTACAATTTCATTTACTTGGGGCAGTTCTGTATTTTGGCGGGGACTAGCCACTCACAACAAAGCAGCCTTAAAAAAACGAACAAAATGAAAACTATAAAATTAGAGGTGCTTCTGGTAAACGGGAATAGGTCATTGTCAGCTTCTCCCGACCTCATAAAATCAGGTTGTCCTTTTTGAAAATGTCAGGGTGCTCCTTTGAGAAAGGGAGGATGAGCAGCTACTCTTAGAGCATTGCTAAATGGCAAAGCCACCTAAAATTCCATCAGTATTGAATGAATTAAATGTGCAGCTGTACCATGGAAAAACAAAGCAACCATTAGAAAGAATGGATCCCTTTAGGTGCCAACAGTGAAAACTCTCCAAGATACATAAGTGAGTGGAAAAAAAATAAGGTACAGAACAGTATGTATAATGCTATCATCTGTGTAAAAAAGGTATAAATCTATGTGCATACTACATTATATGTTGTATGTTAATTCTACACTCTGAAAAAATCATACTGCACTATATATATTATATATACTATATAAATATATATTTATATGTATAGTATATATAGACTATATATTTATATATATATATATGAATATATATATATATTTTTTTTCTTTTTTTAGTGGGGGAAGAGGCATAGGGAGAAGGAGAGAGAAAATCTTAAGCAGGCTTCACACCCAGCATGTAGCCTGAGACAGGGCTCGATCTCACAACCCTGAGATCATGACCTGAGTCCACAATCAAGAGTCGGACACTTAACCCACAGAGCCATCTGGGTGCCCTACAGTATTTTATAATATGTGTAAAAATATATAAAATAACGACCTTCTGGAAATTCACACAAGCAACTGGTGACAGTGAGTGGCTGCCGCCAGGGAGGGATAGAAACTGGGGGACAGGGAAAGAGGAAGATTGTCTCCCCACATGTTTTCCTATTCTAGGAATTTTACCTCATGTGAAGAGTAATTTTTCAAAGAAAATTTTAAAAGTAATCTAACTTCCATTAGAAATGTTTAATTTTCAAAACTGCTTTTCAGGCACTGAGTTCAATTGACCATAATTTTTTTTTTTTTATATTTAACATCTTTGATCGGGTTGTAAGGAGCCTGCCATGCAGAGGCCCCATCTGTGGGTTCCGGACGAGGAGTCTGACGGCTGGATGCCTGCGCCCTCGTTCATCTCCTCCGCAGCCATGACTTAGAGCAGGTGCCCCCAAGCCTCCTCGGGTGTGGAACTGCCCCCCCGCCCACCTTCTCCACGGGCCAGCGAGGCCTAAACAAGACATTGTACATAAAAGCCCTCTGCAAACAGAAAGCCTTTGTTCAGGAATAGAATTGTTCGCAGTGATCACATTTGGTAGGACTTTTTTCTGAAGTTCTTGGGTAATTCAACACTCAGAGCGCAAATGTTCCCACGAGCACAAGCGTAGAGGTAAAGCGGATACTTCCAGAGGGCCTGTGTCTACGGTCGCAGGAGTGGATTTTCTCCTTAGCACCCGTTTTGGTGTCCCCAGCATCACCCCTCCCACTGTGCAGGGCGCCTTCTGTCAGTGACTTCCTGGCACGTCCCGTGGGCTGTGTCTTTCTTCCACCTCTACCTTCGGTTCCCACTTAATTCAACCAGGGGTAGTTTTCAGTGCTTGCATTCGCAGTAACGCATAATGCTTGGTTGAAAATGCCTTGAGATGTAAGAAAGGTTTTATTATTATTATTACTACTACTTTTTTTTTTTTTTTTAATTACACTGAGATCACAAGTCAAAGCCCCAGTGCCCGGGAACTGTGTGGTTCCCACGATTCCCATGAGAAACCTCCGGCAGCGGCTCCGCGGCTGAAATGGCGCCACCGTGTGGCACCACTGTCAGCGCAGCTTTAACCCTTCATTTGACCAGCCAGCCTTGAAATGCTTCTCCACTCAAACTCTAATTAATTACCCAACTCAAACAATTGTTTTAATTTGGCGAGATTTGCAATGTTTTCAAATTTGCTCATAAAGTCTGGTTTCATTAGTATAAATGCGGCCTTGCTGAAAATGACCGGCATATGGCAGAGAACGCCAGAAAAACAAAACATTTCGCAGGCAGTGCTTCGAGCCGCTGATTATTTTAAAATTCCGAGAGGAAAATAATTCAAAGTGATGTTAGGACAGCAAACAGGTGGATTTATAAAAATAAAAGGATAGTGTTTACTGCCTATTATCTCCCTACGCAGTGAAAAAACCTCTCATTAATAAAGCAGGTGGAGCTCCTTTCCTCCGAGAATTCACTGAAGTGAAAACAACGGAATTTTTTTTTTTTTTTTAAGTTTGTTGGGACCCTAGCAAAGCAAACTGGGACACACCTCGGTCAAGCGGTTCGTCCATGTTTGTGGACACTGGGAAGGGGACTGAGGTCTGGTCCTGGAGAAATCAGGACACAGCAGGCTCAGCCTAGAGCTGGGGTCAGCGGAGTGATAGGACTTCAGCCCCAGCAAGATCCAGTCTGCACTGCAGACCCAGGACACGCTCTGAAACCCCAGGAACAATGGAGGGAGCAGAACTGGGGTTGAACATTTGAAAATTAAAAACAGATATGAGCAGAGCGTGTGCCTTCTCCTTGTCCCACCCTCCCCTGATGCCCACTGGGCAGACAAAAGCAAAAATCAAACAAAAACCAAACTTCCCATATAGTCTGAAATAAAAAAGAAAATTCAATAGGAGGCTGAAGGCAAACAAAAAAAATATGTCAAAAAATAAAATCAAAGACTTAAAATATGAAAAAATATTACAGGCTTAGAGAATCGATTCATGAGGTCCCACATCTCATTAACAGAGGTAGACGTGGAACCGAAACGTGGAA
>CM053617.1:62876133-62938026 GCA_028646535.1 Procyon lotor | reverse complement strand
ATTAGGGCCTTGTTTGTGTCCTTAATACTGTATGTCCAGCGTCCAGCCCCTGGCTTAGCACCTAGTGTACCCCTCGACAGACATGCATTAATAAGCGAAGCACCCAGAAAAGGGGCAGATTTTCGTCATTGACTCGTAATCACTAGCAGAGCCGGAGCTACTGGAAAACTAGGGTGTCGAGTTTTTTTGTTTTTTTTTTAAGATTTTATTTATTTGACAGAGAGAGATCACAAGTAGGCAGAGAGGCAGGCAGAGAGAGAGGGGGAAGCAGACTCCCTGCTGAGCAGAGAGCCCGATGCGGGGCTCGATCCCAGAACCCTGAGATCATGACCTGAGCCGAAGGCAGAGGCTTTAACCCACTAAGCCACCCAGGCGCCCCGGGGTGGGTGTAGGGGGTCGAGTTTTTACTAACTTCTATCTTCTCCTGGATCCTGGCCGATGAGGAGGGCCAAGATCTCCCTGAGAGATAGACTAAATTTCAGACTACACCAAGTGACGTGTTTACGACACTAGCCACTATAAATGCATTGTGGATGACCTAACTGGATCCTGGCTAGACAGATAGACAGCCCCCAACTCTGGAATTCCTAGCATCAGATCAGATGGGACCCGAAGGATGCCCCTGTGCCTGGCTGTCTCCTCCAGGGCCAGAACTATTATACACTTTGTTTCCCACCAGAGAATGTACCTGTTTTCCCATTTGAGTTGCAGGAATGCTCATACCCAGCCACGGCCTGGTGGAGACTCCTTGCCCCGGGCCATTCCTTGCCTCTACCTCGCCCCCCCCGCTGGAACTCTCCTGCATCCCTCCCCTCTGCCTAGTGATCACAAAGGCCTGTTTACCAGATGTCCCCACTCCGGGTTACTCCTAGCTTGGCAATGCTTCACTGTCATATCATGTTAGCCAGGAGGGTGACCCAGAAGCTCACCTCCTAGGAAGGGAGGGGGTCTACTCAGTCAGCTCTTCTAACTCACTGGTCTCTGCTCCCTCATCTTGTAACAGTCTGTTCCTGATTACTGTGCGGGACTACTGTGCCAATCAGTCTTTCCTGTTTCAGGCACAGTTCCTACTTTCTGGGTCCATCTGGTTGCACGTTCGGTTTCTTTATATCTTGGTAATAGAAAGTCTAAATCAAACTGGGTTAAGAAAGAAAGAAATGCATCGTTTGAGTTGTTTTGCGTGCCAATCACAGAACACCCAGTGAAAAGTGACTTAAGCAATAAGGACACTTATTATCCCTTGTGACAAGATATCCAGGGGGAGGGCAGTGGCAGCTTGGGTTCAGCAACTTTGTTAAGTCACCAAGGACCAATGTTACTTTGTGAATTTCTCCTCACGTGGCCACAAGATGGCTGCCTCACTCTGAAGAGCATATGTGGACATGACAACGTTTGCCTGGAGAGGAGCATTTCTTTTCGGTGTCTTGTTTTTACTGGGGAGAAAATATTTCAGAGAAGACATTCAATTAAGACTTCTCCTTAGTCCTTTCAGTCAGGATGGTGCCATATTCCTTGCCACAGATACAAAGGAAGCTGGGAGGGAAGGTGAGTATCTGGTTTTGTTTGCTTCTTGGCCTCTATGGTGGAAAGTGGGCTTTGACAGTAGAGAAGGGATAGGGAAACAGAAATAAAAGATATGTTTCCCGGAGCGCCTGAGTGGCTCAGTGGGTTAAAGCCTCTGCCTTCGGCTCAGGTCATGATCTCAGGGTCCTGGGATCAAGCCCTGCATCGGGCTCTCTGCTTGGAGGAGAGCCTGCTTCCCCTTCTCTCTCTGCCTGCCTCTCTGCCTCCTTGCGATCTTTCTCTGTCAAATAAATAAATAAAATCTTAAAAAAAAAAAGTCGTCAATAAAAAGATATGTTTCCCAGCTTCCTCTCTGGTGGGGTTGAGGCCATGTGACCGGATCTGACCAATGGACTATGAGCAGCAGTGACATGCGCCCATTCTGGGTTGAGGCAGTTAAGCCAACTCCCTAATGCAGGACTGCCTACTTCTAGACTTCCAGTGTCACAAGGAAAATTGTAACTATTTTGGCTAAGGCCCTGCTGTGGAGTTTCTCTTATACCTGGCTAAACAGACCCTGATACACCTTTCACCCATCATGTGGGTTATTCTTCATTTGTCCCCGCCCTTGCATCAAATTCATCTCCACCTTTCTTAGCCTTGCTCTGCTCAGACTATGGAGTGTGTCACGCCCGTTCTCTCGCCCTCAGGCTTCAGGTTGGGCTTGGCCAGTGGGAGGTAAAATCGTTTGAAGACAGGTTTGGGAGAGGGACCAAGGCATTGTACCCCCACTTCCTCTTTTCTTAGCACCCCCTCTTTCTTTGGCATGACTGCCTGCCTCTAGGACCACAGCTCCTGTCTGGTGGCCCCTTCTCCATGACTTCAACCCTCATCACGTCCCAGCAACACGGCTTCTTCGCTCTGACACTTCAGGCCCAGCAAGAGTAATGTCTTCCCATTGCTGCTCATCCCAGGTAGACTATTAGTTTCCTACTATTGCGAATTACCACGAACCTGGTCTCCACTTTGTTTTTGTAATCTTTGGTTGCTTGTGCTTTCGGTGTCATATCTAAGATACCATTACCTAAGCCAAGGTCACAAAGATACCATTACCTAAGCCAAGGTCACAAAGATTTGTGACCTACGTTTTCTTCTAAGATTTCTATAATGTAATTATAGAATAAGTTCTATAATGTAAATATTTTTACATTTAGGTTCAATCTATTTTGAATTCATTTATATATATAGCATGAAGGAGGGACCCAACGTCATTCAATCACATGTGAATAGCCAATCATCCCAAGGACTGTTCATTCCCCATTGAATTGTCTTCGCAGCTTTGTTAAAAAAAAAAAAACAATCAATTGACCTGTTTACTTCCGGATTTTTCATTTTATTTCATTGATCTATGTTTATCCTTATGCCAGCACCACACCGTCTTGATTACTACCGCTTTGAGGTAAGTTTCAGAATTGAGGAATGTGAGTCCTGCCAACTTTGTTCTTTTTCGAGATCGTTTTGGCTTCTGGACCTTGTATTTCCACGTGAGTCTTAGGATCAGTTTCATGTCTGTCTCCTTGTGAGACCATAGAAGGCAAAAGCAAGTCTCTGAGCCATCTTTGTGACCTACTGTGTTTGTAGAGCTCATTGGTACACACCAAAAGCTTGTTAAATTGAGAGGAATGTTCCAGGTACTTTTGTCTGCAGCCTGGAGTGAATTTCCACCTAGGAGAATACTAAGTATCTGTCTCAGTTCCGAGGCACTGAGGTGCAAGTGATAACCACAAAACCATTAACACAGGAGATTATCACAGTCTGGAGATAGGCAATTATTCAGCAACTTAGCTGCGTCCATCCTTCCTCTCCACTGCTCCCAGCATTCTGGTCTTTCCTGTGCTTGTCACTTCATCAATAGTAGACAGCTGCCATCATGCCTGGAACCAGGTCATACCAGCGTCTCAGGGAAGGAGTGAGGGTGGGGATAAAGGCTATCTTTTCGGGAGGCTTTGTGTTTTATCCAGACTGGAAGCCCCCTCATGTCTCACTGATCAGAACTGGATCACCTGCCCATCCCTACTCCAATAAGAGTGGAAGGAGGGTAAGATTACCGTGACTGATTTAGGCCAATCACCATTCATCCAATGAAGCAGGCACCAGAGTATACCTTTTCTGAAATCCAGGTAAATAGGGCTGAGGTGCTGTTTCAGCTGCTGGGCAGCGAGGGACAGTGCTGGCCTCCGGGTGAGTGTATGCCATGCGCAAAAGGGTATTTTTGTAGACTCGAGTAGTAACTCCACTTATAATATTGTTCTTTTGAGAAAATAAAATGTATTCTCAGCACTAAAGGGAACTTTTGGGGAACAACATTTGCCGTAGAACCCCAAACACGAAAAATGAAATTGACATTTTCTGAATATAATTCCATCTGTCTTGGACCCTGTTAAGTATGTTTTAGAATATTCTAGTTTGAGAACCAACTGTGAACATAAACTGCCACGATGTAGATATTTAGAAGGGATGGTGAACGGAGAGTTTCCTAGGAGAAAGATCATCTTTGTCCTTAATTTTGGTTGCTGTTCTTCCGTCTTCAAGAGTGGGATTGCCTGGGGCACATGAACCTCATTTAATAGGCCCAGGGAGGCTCAGAGAAACTAAGGTCCCAGAGCCACATCTCTTGTCTTCAAGCCCAGCGCGTGCCCTGCTCAGAAGCAACGGCCTCGGCCAGCACACCTGCCCTGCGCGCCCTGACGTCGCCGGGCTGTGTCTGGGTCCCAGGGAGCCAAAGACCCCGGGAAGACGCAGGCCCGGTGGGGTGGGCCCCGGGGCCCGGCAGGGCCAGGCTCTGACGCCCGCCCGGCGCGGGAAGCGGGTCCCCCGTGCAGCCAATGTGCGGGGAGTGGGGGGCCGGGGCCGGGCCCCGCGGCGCCCGCCGCCGGCCTCCCGCCAGAGGCGTCGCTGTGCGCCGGCGCGGGCCCGGGAGCCGCGTTCCGCGGGGAGCGGGCGCTCGCGCCGAGCAGGGGTTTCAGTTTCTGGCGCGAACTTCCGCCGTTCCGAAGTTGCTCGGCGAATTGGCGCGATGTCAGGGGACAGCAGCGGCCGCCGGTCCGAGGGCCGGGGCCGGGGCCGCGACCCGCACCGGGATCGCCCCCGCTCCCGCTCCCGCTCGCGGTCCCCGCTGTCGCCCGTGTCCCGCCGCGGCGCCGCGCCCGAGCGCAGGGAGGCCCCGGAGCGCCCGAGCCTGGAGGAGACGGAGCCGTCGGATTCCGGGGACGAGATGGTGGACCCCGCGAGCCTGGAGGCGGAGACCGACCACGGCCTGTGCCGCCAGATCCGCCATCAGTACCGGGCGCTCATCAACTCGGTCCAACGTAAGGCGGGGCGCGGGCGGGGGCAGGTGGCGGACGCAGGCCCGCGCGGCCCGCCTGGGCTACGGCGCCCGGGCCGGCCCCGCGACCTTGGCGGGGGCGCGCGGGCCCCGAGGGGGCAGGACGGCGCCGCCCGAGCGGGGGCGGCCGGGAAGGGGCGGCGGCGGGATGCCGGGGCCCCGGGCGTCTTTTCGGGCGGTCGGCGGGTCCGGCGCGCGGTCGCCCGGCCAGCGGGATTGGGGGGGAGCAGCGCCACCGGGAGCTGTCAGGAAGGCCGGTCCTCGGGCCGCACCCCGGACCTCCCCACTCTGAAACTCGGAGTGGCCCGCCCATCTGCCGGGCGGCCCTCTCGGGGCCTCTGTGGCTTGCAAAGTTTGGGAACCGCCGTGAGGAGCGCGCTGCAGAAGCCGTGGAGCCCTTTGGGTGAAGGTTCAAGGCAGCCCGGCCCCTTTGAAAGTTCATGCTACTTAAAGGGACGGTCACCTTTCTCTTTCCGAGCCATTTGGGTTAAAAAGATGGAGCTGTGTGAAGTAATCCCCCCTCCCCGGGGAGCAGGGGGCCCTGGCTTGGCTGTACTCCAGGGGATCGCTTTGTCAAGGACTCGTTCGTGCCTGATGAGCACATTTCTCAAACCTTGTATTTTTTTACATAGAAAACCGGGAGGATATACTGAATGCCAGCGACAAATTAACAGAGGTCCTTGAAGAGGCCAACACTCTGTTTAATGGAGGTAATTCGTTATTTTATATATGGTAGCTTTTTGTTGTAAGTTTTAGAATCTTTTTGATTAGTTTTATATGAGAGCCAAATTACTGACCTCAAGCAGTTTTCACATAATATGATAGTGCCTTACTAGTGTTGGAAGCTTTTTCGTTGTAGTGGTAATACTGCTTTTACTGCACTTGGCCATCCCCTCAGGCCTCCTGAAGGTTTTATGAGACATTCTGGGGGTGCAGCCAGCAGCCTGTTGCAGAAAGCGCCCCCCTCCCCCAAGGTAGTCCTGTTGCTTGTTCAGGGTTGAGAACTTTGAACGTATTATTTTTTTTATCTGTCTGTGGTTTTGACTGCTGTATCCCCAGGATGCATTTGTTGAACAGAACATGGTTCATCCTGTTCTTTGAGGCCCAGAAGCTTTATTTCTAGTCATGTCCTAGCATGACCAACGGTTTACCTGCTGCCTGCCTTTAACGTTTTTCTGTCCGCCTGTTCTCAGATGAGCATCTTTCTAGCCCTGGTCACAGCCTCCTCACCATTCCCCAGTTGGGGATGGTGCACCTGCTGCATCTCATCTGAATCCTTCCAGAACTGGGCGTTTCCCCTCCACCTGGTTAAATCCCTCCTCCACCCTCCTTAGCTCTGTCTTCTCTTCACTCCTGGACTCCCAGTCGGTCTGCTCTAGGTTCCTCTGGACTCGTTCACTCCCTTGCTATTTTACTGTGCATCTTATTAGTTCTTGAGCCACACGTCCCCTCGCCCTCGGCTGATTCTGCCGTGCAGACTGGCTTACCTCTGTAAGGCAGTTATTCACTCAGCTGGGCTCTGGGGATCGCCCAGCAGAGAATTCTAGATCCTTGGCATTCATGGTTTTAACTCGGTGGAGGCCTCAAAGCCATCTGTGACAGAGAAATCTACAATTTTCTCTCCACCTGTGCTGGGAGACCGGTGGGTGAGGCCCCCAGGGCAGCCCAGGAACGAGCCTCCAGCCTCAGCATCTGCTGCCCTCTCTCACGCGTGCTCGCTTCTGCAGCCTCGCTCCCAAAATAGAATTGGAGAAAAATGATGTATACCAACAAAACCCGGAGCCGGCCAGCTCAGGTTCAGGAAGTGGGGGATCCAAGTGAGTAGGCCTTCAGGAGTGAGCCAGGCACAAGTGTTTCTGTGTTTGAGCGTTGCCCTGTTCCCCTTCTTCTTGGTTCCCTTTCCAGACTGCCTTCCAGGTGTTCCCTGAGCACTTTGCTCCCGCCCGGGGCCCACCAGGCCTACTCTTAAGGCCACAGGGCTTGTCCCTTCCCACCTGGGTCCTCTGCCAAATGTTTTTGGGTCACCCATCCTCACAGTCGCTGCCTTGCTGTGGACTATTGAGGAGATGGCCTGTGCTGCCTCTCGGGGGCGGGAGTCCGGGGCTGCCTGCCCAGGCCCGCTCTGCTCCTTCAGTGAGCTCCTGACTATTTACTCCTGCCATGCCCCCCGCCCCAGCCAGTCACCCTGCCTTACTCGGAGCAGGCCTCCCTTTCGACTTAACTCCGCACAGGTGGGTGTTGTGGCAAAGACAGGCTGCTGGGGTCAGAGGACAGAGCCAGTGTGGGAGAGGAGAGAGGCTTTGTGGACCCGGAGCTGTGAAGAGCTGGTGGCTCAGTTCACAGGAGCAGGACCCTGGAGGGAGAGTGACTTTAGGAGGACGGGTCAGCTGTGACTCCAGATTTTGGTGGGTTGGGTAGAGGAGCCAGGTTTTAGAGGGCGATGGATATGTTTGAGAATTTTTTTTTTTGGTCCAGTGGGAAATGTCAGGTAAGTAGGTGGAAATTTCGGGGAATATCCCTGTGAATTACGGGTATGTAGTAATGTATATTTTCCTTCTTTCCTGAACAGTGTCCCGAGCGAGAGAAGCTGTGCTGGATGCCCAGTTTCTTGTTCTGGCTTCAGATTTGGGCAAAGAGAAAGCAAAGCAGCTGCGTTCTGATCTGAACTCATTCGATATGTTAAGATATGTTGAAACTCTAGTAAGTTCAAAGCTACAGAATCTTAATAAAAAATGCTTCCCATGTCACACACCGTATCATTATCTACTCCGCTTAGATCTGTATGCAAATGGATTTCACTTCCTTTTTCCTTTTTTGGGGGGCTGGGGGAGGAGATGGGGGCTTGTCTCAGATTCCTCCAAAGAGATCTCACCAAGTTAAAGGATGATGGGAGAGCCCTATGGAGGAATTAGGGTGGCAGCTTAGAGGTTTAAAAATCTCTTAGCATTCTAAACCTCCGGGTGCTCCGTTTATTTACAAATGGCCGAGTGTTTCATTCTCAGTGACCCCAGACCTTTGTCCTGGGCTTGGCAAAACCCATAGTGCAGGTGGGCAGAGCTCAGCTGAAGAGGAGTTAGGCCTGGTTGGGGGGCTTGTTTTCATCAGTCCTTGACAATATCTTAGAACCATATGAATATACTTGGGGTTTTGCTTTTTTTGTGGGTCTTTTGTTGTTTTATTCACCTTTCTTTGAATGGTTGTCACCTAAAATTTTTACATTTTTCCTTGGTGGATTTACCAAAAAAAGGCAATGAGGCTGACCTTTCATTTTATTGTGTTGTGGGTTTTTTTGTTTTTTTGGTTTTTGTTTTCTTGGTTTTTGGGTCCACTCTGAGCATTTCTGACTGCATGTTCGTTAAATAGTTATTAATATGATTTAGTACCAGGAGACCGGCTCAGGTAAATTAATTCTTTTGTAAAGGCAGGAGGCAGATGAATTTTCTGTTGTTTTTAAAACCTTAAATGATTTAAAATTACTGAAGTTTAAAACCTTAAAATTTTCTCTTTTAACTTTTTTATTGTGAGATATAATGCATTTGGAAAATGTACACTCATGTGTAGCTCAATAAATAAAGTGACCCTGTGCTGGTTTCTCTTTTTTAAAATTACTGGTATTTATCCAAGTGAGCTGTGTACTGTAACAAAGAAAATTCCAGAAGTGTTAAGGCATTCAGTGTAAACCCCTAAATTACAGCTCTGTAATCTCTGGGTGGGGAGGACCCTTCTGAGGACAAGTATAGGTGATATAAAGGAAAGATGGGTAGTTTTGCCAGGCAGTGCAGCAGGGGGGTGATGGGGGGACAGGGACGGAGGCTTGCTGACCTTACGTCTCCGATCAGGCTCTAGAAGCCTCTCTTCAGAGTTTAATTACCTTTAATAGGGGCAAGCTTCCTGAGGGCTTTTTGATTATTGTTTGTGTTTGATATTACTGTTTTAATTTGATAACTTGTAGGTATTTTATAATTTCATAATGTAATACTTCCATTTTTCTGTGGGATAGTGTGGGGTGGGAGAATTATTAGACTTCTAGCAACATCTTCCCAGGAAGGCAGTTGTACGATGAGTGTCCCTGACTCTAGGCCACTGCTCTCTGGTTGTACTGAGACGCAGCCTGAATAGAGATTCCTCAGGAGGTTGGCTGAAAACGAAAAATCCCAAAAGCCAGCTAAACTTGCCTCTTCTGTCTTGGAGCCTTTGATTTGGGATGTGATTTCAGATTTGTATGTTGGTACAGCTTTCCTAATACTTGGATGGACCAAGGATTCATTCATTCTAGTATTTCTACCTTTGAAAGTTGGAATTTATATAAAATTATTTATAAAAAGAAATGTAGCCAACATGTTAGAACACTGAATAGGCTTTTTGCCTCTGGCCTCTTAAAGTTTAGTGATAGAGATTATTGGATGTGGTGAATGATTGCCTGTGGCTTAACTGGGGTTTTTTGTTTCCCTTCATTTTTGTAGCTGACACATATGGGTGTAAATCCGCTAGAAGCTGAAGAACTCATCCGTGATGAAGATAGTTCTGATTTTGAATTCATAGTCTATGACTCCTGGAAAATATCAGGCAAAACAGCAGAAAACACCTTTAATAAAACCCATACATTCCACTTTCTGTAAGATTATTTTAAAAATCTGGCAGACCAGCCATTTGTAAACCTTAAGTTTTTTTATTGTAGGACAAGAATTACCTGGTAGGGTGGAGGTGACAATCAGGATGCCATTGTTTGGAGATTTTTCTAAACTTTGAAAAGCCCATAAAATCTCAATGTGGTTGGAACCTCATCCTTCTTGATTTGGGCAGGAAAGGCCAGAACCTCTTACCACAGGGCTCTGCTGGCTCCTTTGTTTTCTGGTGTGTGAGGCTTTGAGTCTGGGGCATAATGTCTGGCTTTGTTTTGTCGTCTTTAATCTTTATGCTGTAGGTGGATGATACCTCTATATGGAGGGTCTCTTTAAGATTTTATCCGTGTCTGTAAAGTGCCGTTCATTGTAATTTCCTGTCGGATGGCCACTGACCTGTACTTGAAGCGAGCTTCAGTCACTCACGTCAACTGCCCAGCTCATTTTTGGGGGATGCAACTCTATACTTTTGAAAAGTTTATCTTCATAATCAATTTAGCTTCTGTCTTAATTTCTTAGTTCAGCCCTTCTGGAGAAACGAAGACTAGCTCTTACTGGTTCTTTTGTAAGACCACCTTCAAAGGCACTGGTCGTGTCCCCCAGCAGATACTTTGTCTGGGGCAACCACACAGTTGTTTCTTCCTTAAGTGCCCAAGCTCCTGGGCACCTCTCTGTTCTAGTTCATTCACCCTCCCAAAGCTCCGGAGGGTGGGAGTAGCTCAGTGAGAAGGCTATGGAGATGCTCGGCATCCATCAGCTATCCCTGGGGGCCCAGAACCACTGCGTACATGACAACGTAAAGCTCAGATTTCTTCATTACAGGATGAGGTCCAAGTCTCTGTTCTCTGCTGTTGAGTTTGAAGCTCTGTCATAAATCCCAGGATCCAAATGCAGCCTTGGGTGCTGTGCCTTAAACTTTCTCTCCTCATCCCGCACGGCCTGCGCCTACAGCGAATCGCTCACAGCTTCGTGCCCTTGCACTTGTTCTTCCTTTGACCTATAGTGTCTTCCCCCGTCTTTTCCACCTGGGAGGGTTTGCTTATCTCCCAGGCCCTAACTTGGAAGCTTCCAGTAACTTCTCCAGACAGAGGTATCATTGTAACATCAGAGATCCTTGCCAGATCCCTCCCCCATCTGGGTAGACCTCCGCCCCATGCTCTCACAGCACTTGATATCACCCTGGCACAGCACTGTAGGATCTAGTGTACTTACGTTGAAATGGATGTGTGTGTGTGTGGATTTGGATCTGTCCGTCTACACTGCACACTTTGAGCTGCTCGCGTGTAGGGACCATACGGGTCTGTGCTCTCGGGGCCTTGGTCTCCGCCTGGTACATGTGCTACTGGAGCTGAAGTCTGCAGTAGGGATTTTTTTAGAGAGTCCAAAGGGAGAAAGAATCCCATGGCTTCTGTTTGATCTTTCCCCTGAGACAGGTGTGTTCTGTAGCCCCAGGCTGGGAGCCCGTGCCTTGGCACCCCCCAGTCCAAAGGCTTTTAACCCCAGTGGAGCCTTTTTGTTCCCTTTCTCCACGTGTTCGGCCTTCCCGCTGATCTGAAGTTGACTTTGCCAAAGATGCAGTAGGCTGGCTGGGAAGACCGCAGGCATATCTGCCAGTTTACTGTTGAGGGCAAAATAGGAAGGCGTTCGAGGGGTGTCTGTGGTTGAGTAAGGCTCCTAGGAGTCCTTCGGGACACACAAAGGGAGCAGAGAGGATGTCACAAACCAGACAAGAGTGTTGGTCCGTGTCAGTTCGCGTGTCGCCGGCGCCAGGTCTGAACTCGGCCATCCTGTGGGGGCAGCTTCCCGTTAGTGCAATCAGGTCGCTTAAAAACAAACAAAAAAAGACATGAAAGCGTATTTTTCATTAGGTTGGGTTCAATACAAGGAGAGTTCCCTGTGCCAAAGCCACGAAGTGATCGTCCAAGAAAAGGTCCCACGACAGAAGAGAAGAAGACAATGCCTGACCAGGTTTGTTTTTTAAAAACACCTCAGGTTACAGCAGCTCTTAATACAAGATATGGGCAATCGGGCCATCTTTCCAAGCTGTAGGGTCTAGAGTCAGGTTTGGTTCCTTAAATAATTAAATAATTTTAGCTTTTAAACATTTTATTGGATTAACCCCCTTGTCTTAGTTTTAATTCATGTCTGTAGTTTGGATCAGTTCTGCCAAACCAGGGCTTCTTAGCCTCGGCACCATCAGCACTGGGGGCTGGGTCCTTCTCTGTTGTGAGACGGTGCCCTGTGTGCCGTGGGGCGCTCTGTAGATCCTTGGCTTCTCCCCATTAGGTGCCAGTAGCCTCCTTCCACTCCTCCCCACAGTTGCGACTGCCAAAAAATCCGGATATTGACACATGTCCCCAGGAGGCAAAATCACTCCCAATTGAGAACCACTGTTCTAAACTGCGCTTTGTGTATTTTGCTATTTATGTCCAACCTGAAAATGGTTGATTTGGTAATGTTACTCTATTAAAAAATAAATATGAAAATGTTACTGAAACTAGAAAATCTCTCTTTTTTTTTTTTAAACTGTAAATTTTAAGACGATAAAAACTGCTAGCAATCCCCCAATAAAAGACAGCTAGAGGAGTTTGGATATGTCAGGGGCAGAAAACGTGAACAGGCAGGCAAGTAGGTCAGTCTGTGTGGTAACAACTTTATATTTTCAGTTAAATGAAATGGAAGAATCTCATCAAGAAGCAACAGAAAAAGAAGTGGAAAGAATTTTGGGATTGCTGCAAACATACTTTCGAGAAGATCGTAAGTGTGATACCAAGTTCAAAGTAGAGCAATTTGTATTTATCAGATGACACGTATCACTGGCAATGAGAAGTGATTTTTTTTTTTTAAAGCACTTTCAGTTATATGTAATGTTTGCATCACTTTGATTCTTTTTTGGCATGTATGTTTAATGAAGCTTCCTTCCTTTAGCAATCCCATGTGAGAGTGTCGGCAAAGTAACTTTCCGGTTTTGCTTTTAAAAGATGTATTTTTTCTGTTACAAAATAAAAGGTGCCATAGAAGGGGGAAACGTAGAATCGAGTACCTGTTCCCTCGCTCCCCAGAGGCTTCCAATTGTACGATGTGCTTGTCTACCTTCAGACCTTCTTCAGTCACATAACCATGCACATAAGTAAATTGGGAATTTTCATTGTTTTTTTTTTGCTTTCTGCAAAGCTAATCATATTCTACACATTCTTCTGCAACATGGGTTTTCCACATGGACATTCATGCATATCCGTACGTACAGATGCCGCTTATTCCTCTCAGTGATTCCCACTGTATGGCCTTATCCTCCATCAGTGGGTGGATGACTAGGTTCTTTTTAGCATTTTATTCTTGTGAAACCCACTGCAGTGGGAAATCTTGGTGCACAACACTGTGCATATGTGCTGATATTTCTGTAGGACAGTGTTTGAGAGGAGGGTTGTCAGATCCATGGGCGTGCGTATTTTTAATAGATACGTCACATTGCCACCCAGAAGGGCTGTATCAGTTTTCACTCCCACGACAGGTTAAGTGCCCATTTCCTTCCTCTGCTAACACAAGAGAATATTGGTCTTACTGATCGGCAAAAATTATCTTCCCTGTTTTGAAGAATTTTTTTTTTCCTTTTTCGTCTATAGCTGATACTCCTATGTCCTTCTTTGACTTTGTGGTTGATCCACATTCTTTCCCTCGAACAGTGGAAAACATCTTTCATGTTTCCTTCATTATAAGGGTAAGATTTAAGATTATTTCTCTTTTTTCTTTTAAAATGGTAAATAACAGGAGTGCCTGGGTGGCTCAATCGGTGGAGAGTCTGACTCTTGATTTCCGCTCAGGTCGTGATCTCAGGGTCGTGAGATCGAGCCCTGTGTCAGGCTCTGCGCTGGGCACGGAACCTGCTTAAGATTCGCTCTCTTGCTCACTTTGTTTCTCCCTCTCAAAAAAAGAGGGGTAAATAATAAAAGCTGTGGATGGGAGCCTGCAAAGGTATTTGTATCGACTGGTATGTAGGGTAGACCCGTTGTAGCCAAACACTGGCATACAGGCAGAAGAAACCAGCTGAAGATTTCTGTGGGCACCTGGCTGCCTCAGTCGGTGGAATGTGCGACTCTTGATCTCGGGGCTGAGTTTGAGCCCCACGTTGGGTATAGAGATTAGTAAACATAATAAACTTTAAAAAAATTGTATGCTTGTTTTTATATTTTAGGAGTTATTGACAGAATGAATTGACAAAATTTGAATACGGAGCTATAGATACCAGTATGGTATTAATGTTGAATTTCCCAAATTTGATAGTTGTCATGTAAGAAAAGATCTTGTTCTTGTCAAGAAATATACACTGAAAGTATTAAGGAAAGGGAGCTACCTTAATTGTCTACTACTGACTCGTGAAAATTCCCAATACGTATGCAGAGGAGGGGAAATAGTACGACAAAACTTGAACAGATGGGGAAGCTGGGGTAAGAGCAGATGGGAGGTCTTTACGGTACCCTTGTAGCTCTTTCAGTCTGAAATTTTTTCAAAATAGAGGTTCAAAAAAAAAGAAATCCTCTACTCAGAACTATCCTATGGAAATTTGCTTTTGACTGTCTTTAGTCTTATAACAGGTTGCAGTCCCACTCGTGGAAGATGAATTTGATTTTAACCTCAGGCAAGAATCTTTTATCGACCAAGGTATTTTCCCAGAAATGATAACAAAGGCGTATTTTGTCAGCCGCAAATGAGTTATGCGTAATAAGATGCCAGGTGTCCAAAAATATGCATGAGTCATATTTAAGAGCCAAGCCAGTTTCAGTTTGATTGAGGAGACCCTCGGGATGAAGGCTGATGAGAAACCTGAGGAATGCCCCAATGCAAAGTCTTATCCGCATAATCTCCTCATTATTAACGGTACATTTTGATTGTCTTGGATATGGAGTTTCCTTTTTTCTTTTTTTTTGAGAGGAAAAGGGGGTACCAGTGGGTGGGGAGAGAATCTCCAGCAGTCTTCCTGCTGGGCGTGGAGCCCAAAGTGGGACTGAGTCTCATGACCCTGAGATCATGACCTGAGCCGAAATCAAGTCAGAGGCTTAACCGACTGCACTACGCAGGTACCCCATGGGATGTGGAGTTTTCGAATTAATGTTTTTTATCCAATAGGTTTTGAATCTGATTTTTTAAATCGGCTTTCGAATCTAAATGTAAAATTATGCTTGTGTTTTAGGATGGCTTTGCAAGAATAAAGCTTGATCAAGACCGACTGCCAATAATAGGTAGGTGATGCTATGTTAAGAGAAATTAGTTTTAGAGAAAATGTGTTAGAGTTTATGAAGTGCAGGGTTCTGAATGTAACTGAGTTTACAGTTTAGGTAACTTACAATGCTGTATCTTGCTCAGCTAACTGAAATACTGCAACAGTCATTGGTTTAAACCAGGGGGTTCATCTGCATTACTAACTCAACATCTACGGCCATAAAGATCGACAAGAAAGTCCCTCCAGTTCTAATTGAGAATGTTTGTAATTATAGTTACTGTTGTACTTTCCTTCCTTCTGTTTTTCCCTAAAGCTCCCTCCTTCTCTTTTTGAGACAATCTTTCACAGCTGAATTATTTTACCGACTCAGTGAGCCCTTTCTTTCTAAGGTCCCCTATAGAGGGTTGAGGACTTTCATTGCCCTGGTTGGTACTTAGCTAGTTCTCAGTTTCTCCCGGACTCACTAGGGCTCAGCTCTGAGTGTGGTAGGTAGATAGGCAGAGGTTTTCAACTGATTGCCACGTGTAACTCTGCTATGGGAGGTGTTTTTAATGGAAGCAATCGGATTACTTACTACCGTAATAACACTCCTTAACAAGTCAGTGATGCATGCAGGGAATCCTAATAAGCATGTAATGTTTTAAGTGTCTTTTCGATATAGTCTCTTCAGTTTCTGTTCAGGGTCCCTCTGGCGGTTTGGTAACCTTTGAAAACTTTGTCTTTCAAACAGAGCCTGTTAATATTAATGAAGAAAGTGAGGGAATTGACCAAAACACCCAAATTAGGAACCAAGGAATCATAGCCCTGAGTTACCGGGACTGGGAGGTAAAGCTCTGTGTGTTGCCCTCCGGTAGTTCTGTCTCCCACGGTATTTGCTGTAAACCCGATCCCTAAATGTTTCTTGTTCTCGGCCAGGAAATCGTGAAGACCTTTGAGATCTCAGAGCCCGTGATTGCTTCAGGCCAGAGCCAATCGAGGCTCAGTGCCTAACGCCAGCAAAGGTAAGATTTCCTATGGGGTATCAAATGTTAACTAGCGTTCCAGACCATCTTCCTTTTTCTGCTTTCGGGTGAAATTAGGATTTTCCTCCCTCGAGTGCCCCATTCTTAGGACTGTGTGCCGCTGAGAAAGGCAGCCCTGGGCCTAATGGCTGTGAGTCCCCTTCTTTGGATTACTTCAGTTAAGTGGAACATTGAACCCTCCCATCAGCTGTGCTCACTGTCCCATGCGATTTGCTTGTTCTACAGCTACAAGTAGGAAAGGAGGATTAGGACAGAATTACCTGGAAGAATGTCAGTAAATGGGCTTTTCTGAAATCTGATTTATGCTGTGAAACACTTCTTCATTTTTTTTTTTTAACAATTCTTCATTTTTATGAAGGAGAAGGTGCTAGAAGGAAATCTTCATGATGATCAGGCATTTACTTGTGGGTGGAAGTCAGGAGACTAGGATGCTCTTGGCTCTGCCCACTTAGTTTAAAATCACGGAGCAAACCACTTAATCTCATTCAGCTTCATTATGTCTATAAATCTACCTGTAAAATGGGAGGATTTTGAATTAAATCATTAAGGTTTTTTTTTAGCTCAAATTTTCTATAATTTTGAGAGTTTAAAATTAGCTTTTAATACTTAAGGTAAACTCTTAATACGTACTTCACTTAACTGAGCTTCTTTGGTCCAAGATAATGGAGGGAAAGCGAACAGACAGCAGGTATATAATGTGGGTAGACTGGGGCCCTACTCACAGAGAAGGACTAGTTGTTAGAGCCTATTTATGTATGTCAAGTGAACTTTTGATTCATTTTATCATTTATAAACCGTTAACCAGCTATTTTTCCCTCTTTTTTAGGACTCAAATGGATGGTGAAATCCAAAAAGGAACGCAACATGTATTGTATATATTGTATGATTAAACATTTTTAAAAGATTGTTTTTAGTAAAATGTAGCTTTTGATAGTTAATGAATTTGTCATGGTTGTCTTTGATTAAAGGAAATTCACTGCCATATTCACAAATAATTGTACTTACTCTTTATTTTCCCATCATGCCAGAGTCTGTCCTTTCTCTGGTCCTGCCCCACTGAACCTGTTAGCTGGGTTGTTACGGCCTCTGCAGCATTAGGGTTCTTTGTACGTCTCTTTAGCTATAAAATGAGCTGGTCAAGTCCACAGATCTTAGGTTGAACTGTATGAAATTATTTTTTTTGTAGGGAAAACACAGTCACGTATCAGCAGTTTAATAGGACCAGCCTGTGATTTACTCACAGGAAGCTCTTGGGTCCTCTCCCAGGGCAGCAGCGGTCCTCTCTGCACACACACCACAGAGGAAAACCATCCTGCGGGGTAGACAGTTCTCCTCCCGTGCCTCCCTTCTTTGCTGGCCCTTCAGGCCTGGCCTTGATGTTTTCTCACCCCTCTCTCGTCCCCTTTCCCACTCCCCAGCCTTCTACATCCTCCTCCTCTGTGTCCCAGCCCTTCCTGGTGCGCGGGTGTGCCCACCACCCTCCATACCTAGCGCCCTTCAACCACGGTTCTCTCATCGTAAAACAACTATCGTGACCCTTAGTCACCGTCCTGTCTCTTCCTGGAACAAGGATCACTTCACTCTCCCCTTCTGGCCGTCCTGGAACCCTGACGCCCAGCATTCCCCAGAGACTGTTTTAGGCCCAATTGGGGATTCCTTCCTGAGTAGTTCGATCGTAGGGTTAAATGCTGTGCATTTGATGCTCAAAAATCCACTCCTGGAGGGGTGCCTGGTGGCTCAGTTGGTTAAGCGTCTGACTCTGGATTTCAGTTCGGGTCATGATCTCAGGGATCTGGGATCGGGCCCTGCCTCTGGCTCCGTGCTCAGTGTAGTCTGTTTGACCCTCTTCACCCCCCTGCTTGCTTGCTTGCTCGCTCACTCGCTCATTCTCAAATAAATAAAATCTTTAAAAATTCCACTCCTGGAAAGCTGTACGTCCTCATGTCAGGTGCTTCCCTGGCTCCCTTCCCCCTGTCTTATCCTCATGAGTCCTACTGGGTCTATACCCTGGACATTCTCCAGACTTTGACTCTACTCTGAAAAGCTACAGGCATATGTGACCCATGGCTTATTGGCAGCACAGGGGCTGGTTTAAACATACGTATAAATGGGCTCCCAAATCTGTCCTCCCTTAACCCACCCCTATAGGGGTATTTCTACTACTTGATTTCCTCCAAAGTAACTTAGGATTTCTTTTCCCTTTTCCCCCATAGCCCCTACCTTCATTGGTCATGATATCCCATCTGGTGTCTTGATTCTCCATCCCGCCCGGATTCCTGCCACTGACTCCCGTCTGGTGTCCCCTGCTGCCCCTCTGCTCTCCACACCTTCAAAACCACTTGTCAGTTCTCAGTGACTCCCCACTGCCTTCGAGGCTTGAAAGACGTCAGCTTGCAGACCCGTGGGGGCCTTACACGATCGGGCTCCTTGCCTCCACCCAGACTCAACTCCCTCTCCAGACTCTGGCTTTCTCTTC
Source organism: Procyon lotor (assembly GCA_028646535.1). Lineage (NCBI taxonomy): Eukaryota > Metazoa > Chordata > Mammalia > Carnivora > Procyonidae > Procyon > Procyon lotor. Next base: position 62,919,800 of record CM053617.1, on the reverse strand, counting down.
CATCTCACTTGAACCTCAGGTTCCATGTCATTCACCCATTTAAAGCAAATAATTCACTGTTGTCTCAGTCTGTTGACAGGGCTCTGTATCCACCACAATCTGACGGGGAACATTCTTGTCCCCAACCAGCGGCAGTCGCCCTTCTGTACCACGCTCCCCAACCGAGACCCTACCTTCTGACAAAAGTTGCCTGTTCGGGACATTTCACATTAATGGAATCACACATGTGGTCTAACCTTTACAATTTTTCAAGCACGCAAGTTTAGAGTTGTCTTCCCCTTTCCCTTTCGTTGGCCTGCCTTCTACTTGCTTCTGCTCTGCTCATATGAGGAATGTAGGAGGCACCTGAGTGGCTCAGTCAGTTGAGCGACTGACTCTTGGTTTCAGCGCAGGTCATGAGATCGAGATCCATGTCGGGCTCCACGCTCCGTGTGGAGTCGGCTTGAGAGTCTCTTCTTCTCTCTCTACCTCTCCCACTTGTGCTCTCTCTCTCTCAAATAATAAATCTTAGGGAAAAAAAAAGTGGTGACATTTGATGAACCAAAGTGGCCTAGCTGTCACTTGGCATTTTGTACCTTTCTATAATTATTTGAGTTTTCTAACCATGTCCTTTTTCATTATTTTTAAAAAAGTATTGGGGTGCCTGGGTCCTAGTCAGTTAAGCATCCACCTTTGGCTCAGGTCATGATCCCAGGGTTCTGGGATTGAGCCCCTAGTCACACTCCCTGCTCAGCAGAGAGTCTGCTTCTCCCTCTGCCCCTCCCCCTGCTCCTGTTCTCTCTTTCTCTCTCACTCTCTCTCTGTCTCTCAGTAAATAAATCTAAAAAAAAAAAAAGTATCAACAGAAGTTATCTGGGCAGGGAGATCATGGGCCACTTCTTCAAAATTCTGAATAGGAGGGGTATACCTGGCTGGCTCAGTAGGGACAGCATGGGATGCTTGGATCAAACTCTTGGTCTCAGGGTCGATCTCGGGGTGGTGAGTTCAAGCCCCATGTTGGGCACAGAGCCTACTTAAAAAAATTTTTTTTGGTAAACTTCTGAATAGTAAAAAACCAACAAATACATGTTATCATTTAAATATCAAGCACACGTAACGCCCTCAATCTTTTCTTCCCTCCTGAACTTTGTGTTCTAATAGCACCTCATTCTTACCTCCGTTACCCACTTTGTGCTTGTCATGTTGTTTGCACCTATTTTTCCGTGGCGTTCCCCCAGGGCCCGGTGTGCCTTATTTCTGTGCTAACGTGGCCTGTCTGGGTCCAGGCCTTCCTGTTCTAACTGCCCTGCTCAACCACTTCTCACCCAGGGTAGATATTCTCGGGCTGGCAGAAGCTGCTCGACTCTATAGTCCGTATTCTCCATCCATTGTTTCATAGCACAGAACTGGGCGTGTGCTGCTTTGACTTCTGTTCTCCAAGTAGATTGTAAGCTCCCTGAGGGGCCAAATCCTAGAGTCTTGGGTCTCTCTCAGGGCTACGGGTTAGGCTTCTGACATCCTATGAAGTTCTAGGTGCACTGGAGAATACAAGACAATGTGTTGTCAGCGTGATTGCAACAGGTTTTTAACCCCTCGACCTGTATTTACTTTTCCAGGGAGGAAGCCAGGTCTCTTTAGTCGAGATCACCCCAGGAGCTATGGAATCGTCGACGTCTTTGTATAAAAAATACTTGTTTTCGTTCTTAGGAGCAGTATTAACATAAGAGACAATGGAAAGGGTAAAGAAGGGTAGACGTGTATGATGGAATTTTCAGAGCCTTGGGAGAGTGGATTAAAAGATGGCTGCAAGTTTCTTTGAGAGGAAGTGTCTGTTTCCTCCCCTCCTTGAGTCTGGACTGATCTTGGTGACTTGTTTGAGCAACAGAATATGGCAGAAGTGACATTCTGGGCTGTGGATGCTAGGTCAAAAGAAACCTTGTGTCTGACAGGTCACTGGAGCCCGGTCACTGTGTAATAAGGCCAGAAACCACATGGAGAGAGGAGACAAGGACTGGGACCAGCTAAACCCAGCCTTCTAGTCAACCGCAAGGGCACACGGTCTCATCCAGCTGTCACCTGATTATCCTCAAGCAGCTCTGGCGGTGCGGGATGGGGGAGAAAAATCACCCAGCTGAGCTCTGCCTGAATCCCAGATGTGGAATTGTGAGATATAACAAAATAGTGGATGCTTTAAGTCACTAAGTTTCGGGATAATTATGCAGAGAGGTGAAACAAAAACTTGGTTTGACTCCCTCCCCCCCAAGTTTGATACAAACAAACTTAGAAACACAATTTTGGGGGTACGGGATTTTACTGTGCTGACAGTTGTCAGAGTATGCCAGCCTGAAAAAGAAATCGAACAATCCAGAAAATAACTTAAACTTTATTTTTTTCTAGTTGACTTCTCAAAAATGGTGGCATACTCAAGAGCTCTCGTCGGAGCGGCTTCTTTATGTTATCCTCCTTTCTGGACTTTTCCATGAGGATGGTCACTTCTATGAGTGCTTCCTGGTAAGGCTGGGCAATCGGGTAGGCTGTGATCCATTCGAATTCCTTCTCTTCTTCCTTGTGTGTTGCAGGCCTGTGCAGAGGAGGAGCGGGAGCAGAGACCTTCCAGGCACTCAGTCTCTCGCTTCTCTGCTCTGTGAGCTCTCGCCCCCGAATCATTCGATCCCGATGTCCCTTGATCTGTTCCTTTGCCCACGCTGCCCTGTGCTTTTTGGTCTTAGTTCTGTGGGTTTTCTGGATAGTTTCAGTCTTCTCCTCCTTCCCTAGGGTTAATATTTCGGGGATGACTGTTTCACTTGGAATCCTTTGAGGGAGGAGCCGATACTTGTGGTCTCTGAGGCCTCTGGCTCGCTCGGCTCGGTAGATGTGCTTCTCTATGTGGCCCAGCTCCCTGTCAGGCACTAAGTTATCCCATTTTTTAGCATCTCCTGTTTTTTCACTCTGTGGTCTCTCTCTCTGTATTTTAATCGTCCACCTCGGAGCCATCGTGTATCTCCATGTTTCTCCCAGCATCATCTCTTGATGCTGTCGGTAGTAATACGCCTCTGCTTTGGCGAACTGGAAGTCAAAAGACATGGCTTTGAGCTGATGAAGGGTTTCGTTCTCCTGCTGAGACTTTCGGAGCAAAAATTTCCTCACTTTTGAAGAATGGACACCACCTAAACTCTTGTCAGAGGGAAGGATTAGAAGGTTTTTAAGTTGGACGTCCCTTGTTATAGGCCATGACATAGCTCACAGGTGGCTAGTAGCCCTGCCCGGCACTCTGACACCATGGCCCTGGTCGGGTCTCTGAGCCACGTTCCCTGGCTTTCTCTTCAAACCTCCCACCCTCCCCTCGCCCAGGGCCCCCTTCCAGTTGAAGAGTTGACCTCAGACTTCCTGGAGAAGACAGAAGCACTCAGTCAGGAAGGCCCTCCTCTTCCTGTCGCCGGAACCACGACCCGGCATCGATCCCGGACTCTGCCTTTACACTGGAAATGTTGCCCCCTTGTCTATCAAAAGCCCGTTCTCCCACCTGTCCTTGTGAAGCTTCGGGAACTTCAATATGCAATTACCCAGTTCCCTTTCCTGCTTCATCAAAATTTCCCCTGTGCTGGATCACTCCTGTCAGCATAAAAATATGTCCCAGTATCTATATCATCTTTGAACTGAAAAGGAAAGCGTTTCCTTTGCCACACATCTCATCTTGGCTCTCGTTCACCGTGTGCCATGAAGCGGACACCTAAAACCTCTCTCCACTTCCCCACCTCCCAGTTCCCCCTCGGTCCTCCTCGGGTGGGTTTCCAGGCCCCCAGACTGCGCTCGTCTGGGTCGCGAGGCATCTCCACAGCAACAAGTTCAGTGGTCCTGTCGCTGTCCCTGTCATACTTGACGTCAGCTGCACTGTACAGAGTTGAGTACTTTCCTCTGGCTTCCAGGCTGCGGCCAAGGGCATGTGACCATGGCTATCTTGGACCTCCCTAGACGGTTCCAGCCATTAGCCGAATATCCCCAGGCGACTGAATAGCCCTTCCTGCTCTTCCTACCTCATGGCCACTCCCTTCCACCTACTTTACTGGTTCTGTCTTTTGAATGTAAGAAAATACAACAGAAATTGTCACTTAAGATGAACATAGTCTCACTGAGACTCTCTTGGGCATGGACAGTCTCAATCACTCAACAAGTGACCTCTACCATGTGTCAGGGACTGCTCTAGGGGGGCAAGAAGAGATGAGCGAGACGGTTGGGGCACACAAGACTGCCCTGTACTCATCCCTCAACTTCAACCCTAGATACGATCTACTTAACCTCTCCACTTGGCTCTTCTTCCGAAGTGTTTCCTTCTCTTTCCCCCTTCTCAGTCCTGTCCCTACTAACTTCAAAATGCCCCCACCCTAGGGGAGCAGCCCAACTAGTTTCCCTGAATCCACGCTTCTCTCTCTCTGCCCCCCAGCCCCATCAGACCATGGACACAGCAACTGGACAGATCTCTGTATCACACAAATCTGAGCACATCCCTTCCCGACATTGAAACCTTAGAATAGTGTCCTGTTGCTTTTAGGAGAAAATCCCGAATTCCAGTATGGCTTTCATAATTTGGCTCCCGACTACCTCTCAGCTCGACTGCTTGCCCACTCTTCCACGGCCGCCCTGACTCCTGGGTTCCTCAAAAACCGTATCCTCTTTGCCATCTGAGTATTTTCCCATGTTCTCCCTTCATATGTTCTCAAACACACAACACAGCAACTCCGACTATAGTACTTACGTACCTAATCTTTAGGTTTTAGCTTAAATATTACTTCCTCAGACCATGCATGTATTTATGCAAATAAAATCCCATCTTTCATGACCCTTTATCACAGTTTGTTTAATGTCCATGTCCCTCACTTGCCCTGGCCCTGTGGGGACACAAGTTATGTTTATCTTGTTCAGTGCTATCCAGCTGGAACCAAGCCTAACAGACAAAGCACTCTGGCTTGAAACACTCAGGCCCTTTCTACCTTGGGGGAAAATTTTTATGATGGTATAACTGGCTCCAAAGTTCATGGCAAACTTATTTCCTCACCTTAATCTTCTTTTCTAGTGGGGACTGGGAACCCACTGCAATCCGAGGGTCCTCAGTGTTTTTGGCCCAGGCCAATCTGGAAGATTAAAAAGAGAAATCCCACAAGGATTTGGAGAAAGGTTTCAGGAAACATGGCCCTGGTATGAAATGAGGGAGGGAGTTGATTTGGGACTCGCTGTTTACACGCTTGTCACGCGCTTTTCAATCGTGAGAGGCATTTCTCTGTGCCGATAGCCGATAGGCAGGACTATGGCTAACTTGTAGCTTTCCTTGAAACAAGGAAGGAATGCTTTCTGATAAAAGTAGGAACAAAGAGTGATATTGAGTCCGAGGCTGAGACTAACAAAAATACCTTTAATACTGGAGAGGGGGGGCTGAGTTACTATTTCAAATTCCACAAACCATGGTTTGTATAATTGTTGGTAGGACAAAGAACCTTAGCTTTGATGAGAGAATAAGTTCTCAAAGCTGGTAAGTCCCTTTTAAGTTCAGTTATGCATAAAATTATAAATAGTATTTATAAGCTACCATTAATTTCTAACAGCAGCTAACTGTAATGTTTCATGATTCTTGTCAAATGTTTATATTTTAGATAGCCTATAAAACAAGTTGATGTCAAGAAAGCTTTTTTTTTAATTTAATGCAGAAAAATACAGCTGAGAAATTTACATATCCTGGAGAACTATTTCTTAACCTGCTTACTTAGCAAATAGGTTCTGTGTTTAGCAACCTGGATTGTAAATATTCTGTTTCTCTGACTTATCTTTTATTTTTTTAAAAAAAGATTTTACTTATTTGAGATAGTGAGAGAGAGCGTGAGGGCTAGAGGGAGAAGCAGACTCCCCACTGAGCGGGGAGCCTGATGCGGCCTCCATCCTGGGATGCCAGGATCATAACCTGGGCGGAAGGCAGCCATTTAACCGACTAGCCACCCAGGCGCCCCTCTCTGACTTCTCTCTGCAGCAAAAGAGGTTTTTAAAATATCAACTGGTGAAAAAACAAAACTATAATTACTGTGAGTAAAGCTAATTTCTTAAACAGACTCCTACTTCTGCCTTCAGGTTTTTCTTTTCTATGAGGTTCTTATCTCCATATCAGCATTTACTGAGCTTACTATATCCTGGATGATGGGCTGGGGCCTTAAATGGGTCCTTCGACTTCGTCCCCCGGACAGTCCGCGAGGGAGGCTCTCATCAGGCCTCCCTGCAAAGACCGCGGAGGCCGAGAGGTTCGGAGACTTGTCAGTTTCAGAGCAGGGTGTGCGCCTGCGCGACTCGTCCCTGCGCTCGTTCGGGATAAATGAACGTTCTCCTGCCTTTTAACTCAAAACGGAAGGAAATAATACCTACTGTTCTTCCGCACTCAGATCCAACCATTCGGAGTCTGTCACCAGGGGACGGTCTGAGGACGGGGTCCGCGCTGCCGGTCGGTCACCCTCCCCGCCCGGCGCCTGTACGCTCCCTTGGCACCCTCCCCGCCTGGCGCCGGTGGCCACCCCTCCAGTAGCCTTGCGCTGCAGCTCTTCCGTGTCCTTTTTTTCTGCCAGTGCCCTACACACCGCCAGCTTTGAGAATAACATGCTTGCTCCTTCGCTCTCTTCCTCACAGCGCCTGCCTTCCCAGCGCTGGGCTCCGGTCTCTGGTTCCGTCTTCTGCAAAGGTACCGTTCTCCAGCCAGCGCCTTCCCTGCCCTCTTTCGGACTTACAGCTCTCCACTGCTGAGCCTTCGGGATGCCTTGGGTTGATTTCTAGGGCAACCAGAGGCAGTCACAAGCTTTTGTATGTGTCATCACCATCCTAGATTGAGACTACTGTGAGGTGGGAGGTGAAGACATCGTGGGGCCAGCTGGGAATGCATCCAGTGTGAGCTGGGCTGAATGGCCGCGGCCAGAAAGTCCACCCGGCTGTGTTTCGCAGATAGGATGGCCCTTGCGGTGCAGCTGGAGAAAACGTCTTCTAAGGCAATGGGGGCGTCCTTGTCATTTTTGTTTGGTTGGGGTTTTTTGGGGGGGAATATATATTATGTATCTTCCATAGAAATATAATCTATGGAGAGCCTGGGCGGGGGGCAGATCCTGCATGCACAGTCCCAGTAGCTGGCAGAGTGTGGATGAGTGTGCGGGTGGCCTGGTCACATGTTCTCACCACCACTCAGCTGCTGTGTCACTCAGCTAAATGCTTCTGCTGCTGTGGAGGTTTTGAGCACTACTCCTTTTTAATCTTTTAGCCACATATTTAATTATGTTCATAACTGGTCATTACTTGAGGACAAAGAAGCAGACAATACACCAGGGTCAAAACATAAATTAATGAAATGATTCTGCATATTCAAGACATTTGTCACCATATATTTGAGCTATGCATGTCCAAATAAAGTCCTTGTTCTTTTCTTTATTTTTTTTTAAGATTTTATTCATTTATTTGACAAAGAGAGAGACAGCGAGAGAGGGAACACAAGTGCACGCAAGCAGTGGGAGAGGGAGAAGCAGGCTTCCCACTGAGAGGGAACCCCGACACGGGGCTCGATCCCAGGGTGATCAGAGCCCGAGCAGAAAGCAGACACCCAAGGACTGAGCCACCCCAGTGCCCCAGTCCTCATTGTACTTTTTGGAATGTCTCTACTTCTTACAATGTGAAAGGAGAAATATAGTGGTTAATTACAATCTGGCTTCTTACTTATTAAGAATAAAATCTATCCCTCCCCCAAATATGCAGTATGCAGAGATATGTTTGACACCACAGCCCTGAACTCATTCAGAAAAGAAGAAATGAAACAGTTATGAAGTAAATATGGGTATTTTATCAAAAATCAAAAGAATTTCAAACAGCAAGTCACGACAGTGATTCCTGTTCATTTTCATACCAAAACCTTGAATTACATTACAACCTACATTTTAATATTCACAAGATACCATTTTAACACTGATAAAATGTCATGTCACTCAAATATCAAACTTACTTGCTATTAACTCAGCCAAAATTTGTATTCGCCTGTGACGTGACAGCATCGTACTACCCCAAGTTTCTAGTAGTCATTGACTGAGCCAGGCACTGCATAAAGTGCTAAAAGGAACGGGCACCTGTGTGACTCAGTCGGTTAAGTGTCTGCCTTCAGCTCAGGTCATGATCCCAGGGTCCTGTGATTGAGCCCTGCACTGCGCTCCCTGCTCAATGTGTAAGCCTGCTTCTCCCTCTCCTTCTGATGTTTCCCCTGCTTGTGCTCTCTCTCTCTCAAATAAATAAATAAAATCTTAAAAAAAAATAAAGTGCCAAAAGGTAATATCTTATTTACCCTCCTGAAAACTGAATATAGTCTTTTTTTTTAAGCGAGAGAGTGAGCATAAATGGGGTGGGGGTGGGGTCAGAGGGAGAGGGAGAGAGAGAAATTTAAGCAGGCTCTATGCCCAGCATGGAGGCCAATACCGGGCTCAATCTCACAACCCTGAGATCATGACCTGAGCCACAATGAAGAGTCACGCATATGCTTAACCAGCTAAGCCAACCAGGTGTCTGTCCCTAGCCTCCTTTTTGACAAAGAAAAAGATGCAATTCCTAATATGAGCCTCTTTTTAAGGAATCAGTTTAATTAAAACAAAAAAGACCATCACGTGGACCTGAAAGTACTTTTGCTTTAAGCATCATGCTTTGAATTGTTCCTTTTTCCTGGTTAGAGAAACAAGGGATAAAGACTGTAAGTCAGAGAGATAAATAACCTTTTTGACAGCAAATCAGGTTGAAACAAACTATCAGCAAGACTAGACTTTGCCCTAACATAAAGAAAACGTGGCCTGAGCTGTGTCTTTCTGTTAGAAATATAAAAAGGACTCTTTGCTAACAAGTATTTTATCATATACCTAAATTCTAATTGTTTGTCAAGAGTCATGAAATGTGTTTGAGTAATTATGAGAAATCCTCACTGGGGAAGGACAGGCTAGTGGTTCCTGAGCTGGAATTATCATTAACTATTTCTCATGACATGGAACTTGAGGCAAACCAGAGTGTCATCACAGACTTACTGCTGGCTTTGGAAACCACATGCTGCCCGCTGGCCCTATTTTGCAGGAGTTGGAAAACAGACTTAAACAAAAAATAAAAGTGCCTCCAATTGTATTTAAACATAAAACACTGACACTCCAACCACCCACCAATTACCATTCAGTAATGTTCTTATTCTTCTGCCCATTTTCCATAGGAGGAAACGTGGCTAAGAGAGTTACGTGATGTGTTCAAGGCCACACAGTTGCCCAAGGGGAGACTGAAAGTTGAACATGGATGTCTAAAAGCCAAGCTTGTGATCTTACACATGCTGTCCCACCTGACCTTGGACAATGGGAGGGGTGGAAACACTGTCCATTTTTGTGGCGCTCACAACCCAATGAGGGAGGCAAGAAATCGACACAAGTGCACATGTATGATGTAGCTGTACGAACAGGATGCACAGTATGGAGTGAAAACAAAGGGCAGGAGTCATCAGTATGAACCAGGACTAAACATAGAGGACTTGCCAGGGAGCACAGTCTGAGTAGAGAAGCAGAAACGTGGGAGACACTCCTGAGACCAAAGAAGCAAGAGGTGATTCTCAGTGGTTGCTAGAGGAAGTTTCACAGGCAGGGTACCACATGTGGGGAGCAAGACTAGGGCCAGAATATGATGGAGAGGAATTCTGATGACCTCTCCAAACAAATGGAGAATTATCAAATGTTAATAGGAAAATGATTAAAAAGAAGTTGCATGAGAGGAAAGATCCTGAAACCATAGGGCCTAGGAGCAGAGATAAGTAAAAAATTGGGTTCGTCCATTGGCGCTGTGAGAACCTGGTTCTAGACCAGCATTGCTCAATGAAAATAGAATGTAAGTCACAGATGTAATTTCACCTTTTCTGGGAGCTACATTAAAAAAAAGTAAACAGAAACAGGCAAGATTAGTTTTAGTGACGTATTTTAACCCATGATATATCCAAAATATTGTCATCTCAACATGGAATCAATTTAAGATTTTTTACACTGCTGTTCTGTTTTCATTAATAAATTCAATTTTTAAGAGAACCTATAGGTGTACAGAAATATTAAGAAGTACTCTCTCCCTCCAAGTTCCTATTATTTATATCTTGTATTAGTATGGTATACTTGTTATCACTGGCAAATCAATATTGCCACATTATTATTAACTAAAGTCCATAGCTTGCACTGCGTTGTACTCTTTGTCTTGTACATTTCATGGGTTTTAACAAAGGTATAGTGACAGGTGTTCATTGTTACTGCGTCATACAGAATTGTATCACTGCCCTAAAAATCCCATGTTCCAGCTATTTGTCCCTCCCTCCCTCTGCATCCTAAGCCCCAGCAACCACTGATCTTTTTACTGTCTCATAGTTTTGCCATTTCCAGAATGTCATATTAGATGGCATCATACAGTGTGACTTTTTCATGCTGAAAAGGCTTTTTCAGATTGGGTTGTTTCACTAAATAATATGCTTTTCCTGTTCCTCCATGTCTTTTCATGGCTTCATACATAGTTCATTTCTTCTTATGGCTGAACAGTATTCCATTGTTGGTTTATCCATTCAGCTCATGAAGGATATCTTGCTGGCTTCCGGTTTTGAAAATTATGAATAAAACTACTATTAACATTTGTGTGCAGGTTTTTGTGTGGATATATGCTTTCGACTATTCCGTTATATATCAAGGACTATTGGATCATATGGTAAGAGTATGTGTAGTATTATAAGGAACTGCCAAACTGTCTTCTTCCAAAGCAGTTCATTTTGCCACCCCACGAGCAATGAATGAGAGTTCCTGTTGCTCCATGTCCTTGCTTGTATTTAGTGTTGTTAGTGTTGTGAATTTTAGCCACATACAAGGTACGAGTGCTATTTTGTTATTTTAATGTGCAATTTGCTAATAACATATGATGCTGAGCATCTTATTATGTGCTTATTTGCTGTTTATCTTTGATAGCTATCTGTTCAGATCTTTTGCCCATTTTTAATTGGGTTGTTTTCTTGCTGAGAATTTTAAGTTTTTTTTTTTTGTATGTTTCAGATACCAGTCCTTTAGCAGGAATGTGTTTTACTAAGACTTTCTCCTGGTCTATGGCTTGTTTTTTCATTCTTTTGCAGTGCCTTCTGCCAAGCAGAAGTTTTTAATTTTAATAAAGTACAACTTAATTTTTCTTTTATGGGCCATGTTTGAGCATTCTATCTAAAAAGTCATCACCAAAACCAGATTTTCTCCTATGTTATCTTCTAGGGGTTTTAGTTTTGTGCTTTACATTTAGGCTTATGATCCATTTTGAGTTAATTTTTATTAGACGTATAAGGTCTGTGTCTAGATTTATTTATTTGCTTTGCATGTGGATGCCAAGTTGTTGAAAAGACTTCACTGAATTGTCTTTGCTTCTTTGTCAAAGATCATTTAACCATATTTGTATGGGTCTATTTTTAGCTTTCTATCCTGTTCTGTTGATCCATTTGTTGGTTTTTTCACCAATACCACACTGTCTTGATTACTATAGCTTTGTAGTAAGTCTTAAATTCTGGTAGAGTCAGTCCTCTGGTTTTGTTTTTTCCTCTTTGTTTTGGTTATTCTGAGTCTCTTGCCTCTTCATATGAATTTTGGAGTCAGTTGGTTGATATCCACAAAATGACTTGCTGGGACTTTTTTGGGATTACATTGAATCTAAGGATCAAGTTGGGACAAAATGACATCTTAAAAGTATACATACTCCTGTCAATGAACATGGATCATCTCTGTATATTTAGATCTTCTTTGATTTGTTCCATCTGAGGTCTGTTTTCCTTTTATAGATCTTATATGTATTTTGTTATATTTATACCTAAGTATTTCATTTTTTTTCTGGTGCCAACATAAATGGTATTGTGTTTTTAATTTCAAATTCTGATCGTTCATTTCTGATATATAGGAAAGACATTGGTTCTTGCTATATTAACCTTGTATCCTGCAACTTTGCTATAATTGGTTATTAGCTCCAGATTTTTATTGTTGTTGATTCTTTGGAATTTTCCATTTGGACAGTCATGTCATCTGTGGACAAAAACAGTCTTATTCTTTTCTTCCCAAAGTGTAAATCTTTTATTCTTTTTCTTGTTTATTGCATTAGCTGGGACTTCCAGCATGATGTTGAATAACTGTGGTAAGAGGGGACATCCTTGCCTTGTTCATGATCTAATTGAGAAAGCAGCTAGTTTCTCATAATAGTGAGGTTTTTTTGGAGATGTTCTTTCCTAAGTCAAATTGAGGAAGTTCCTCTTTATTCCTAGTTTGCTGAGAGCTTTTATCACGAGTAAGTCTTGGACTTTGTCAAACACCTTTTCTGTATCTATTGATATGAGCATATGATTTTTCTTCTTTAGCATGTTGATAACACGGATTACTTTGTTTTGAAAGGTATAATAGTATATAATTTTTTTATATATCGTTGAGTTCCATTTATTAATAATTATTTTTAGGATTTTCACATCTCTGTTCATTAGAGATACTGGTCTGTCGTTTTCTTGTAATGTCTTTGGTTTTGATATTAGGTAATGCTGGCCTCATAGAAGGGTTAGAAAATTCTCTTTGCTTCTATTTTCTGGAAGAGACTACAGAGATTTGGAATAATTTTTTCCTTAAACGTTTGGTAGAATTCACCAATGAACCCATCTGGACCCAGGGCTGTTTTCAGAGGTTACTGATTATTAATTCCATTTCTTTAGATATAGGCCTAATCATGTTATGTACATCTTCTTGTGTGAGTTTTGGTAGATTGCATCTTTTAAAGAATTAACCCATTTCCTGTAGGTTATCATATGTATGGACATAGAGTTGCTCATAATATTCCTTTGTTATATTTTTAACGTCCACAGGATCAGTAATGATGGTCCTTCTTTCATTTCTGACTGTGGCAATTTGTCTTTTCATTTTGTTTTAATTTGCCTCACTGGAAGTTTATCAATCTTATTGATCTTTTCAAAGAATTAACTTGGTTTTGTTGAATTTCTCTATTGATTTCTTGTATTGTTTCATTTAGTTTTGTTTTCTGCCTTTTTTAAAAAAAATATTTTATTTACTTATTCATGAGAAGCAGAGAGAGAGAGAGAGAGAGAGAGAGAGAGAGAGAGGCAGAGGGAGAAGCAGGCTTCCTGCAGAGCAGGGAGCACAATGCAGGACTCAATCTCAGGACCCTGGGATCCCTGGAATCATGACCTGAGCCAAAGGCAGATGCTTAACTCATAGCCACTTAGGTGCCCCTCTGCTTATTTTGGATTTAATTTGCTATTCTTTTTCTAGTTTCCTTTCTTCCTGTGGATTAGTTTCTGACCTATAGTATTTTCCTTCTTTCTGAAGAATTTAACATTTCTTGCAAATCAGGTCTACTGGGGACAAATTCCCTCCATTTTTGTCTGAGAAAGTCATTAAAGGAATACGTTTCATTGTGCTTCACTTCACTGTACTTTGCAGATATTGTATTTTTTATAAATTGAAGGTTTGTGGCAACCCTGCATTGAGCAAGTTTCTTGGCAATATTTTTCCAACAGTATTTGCTCACTTTGTGTCTCTGTGTCACCTTTTGGTAATTCTTGTGGTGTTTTAAATTTTTTTGTTATTATTATATTTGTTACAGTGATCTGTGATCAGTGATGATGACTGGCTGAGAGTTCAGATAGTGGCTAGCATTTTTTAGTAATAAAGTATTTGAAATTAATGTATGTGCTTTTTTTAAAGACATAATGCCATTTGCACATTTACTTTTATCTGCACTGGGAAACCAAAAACATACATTTTATTTGCTTTATCACAGTATTTGCTTTACTGCAATGGTCTGCGACTGAACTACAGTATCTCCGAGGTATGGCTATACTTCTTTCACTTTTGTAGGATAATTTTGCTGGATACAGAATTGTAGATTGGTGGGTTGCCCCCCCCCCAAATATTTCACTTCCCTCTCTTCTTGCTTGCATATCTTCCAAAGAAATGTCTGATGTCATTCTTATTCCTGCTCCTCTATTAGTAAGGGTTTTCTTTTCTCTGGCTTTTTCAAGATTTTTGCTTATCTTTGATTTTATGTATTTTGAATATGATTAGGCTTATATGCAGATTTTTGGCATTTATCCTGCCTGGTGTTTTGCACTGCTATAATTTAAAAATGCAAATAAATTTAAATAAAGTACATGGGGCACCTGGGTGGCTCAGTGGGTTAAAGCCACTGTCTTTGGCTCAGGTCATGATCTCAGGGTCCTGGGATCGAGCCCTGCATCGGGCTCTCTGCTCAGCGGGGAGCCTGCTTCCTCCTCTCTCTGCCTGCCTCTCTGCCTACTTGTGATCTATCTCTCTGTCAAATAAATAAATAAAATCTTTAAAAAAAATTAAATAAAGTAAAAGAAAAAAATCAGTTCCCCTGCTACACTACCCACATTTTAGGTGCTCAATGGCCATGAGTGGCTAGTGGCTATTGTTAAAAATAAAACTGTCAGTTAACTATTTTCCTAGCAAAAATGGGTTTATTTGAGGATAGCAGAGAACTGCAGATCTGGGATAAGCAAGCCACAGCAAAACCACAGCCTAGTCCAGAAAACAAAGGAGAGGAACACTCTTATAGAGGAAAAGAGAAAGTTAGGGGGGGAAGAGGAGGAACTTTCTTCCTCCTCCTGGGTAGTATCCACCCTGCAAGATGTTTCTTCCTGTTGGGTCTGCAATTAATGTTAAGAAGTAGGGCTTGGGGGCACCTGGGTGGCTCAGTCGTTAAGTGTCTGCCTTCAGCTCAGGTCATGATCCCAGCACCCTGGGATCGAGCCCCACATCGGGCTCCCTGCTCGGCAAGAAGCCTGCTTCTCCCGCTACCATTCCCTCTGCTTGTGTTCCCTCTCTTGCTGTTTCTCGCTGTCAAATAAATAAAATCTTTAAAAAAAAAAAAATAAGTAGGGCTTGAGAGCTGCCCCACCCTCATTCTAAATGAGGTTTTTATTATTAATTTTTATACTACTAATTTGGAGAGTACATATCTACATAGTGGAGGCAAAAGTCCAATCTGAGGCCTGGTGGCAGTGAATGACCCACAAGGAAAGCATCTTCTAGGACTCCAACATCACCGCACCTGAGACCCCTGGTGTTCCTGTCCACCTTCCTGTCTCTGTTCATGCCACACCTCCTTTCTAGAATGCCCCTCTTCTTTGCCTCAGATTATCTGTATTTTATTCTTTTTTTCCTGATTTAAGCCCCAACTACTCAAACACTTTTTTCATAAGAAAAAATAAAATGTGTTTTACATCATTCCCTTTAATTTGAGAAACATGAATTGGAACTATCTCATGCAGATTTCTTTACATCATCAGGGCCTTGTACTGAGTTTCACTCTTAGCTTTGCAGACTTGATTATCACACTCAGTGATATAAAAAACGTTAACGGACCCACACATGCTAGTGTTGCCAGCATTTCATTTCATTAAGTAAGAAAAGCAGAAATAAAGGCAACTATCTACTGCTGGCAATTTCATGAATAAAAGAACATTCTAATAATGTCCTCTTCCCACGTCTGTCTGCAAAAGGGGGAAACTAAAGCTTTGCTTAACTTTTCTCATTTAGACCTGGAAGATGAAAACTTATTGTCTCTAACTTTCAGCAAAATAGACATCGAGGAATCACCGCCCTATAGTCTTTGTTGATCTCTTTTTCACACTTTTATCACCTTTCTCCCTCTGTAGTGGAAGGTCATTGAGAAGACATGACTACCAGTTAACCCATGAGCTGGACCCAGGTGATCAGAGGCTCCTTGCCTCCTCCCTGTCCATGGAATGTGGGCCCCACTTGCCTTTTGCGCTCCCAGAGGTTGCTGCAAGGAGATTGCCTAGAGATAATGATGTGATGGTGAGAATACCTGCACACTACACTTGACTGAACCCAGTTACGGCCTCTCTCTAGACAAATTTTTATTTATTTATTTATTTATTAATTATTTTTTAAAAAAATTTTTTTAAAAGATTTTATTTATTTCACAGAGAGAAACACAGTGAGAGAGGGAACACAAGCAGAGGGAATGGCAGCGGGAGAAGCAGGCCTCCCATCGAGCAAGGGGCTCGATTCCAGGACCCCGAGATCATGACCTGAGCCGAAGGCAGACGCTTAATGACTGAGCCACCCAGGTGCCCCATAGACAAATTTTTTTTAAAAAAAAGATTTTATTTATTTGAGAGAGAGAACAGGAGCAAGAAGGAGAGGGAGATGCAGGCTCCCCACTGAGCAGGGAGCCTGATGTAGGGCTTGATCCCAGGACCCCAGGATCGTGACCTCGGCCAAAAGCAGACACTCAAGTGACCGAGCCACCCAGGAGCCCCTCTATACAAACTTCTAAGATTTATGTGCTCAATAGCCATGGTTAGTGTGGTGGTGTGGGGGTCCATTCATCTTGCTGCTGCCCAAGATAAGCCTCATATGTAAGCTCCCTTTGCTTATTAAGACTTCCACCCACCGGGGCACCTGGGTGGCTCAGTCAGTTAGGCATTGGACTCTTGGTTTCAGCTCAGGTCCTGATCTTATGGGTTGTGAGATGGAGCCCCACATCAGGCTCCACATTCAGTGGGAATCTGCTTGGATATTCTCTCCCTCTGCCCAACCCCCCCCCCCCACATGTGCTCACTAGTGTGCACTCTCTCTCTCTAAAATAAATAAATCTTAAAAACAGGGGCACCTGGGTGGCTCAGTGGGTTAAAGCCTCTGCCTTTGGCTCAGGTCATGATCTCAGGGTCCTGGAATCGAGCCCCACATCGGGCTTTCTGCTCAGCGGGGAGCCTGCTTCCCTCTCTGTCTCCGCCTGCCTCTCTGCCTACTTGTGATCTCTCTCTCTGTGTCAAATAAATAATAAAATCTTAAAAAAAATTTTTTTTTAAAAACAAACAAAAAAATTGCCACCTACCAGCCTGGAGTGACCTGCCTCTACCTTTGGTCTCTCTCCCTGCCCTATGGAGCCACATACGCTCTAATGTCTCTTACTAGTTGTGTGATCTTGAGCAGGTTATTTAGCCTCTCTAGTCTTCATTTTCAACGTTGTGAAGTTACTGTAATGAGTAAATGAGTTAACACACATGTCTAGGACATTGGCATTATAGCTCTACACTGGCATTCCTGGGCAGAGTTTGATCTAAGGCTTGGGATAAGGTTGGGACAAAGGGACAAAAGTGAATCAGTACAGGACTACAATAAGAAAAAGCAAAAAACCCCCTGGCCTACTTTCTGAGGATGGCATCTGCTGTCTTTTATTCCACAGGCCTTTACTTTCTTCCAAAATGAGAGCCTACCTGGGAAAGGACCAGGAATACTCAAATCTGCCATAATGGACAAAATGAATGAAGTCTGTCTTAATGGGTATTGATATGTAGCAAAGAAATTTCAAGTTTAAGGAGGAACTGGAGAAACCTAGAGGGGCCCTGAAAACCTCCTACATGCCACATAGCTATCCCTGAAGTTTTTCCCCATTGTGTGAGGCACAAGTGATGCTTAGTAATATAACAGGTCATGCAGCTACCAAGAAATCTCTTCAACTTAAGCAGGCATATATCCAACATAGTGGACTTTGGGGTCAAGAATGTTAAAAGTGACCTCAAAGTTTACCTGTTTCTCCAAGGTTCATGATTTCACTTTCCAAAACACTGCAAAAAGATAATCAGCTTTATTGTTGATGAAAAATATGAAGACAATCTTAAATTACCCATGCACTTAAAGATTAAGGGATACCACCTTGTTGACAGCACTCATTTTTATGCTTTGCTCCAGACTGTTAAATCTCTAAAAAAATCCTCTTTAAAATAGGGTCACAAATTGGAAGTCCACAGGCTGAATTCAACCTACATAAATGTTTTGTTTGGCCTGCACAGTTTAAAAAAAAAAACAAAAAAACTTTAAAAATAACATTCAAAAAATTGTACATTAAAAAATCGAGATTTTCATCTTTCCTCCTTCAAAGTTATATGTGGTGGCAAAAGGCTCATAGTGGCACAAGGCGGCTACTGGCTCTGAAAGTTGTTTGCTTTAAAAACATTAAGTGTTCAATTCACCTAAGCCGGCCATTCACAGAACACCTGCATGTGTACCTGTATACGGCATTTAAGAGTGGGCGTGCTGGATGGAAGAAACCTGAGCCTGGCTGGTTGTCATCGTTGTTACGGAGATAGTAACCTTTATACCGAGACCTTAGGAAATGACTGACTCACAAGCTCCGCGTCTCAGTTTGCCCATCTGTAAAACGGAGCTGACAGTGATTGCAGGAACGCGTGGCGAGGAATTATGCCAAGGGCTGGCCCTAACTCGGGGCCCCGGGGATTATGACTACCACCCTTGCTAAGGTCTCCGCAGGCCCCGGCACCAGCAGAGACCGGGACCGGGAGGAGGCTGCAGGAGTGCGGGTCGGGGCGCTGGGACGCACCGCCAGGCTTCGTCCTCCTCCCCTCCCCGCCGCGGGCCCCCGCGCTCCGCCGAGGTCGGCCCCAGGGCGCGGAGAGGCGTGGCCGGCCCCGGCGGACCCTGCAGGCGGCCATGGCCTCGGTGGTGGAATACAAGGGGCTCAAGGCCAGCTATCACTGCGGCTACTGCGGCTCCGAGGAGGGCAAGGTGTCGTGCGGTGAGTGTCCCCACGGACCGGGCTGGCGCGGCCGCCTGGCGTCCGACCCCCGCACCGCCCGCCGCGCTCCGCGCCAGCCCCTAGCCTGTGAGCGCACAGGCCCGGCTCCCCAAACTCCCACTCCCTTCTCCCAGACGTTTCTTCCCAGACTATCTCCCCTCACGGTCCTCTCTCCTCCTCACCCTCACCGAAGATGGCGGTCCCGGTTAGAGAAGGAACGGAAATAGCGGAAGGCTGCCCTCAGTCAAGATGGCGCGGGCGGCGTCAGCGTGCGGGACTCCTGGCGAACCCGGCCTGCGGGCACCCGAGCAGCTTCGCGCGCGCCTCTGGGACTCCCGGGCAGCGCGGAGCATTGTGGGGTGGTGGCGGCGGCGGCAGCGGCAGCGGGGCTGGGCTGGGTCGCGTCGCGTTTGGAGGGCCGGGGCCATGGCTTCCTGGGCCGCTCTTTCGCCCAGCATCGTGGAGTATTTCGAGGGCGAGGACTCCTACCGCTGCGGCTATTGCAAGAATGAGTCGGGCAGTCGCTCCAATGGTGAGAGGCCCGGCGGGCGGGGGACGGCGTCGCGGCCTCGGGGGCTCCGCGGCCGGCGGGCGTCCTCAGGGGTCGCGGCGCCCTGGCCAGGACCGACCCGCTCGAGGGACGCGCTGCGGCTGGAGCCGCGGCCAGGTCCTGTCCCGACACGGGTGTACGGAACGCGGCTCTCGGGTTTGGGCCGTGGCTGTCAATTGAAAAATGGACTTCAGCTCTGATTCATCAGGGAAGCATCTAGGCGCTTATCCTTCACGCAGGTGCTCGGACGGGCTAGATAATGATTGTCTCGCGGTGGACCAAAGTGTGGAAACAGGTGTCGGTCTTCCGTCAGTAGGAGACGGCTAAACATGTGACAGCATGCCGTGCCAGGGAGCACCGTAGTGCGGTCAGTCCCGCCAGGGCGGACCTCCAAGTGCTGATGCTGAAGTGGGATCATCCCTGATTTTAATTGCAGAATGCGGCGTGTCGGGTGGGCTGTTTGTGGAGGAAGAGGTGTGTGTGTGCCTACGTGGGCGCGGGCATCTGGATAAAATGTCTGGAAGAGTATGCAAGACGCTGGTGACCGACCAATGCGCCGCTGGCGAGGGAGCCTGTTTGTACTAATGTGTTGGAAAATTATTTTACCAGGTGCTTATATGCCTTGTCATTCCTCCACCCAGCTCCAGAATGACAACAAAACTAGCTTACAGGTTTTTGTTTTGTTTTTCTTTCCCCCCCCCATCACGGTTCAGGTTTCTTTCAGAAGACTTGTTGTTGGTAAACAAAACGTTGTATTTATTTCCTGCCGTGTCATGTATTGGCAGATAAAAATTTTTTTATTTTAAGGACTAGCCCAGCATTGTGGAAAATGGGATAAGCCACGAAGATACAAGTTTAGGTAGTTTTCATTAAAAAAAAAAAAGATATATATATATGTATATACATACATACATACATATACATACACACACACACACACACTCTCTACAGCGGGGGAATGAAATTATTTGGACCATTATGGTATGTCCACTTACTCATTAATTGAAATTGTTAAATGCTTGTAGGCAGAATGTAATACAATGCAGTCATTAGGAGTGATGGTTATGAAGATGAATTAAGAAAAATGTTTAGAGTGTAGGGTTAAAGGGAGAAAAACAGGATGGAAATTACATGTGACATGATCACAGTTCTTGGAGGATAAAAACCCAGGAGAAACACACCAGCTGGTGGCAGTGGTTGCCTTCGGGTATTAGAGATAGCTCCCTTTTGCAGAATTTTCGTATTGTGACTACAGTATGTGTGTAATAAGCACTTTGTATTAAAGGTGTCTAAAATGAATATTTTCTTAGATCCTTAATCATTTTCCCAGTAATTTTGTGAGAGGAAATTGATTAATATAAATGTCCTTTGTTTAAAGTCCCGTGGAAGAAACCTGCTTTCACTCTTCACCTAAAGAGAGAACTGTAAATTTCCATTATGTTTATTTTAATTCTGATTATTTTTACAATAGGGCACCCCACCTATTAGATAGGTAGGTTTTATTATCCCTATTTTATAGATGATGAATTTGAGGCTCATAAAGTAACTCAGTGAGTGCCTGCAAAGCTTCTTTCTGTTTCTGAATATATTTTGTATATCAAGCCCACCTCTATTTGCATATCTCTGATGCATGCAGTTTGCTGTTTACAAGAGAAAAGTTTACTTTTCCTTTTTTTTTTTTTTTTTAAAGATTTTATTTATTTGACAGAGAGAAACACAAACGAGAGAGGGAACGGTAGCGGGAGAAAAGCAGGCCTCCTGCTGAGCAGGGAGCCCGATGCGGGGCTCGATCCTAGAACCCTAGGATCATGACCTGAGCCAAAGGCAGACGCTTAATGACTGAGCCACCCAGGCGCCCCTACTTTTCCTTTAACATTAATTTGAACATACCTTTTAATGTTTTCTCATTGTCTTTATTATTTTAATGGTTGCATAATTATTCCATCATAATCATTTTTATATTCTTGGGCATTTTGGTTACTTTCAGTTTTTATACTTAAAAGGAATATTGTATATTTTTGTACTATTTTTAATATCCAAGACTATGCTAAAAACATAAAAATCAGGAAAATTTATATGCATAAGAAAACATTTGCTTTTCAATTCTTCTGGAGAGACCAGCTTATTAGATTATTGGGGATATTATTATGGTTTAAAAGTGTGATATAATCTGATCTCAGTAAGTACCTTAAATATATGATATCATAGAGACTGTTGGCTAATCCTGAATTAAATGTAATCACTTTGATGTGTTTAATTTTTAAAATTAAGATAAATAGGGTGCCTGGGTGGCTCAGTCAGATAAGCATCTGCCTTCGGCTCAGATCAAGCTCCACATCAGGCTCCCTACTTGGCGGGAAGCCTGCTTCTCCCTCTCCCCCTCTCCCTGCTTGTGTTCCTTCTCTCACTTTGTCTCTCTCTGTCAAATGAATAAATAAAATCTTTAAAAATAAATGAATAAAATTAAGATAAATATCTTTTCCATTTGTGTTGTATGTCAAACAAGTATGAAGTATGTGCAAACTTTCATTTCTCCAGTGTGAGCTAGATTTTTTTTTTGCTTCAGTATTCACACTTTGAAATAAAACTTTTGAATTTAAAAATTTAAAAAAAAGTTTTAATAATTATAATTAACATGGCACGTGGCACTTATTTTTTTCAGGCATGTGGGCGCATTCAATGACAGTACAGGATTATCAGGATCTTATAGATCGAGGATGGCGAAGGTAAAGCTCTTTAATACAAAGATACTTTTGTTACTCAGGTTCTTCTTATAATTGCAAAATATTGTTTGCCTTGAAAATGTTTTCCTGTTTTGGAAAGAGATTTAAGAAATTTTTTTATTATATTTCTTTGTGTAGTGATTCTTTTCTCCTTCTTTTAAAGATGTTTATTAGGAGAACTTCAACTACACCTAAATGTAGAGGGTACAGTATAATGAACCTCATGTACCTATCCACAGGCTTCAACAGTTGTTAACATTTTGCCAGTCTTGCTTCACCAATTCTCCTTACTTCCTGCAATGGAGTGAAAGTTCATGTGTCATTCTCACCCCCTTCTCCAAGTACATATGTTCAGTCCTAACCCCCAATTTGATAGTATTTGGAGGTGGACCAAGTGATTAGGTCAGAGGGTTGAGTCCTCACAAATGGGATTAGTGCCTTTGTAAAAGAGACCCCAGAGACCCCAGAGAGTTCCCTTGCCCCTTCTGCCATGTGAGCTTACAACAAAAATATGAACCAGGAAGCTTATCTTTACCAGACATAGAATATGATAGCACCTTGGTCTTGGACTTCCCAACCTCTGGAACTAAGAGGAATACATTTATGTTGTTTATAAACCTCTCAGTCTGTGGCATATTGTTATATCAGCTTGAACAGACCAAGGTGTTCCTTCCTTCCCCACAAAATAACTTAAAGCAATTTTGGGTGTCCTATTGGTATACCTGTAATAAATACGTGTTTCTAAGAAAGGATTATTTTTTTCCTTTTTAACGCATCTACAGTACCATTATCATCCTTTACACAATAATTCTTTGATGTCATCTGTTACTTAGTTTGATTAGATTTTCCTCTGATTGCCTTTCTGGTATTGAGGATTGATGGTGGGTTGAGGCATAGAAGGATTGCAGGTGCTGCTGAGAAGGTAACTGAGGTAAAGAAGTTTGGAGTACATATTATCAAGGTTTAGCAAGGAAAAGGCTGGACTCTGTCCCTGGTATGTCTATGTTGTAAGATTATTTAGGTTATGAAGAGTTAATCTAAATGTTTTGTTTTTTAATCTAAATGTTTTTATGTTATTGGTTAGATTTTTACTCTAATTTTGTGCTCCTATACTAGTCTTCTTTGGTACATGTGAGAAATGTGTAAGACATTAACAGAACTACTTTTTTAATTTTAGAAGTGGGAAATATGTGTACAAGCCTGTCATGAATCAAACATGTTGTCCTCAGTACACGATAAGGTAAGAAGGAGAATCTATATATAATTTGAAGAGTATGTGTAATTCTTTAGTGACATTTTGCTTTTTTTACTTGTTAATTTTCATTCTAGCTAGACTATAAAGAAAAGCAAATGGCTTGTATCTTTTCTACATACTGATGCTACATTTATATGTCATCCATAGCTTTTAATAATACTGTTCAATGGTTTGGGTGCAAATAGGATATGAAAAAAGAATACTATTTAGCAATCTAGTCAATGATTTCAGACATATTGTGGGAATATTAGAAAATACTCAAATTACTTTTAGATATCAAGTGTTTTATAGAATTTAGCTTGGGGCTTTCCACATTCTGGTGTATGACTGGACACAGTAGTCACATTCCAAACAATACTATAGGATCTGTAGGAAGAGGAGGGGGAGGGCTGACCTTTTTTCTGCCACATACATTTGGAGTCCAGTTTTCTTCATTGTGAAACTTAAACTAAAAAGTCTACTTTCCTACAAAGTGTTTGCTTAACCAGCAAACCCCAGTATAACATGGAAGGATTTTCCCTTCTCAGATCATAAAGATCCTCCTCTTCTCTCTTGTGCTCCTTGCCTTCCTCTTCTGGTAGAAACTAGGGCAAGTATGTTGCCATTGTTAAGCATTTGTCTACAGTTTCAATGTGAATGTATTCTCTAAATAAAAAAGCAAACATGGTTGTATCCGTCATGTTTTGGCTGGTCCTCAAACCTCTTTGCCTTAGTTGCTCTTAATTTGCTTTGGGATTGAAGGCTTGACAATCTGATGAAAAGTTACAGACCCTCTCTGCAGCAAAACAAAACAAAAGGGAGGGGGCTTATAGACAAAAATATGTAATAACAATTTGCATACTAATTTTAGGATGATCTTGGCCTCCCAGTGGGCTCTCAAAGTTCCACTAATTCCTGGTTAAGAATCCTTTCTTTTATCTACCTGGTCATAGGACTGGAGCAATGAAGAGGAGATGGGTGTCTGGTCTATTGACATCATCGCACTTGTTATACTAAGGCAGCTCTGCTGTCCTCTTGCAGTTTCAGTGGTTATGAAGCAGTGACATCGTCAAAGGCAGAAAGTCCTTTTCCTTCAAATAACAATTTGTTATTGGATTATGGCCAGGATTCTGTTAAAATAAGTCTGGAGTTGATTTGCCAGAACCCTGAGAATCTAATCAGAAAAGGTTTAAAAAAAAAAAAAAAAGTCCATTTCAGTGGGTTAAAGATAAAGACCGAGCCTCAATGCAAAGCACTCTTCCAGGTATATTGCTTTTAGGAAAAGGGATTCAATTAACATTGCAAAACAAAATAATTATAAAATGTGATTTTTTTTTTTTTTTTTTTGCATGAAATCAAACATTTCCTGAATTGCTATCCTTTACACAACTTCATTGTATGTATTGATATTGTGGAGTCATTTACTGTTCTGGGTTTTTTTTACTTTGTTTACTGCAGTAGTTATAATGAGACTTAATGTGAAGGCAAGGTGATTATAACCTACAATGTAGCTTCTTGTTAGACAGATGTCAGGGGCTTCCCAGTATGTGAGTATAAATAAGGATGAGCTTCCTTGGCTGTGAATTTTTTGGTGTTTTCTTTTTTTTTTTAAGTTTTTATTTTTATAGAGAATTATATATGCCAG
Source organism: Procyon lotor (assembly GCA_028646535.1). Lineage (NCBI taxonomy): Eukaryota > Metazoa > Chordata > Mammalia > Carnivora > Procyonidae > Procyon > Procyon lotor. The sequence continues at coordinate 62,895,009 of CM053617.1, read as the reverse complement.
TAATTTAAAAATCAAACAGTTCCATAAAGCTTATTTTGCAAAATTACAGTCCCCTGAACCTCCCTATTTCCTGTTTTCCAGTGCACTCTCAAATTTTTTAACTAATTTTTTTGTTTTTTCTTCTTTCTATCTTTAAGTGACATGCTTGTATAATTACAGAAACTTTATCTCATTATCTTTGGGTTTTTCTCATATCTCTGGGTTTCTCTCTTTAAAAGGTAAGGATTCAACTTTATTTTTTCTCATTAGCTCTGAATTTCTCTCTTTGAAAGATAAGGATTTAACTTTATTTCATCCCTGTTGCCCTGTCACATTCAGGCTCCTTTTTGTCCTTATTGCCAACTTCCCGGCTCAGAAGTACCGTAATATTGGATGGCATAGTTTCGGTATTACGGCCTGTAAATACGCCGTATGGTCGAGCCATGCGTTCGAACCAGTGTACTCGGATTACATTTTCTTTCCTTCACAAGCTTTTGCTTTCCATAGTCTGTTTTGTTTGCAGAGTCTTCTAGGTACCCATCACCAGTCGATTTTAAAAATCCTCCCACAGTTGTGTAAATTTCCTCTTGGTATGTGTAGATGCTTCAGGTGCTCTATCACTTGTGTCCTCTTGATGAGTATCTCTGTGCTGTCTCCTGACTTGCTATGATCGGGACAGGTTGTCTTTCCAACTGATGCATCACTGTCACCCTGGGGTCTCTTTTTACTGCCATCTTGGGGATTCTCTTTGGATCTCATGTTTTCTATCTCCTTTGACCTCTTGGGTTATTTTCTCGTTTTAGTGCAGCTCATCTTCCAATAGCTTTCTGGAGATAAAGTGTGTGAGAAGTACTTTTTTTAGACTTTGTGTGTTTGAAAAAAAAATTTTTTAAGAGAGAAAGAGCTAGGGCGCAAGTGAGGGTGGGGGCAGAGGGACAGAGTCCGACTTGGGGCTCCATCTCATGACCCTGAGATCATGGCCTGAGCCCAAACCAGGAGTCAGGTGCTCAACTGACTGAGCCCAGGTGCCCCTGTTTGAAATGTTTTAATTCACCACTCAGACTTCTAGTTTGGCTGGGCTATAGAAGTATAGGTTGGAAATAATTCTGCTTTAGAATTTTGAATAAGGCTTTGCTTCTAATTCTTGTTCCTTTGTCCAAAATGTTCTTTCTTTTTGAAAGGTTTTTTGTCTCCAGTGTTCTGATATTTCATGTCTGGCGGTGTGTCTGTTTGCGTCCATTGTGTACTGACTTAAGGGGCCCTTCTTACCTGGGACTTCCTCCTATCATATCCTTCACTTCACAGAAATTTTCCTTTATTATTTTGTTGATCTTCCCCCATTTTTCTTCTATTCTTTTATTTTTTATTTTTATTTTTAAAAAATATTTATTTATTTGACAGAGATCACAAGTAGGCAGAGAGGCAGGCGGTGGGGGTTGAGGGGGGAACCAGGCTCCCTGCTGAGCAGAGAGCCCGAGGCGGGGCTCGATCCCAGGACCCTGACACCATGACCTGAGCCGAAGGCAGAGGCTTAACCCACTGAGCCACCCAGGTGCCCCACTTCTATTCTTTTATAATGTCTTCATTCAGATGTTCAGGTTTTATTTTATTTTTTTAAGATTTTATTTATTTACTTGTCAGAGAGAGAGAGAGCAAAAGGTGGGGGGAAAGGCAGGCAGAGGAAGAAGCAGGCTCTTTGCCGAGTGAGGAGCCCAATGCAGGACTCAATCCCAGGATCCTGGGATCATGACCCGAGCCAAAGGTGGACACTTAACCAACTGAGCCACCCAGGTGCCCGAGATGTTTTAGAGTGAGCCTCTAATTTTTTTTTTCTCTTCAGTTTTCCATCCCCTTTGCTGTATCTTTTGGAAAATTTCCTCACTGTTTAATTGTTTATTTCTTCTGAGAGATTTTTGGTGTGGGACTCTCTTTTTTTTGTAACCTCCCATTGTTGTGTGGCTGTAATAGGTAAAGAGAAATAAGAGCGTGTTCTTCTTCGGATGTTTGTATTTTTAGGCTCTCTTCTTCCTGTGTATCCTCCAAGTTACCTTCTCCAGTGTTTTTGTTACTTGTCTTTGTAGAGGTTCTCCTTGAGTGTCTGATGATTCTGAGTCTTTGTAGAGGTTCTCCTAGAGTGTCTGATGATCCTGACTTTCCAGGGGGGATCCCTGAGGTCATTATCTAGAGGTCTGGTCCCATTCTGGAGAGAAAGTGCCCGTGTTTGTGACTGGGTTGGGAAATGGATTGGAGGTCTCAGCATTCAGTATGTAGACTTTCATTTAAGCTTCCTGTTTCTAGTACATTTCCGTTGCTTTTCACTGTGCCTGCATCCTCATGTTGGAGGCCCTATTTTTTACTCTTTTCCTAAATGTACAGCTTTCTCCTGGATTGTGTAGGAAGTCATCTGTGTGGAATAGCGGAGGGCATCAGACATCTAACTGCTTCCAAAACAGACTTTTAAGAGATCTTTCTATTTTTAGACCCCCTTCACTCTTATCACCTGAGGTATCAGGTGTCAACCAATCCCTAAAATTTGTAGGGGTAACGTAGACAAAATTGGTTATCATTCTGGCTTTTCTCATTGTTGGCTTAGGATTCAACAGTTTTTGGTCTGCTAAGTCAGTTCTCGCTTGTGCATGTTCTGTGCAGCTTCCAGCATTTCTCCTCTTCTCTTTTTTTCAGTGATTTATGTCTTTTTCTTTTTTTCTAATTCCTTAATGTAGTTTTAGTGAGATTTGGGGTGGAACTAGAGGCTACGTCAAGCCCTGCCTTTATCCAACAATCCCAGGCATGAGTTTTGCCTTACTGTCCAGAACTCATTTTATTTCCTCTAGTTTGAGTTCACTTTTTAAATATTTATTTTGCTTTCCTAGGTGCCGACCTTTACAGTTTCAGCCATCAAAATCTCACAAGAAGGTTTTGAAAAAAATGTTGAAATTTCTGGCTAAAGGGGAAATTTCCAAAGGAAATTGTGAGGGTAAGATGAGCTGGGGGTCTAAAAACTCTTTACTTTAAGTTGATGTAGATTTCCAACGTTGTCACTTTCAGCTATTTCCTAAGTAGGGGAACGGGTCCTTACTGCAGTCAGGTAGTACTGTTCCTCTGATGGTGGGGTTTGCGGTTAGTGTTGCTGTTACTGTTACCACGGGCCCGAAAGTTGAGGATATGCGGAATGTCTGTCAGGGAAAGTCTAGCCTCGGAAGAAGATGGAGGACAGTTTTAAAGAAACTGTGATGTCTTAGAGTTTACTGGAACTTTAGTTTTCCCAGTACTTTGACAACTCTTATCTTACTTGATCCTAATAGTACCTTGTGAAGTAAATGGAAAGTGGTATTATATCTGAGAAACACACCTTACACAAGATTGCACCATCACTTTGAATGATGGGTAAAGCTCAGGCTTTCTGTGTTTGAGGAAGCCCTTACTTCAGTTAATCATATTGCCTGAAATTTTCTTATTTGTGTGATAAATTTTGAATTGTGAGTCAATCTCCTACAAGATAATTAGAAACATTTAATGAACTTTGGTTACAGATACTTTGCTTTTTCAGTTTTTTCAGTGTCTTGTCTTCCTTTTTAAAGTCTTCATATAGGCAGTGCCTAATACATGAGTGTAGTAATTGGGGATGCCACCTATCCTTGGGGCTTTTCTCACTTCTGCCACAGAAAATACCTAATCCTGGGAGCCTCCCATCCCAGTTTTACCTTGTTAATCTGGCCCAAGTGTGTTTTCAGTGCCCACAATGTGCCAGTCCCTGATTTAAGTACTGGTGATAACAGTGACCAGCAGGACAGGTAAGTTCTTCGCACTCATATACCGTCCTTAACAGACCAAGATTCAGGACAACCTGGAGCAGACTTGGCAGAGCTACGGGCAGTGAAGAGACAGAAAGGCTCAGAGGTCTATAGGTTCAGGGGCAACTGGGCATTGGAAACGTCAGAATTTTGGTGCAGCTCTGATTAGTGCTGTCTGTACATAATCGTAAAGACTAAGTAAATTTTGTTAGTCACACAGTTTTCTCAGTGGCTGGGAATCATGTCCTGAGGTTCAAATGTTAATACTCAGATAAGCTTCGAAGTGCCTTCCATGTATAAATTGATGGTTGCCTGTTTTTACACATAGCTTTTACATTGGGTTCTTTATTTGACTTGTTATAGGCTTCTAAATTATTTATGTCTGTAACTTAATTCCTAAGAGTGATGTAGAGTGGAAGGGTAAACACCCGTAACAGAAAGACACCAAAATGCAATGACTAAAAAATAATAGAAGTCTGTTTCTTTCCTCATGTAACAGTCCAGCATGGGGGTTCCGTGTTAGCCTGCCACTCTCTTCCCCCCATCCGTTCTGGGACTCCCTTCAACGTGTGATTTCCACGGTCACTCTGGTTTTCACTAATCCAGCCAGTGGGGAGGGTAAAGGGTAGAAGTTCAGGGTCACAAAATTCCTTTAAGAACAGGCGAGGCCAAATTGGGCATATCAGTTTGGTTGTGTTTCATTGGTGGGAGCTTGGTTACAACTTGGAGAGGGACTGGGGTGCATACCCTTGCTTGGGTGCCACAGTCCTAAATACACCTCTGTTACTTCGGAAGCCAAGAGAATGGATTTTATGCACACACAGTAGTCCCTTTCACATGGGAAAAAAGGGGCATTTTTTTTTTCCTATGTGTATCTTAACTGTCAGATGGCCTAGCTGATGGACTTTGACTTCTTCCGATTTAGATGAGCCTATGGAGCCCACCATGGAGGAGACCGTTGCGGGTGACTTTGCATTAATAAATAAGTTGGATATACAGTGTGACCTTAAAACACTCAATGATGACCTCAAAGAGACCTTTGAGAGTGAAGAGAAGAAGAAAGGAAAAAGCCCAAAGAAAGAAGAATCTAAGGAATTAATTCAGTCACAACATCTAGAGGAGAAGTTGGGCTCTGGTGAGCCTTCCCATCCAGTGAAAGTGCACATGGCTCCTAAGCCAGGTAGGACAGGTTTGCTCTGTGGCTAGTTTAAAATCCTAGTAAGTGATTTTCTTTGTGCTTGAGACTTTGTAGCCCTTAGGCTCTCCCCTCAGCTAAAAACATGGATTATGTGAAATCTGAAAAATAGATGCATGTTTTGTACAATTTAGTATTACCTGGATTTAGATGGACAGACCCTATCTTTAAAAAATTTTATGTTTAAAAAGCCTGGAATAATGGTTTTATTATCCCCAAATACAGATATTTTAAAAGAGTTCCATTTCTTCTTACTACCTTAGGACCCTAGAAGTTTGAGAATCTAATTTTATCTGTGAAAAGATATGCTGCTAAACGTTTTTATTTTTGGTGTGAAGTGATACAAAGTAAATTTTAGGTATTATGTTCAAAGTGCAGACATTAAAGTTCCTTAGTTTATCATTAGATTTCTTTATATAATCATAATGAATTTTAGTTTAAAAATTTCTAAATTTTGATATTTAACTTCACCTTTAATAAGGTCAAAAAATTTTTTTCTATATTTTCACTTGTAAAAGAATTAGGTTTTAAAAATGTATCCAACATTGGGGCACCTGGGTGGCTCAGTTGGTTAAGTGTCCGACTTTTGATTTTGGCTCAGGTCATGATCTCTTAGTCCTGGGATCAAGCCCTATGTCTAACTCTGGGCTCTTCTATTCCTCTGTCCCTTTCTCTCTCTCTCTCTCAAAGAAATCTTTAAAAAAAAGTATCTACCATTAAATGGGTTTGTTATATATATGTGTGCATGCATGTGTTTGTATGGTTTTTAAAAAAACCTACTTCATAAAATGTCAGTTTGGATAGTTATGCTTCAGTTCCTGAATTTGTTCTTATTTATATAAAAAGATCCAAAGGAGACATTTTTATTACTATTTTAGTTTTTCTTATCTAAATCATGTTAACATACAGAAAATGGTGTGTTTGCATTTTTCTTGAATAGTTTTTCTTAACATAAGGCTTTCATATAATTTAAAGGGATGCCAACTAAGATTTCATCCTAATTAGTAAGAATAGTCCAATAAAATGTTCTGATTGATTTAGATAATGTCTTTGAACTCTTACTCTCTTGGATGATAGGGTCAGTTCTCTTATTATTTTAATTGTTTTTTATAAAGACTACTTACAGTTTCTTAAATTAAAAAAAAAAACCTTCATTTTGGAAACCTAGACTGAATATTATAATGCACTTCCACATACGTACCTTGTTCTCACATGACACTGTTACTGACTTACGATGGGCACTCTTGTGTCATCTGTACTCATCATCCAGTTGCCCTCTCCAGTACTATATTGAAGCAAATTCCAGGCATTATGTCATCCCCTATGTCAGAATGCATCCCTAAAAGATAAGAACTTTTGGGGTGCCCATGTAGCTCAGTCAGTTAAGTGTCCCCCTCCACAATTTCGGGTCAGGTCATAATCTCATGGGTTGGGAGATCAAACCCTGACTCTGGCTCCGTGTGCGGTGGGGAGTCTGCTTGAGATTCTCCTCCTCTGCCCTTCTCCCCACTCACATCTGCAAGCACATTCTCATTCTCTCTCTAAAATAAGTGCATCTTTAAAAAAATAATTTTCAAATACATATTCATATTACCACCATTACACCTAAGTTAGATTCCTTAATGTTATTGAAGAGTCCATGTTCAAGTTCCCAATTTTTAAGTATTTGTTTGCATCAGGATCCAAACACAGCCACATATTGCAGTTGGTTGGCATAGTTAGAAAATCTTTGTAGAATCTGTAGGTTCCTTTCATCACTTGCACTTTTTTTTTTTAAGATTTTATTTATTTATTTGACAGATCACAAGTAGGCAGAGAGAGAGGGGTGACGGGAAGGGGAAGCAGGCTCTCTGCTGAGCAGAGAGCCCTACACGGGGCTTGATCCCTGGACCCTGAGATCATGACCTGAGCCCAAAGCAGAGGCTTAACCCACAGAGCCACCCGGGCGCCCCTCACTCTCACTTTTTATTTGCATTTTATTCGTTGAAGAAACTAGGTTGGGTGTTCTGAGTTATTTGATTACATCTGTAGTGCAGTTTAATGTTTTCCTGTACCTGCCTGTAAATTGATAGTTGGATCTAGAAATTCAAGATTAAATCAGTTCAGAGTCAAGATTAAATTGTATTTTCTTTTTTGGCTTTTGGTTTTGTTTTGCTTTTTCAGGGAGAGGGAGAAGTCTTAATCAGATTCGAGTTCAATTTATTTATTTGAGGGTGGTTAAGGATACTTCATGGGTGGTGGGGGCTTCTTTCAGGAGACACATAATGTCTGGATACCTCTCCTTGTTAATGCTAATAGCCACGGGTCAATGCTCAATGCCTAAATCCATTGATCCATTAGATATTCTGTCATTCATTTTTCATTTGCTAGCTCTTCTCAGAACAGAACCTCTTCTCATCTGTTTCCCATAGAATTCAGAAAGGCAAGAGGAATGCTTGATTCTTGCATTTTATTAAAGTCCAACCTACAAAATAACTTTTATAATAGTTAATAGTGATGACTAGTAATTTATTTCTTTCTTTTCTTTTCTTTTTCTTCTCTTCTTTCTCTCTCTCTTTCTTTCTCCCTTTCTTTCTTTCTTCTTTCTTTCTTTCTTTCTTTCTTTCTTTCTTTCTTTCTTATCATTGTGAGCTCATAGATCTAAACACATTGGCTGTATTTTACTTCTTTGCTCCTGTGGGAATCTCTCTAAGTTGCCTTCTAGTTTTTTTGGAGATAAAATGGTAGTAGTCTTGGCAGCTTCCTGTGACTTGATGCTCCTGGATCGTCTTGTACAGCCATTTCTCTAGGGAGTATGTATCATATTGATACTTCCAGTTCACATTCAGGACTTAATAGTATAATGTAATTATACTATTATATATATATGTTATATATATATAATATATACATAATTATATGTAATTATGAATATATTTTTACATGTTTGTTTGACATTTGGATCTTCTTTTCTTCCACACTGAGAAAACTGGTTCTCAAGGACACAGAGAATGGTGGAATTCGAATTAGTTTTAGAATATTGCAGTTACCCACTTGCTTTACCTTATAATACATAAAGTTTTAGAATAACAATACCAACCTGATCTTCAGTAGTGTGGTTACTGAAAGAGTAAAAAAAAGTTTGCAGTTATTTTCCCTTTATGATAATTCTCATTAAAAATGTGAGACAATTTTAAAATGTAGGAATCTGTGGATTTTCTCTGAAAGCATGCATTTCTTTTTTATTTTAAAAATGTTAAAAGTTTATTTCCTGAAACATAATGAGAAATTATGCAGGTCTATTGAACTCTATTCAAAACTCTAGGAACTAATCTAGGATCCTTGAGTGGTTTGAACCTCTGTGGGTGCAGGGTTGTTTTGGTATATTGATTTTATATTGCTCTGTTCCCATTCTATTGGAAGGATCTTATTGATCTGGGGAAATCTTTATCCCCTAAATAAGCTGAAATCCTAATTTGCTGTCTATTGCAGTTGATAATGTGATAGAACATATGTGTAGAGTAAAGCAACCATAATAAGTATTATTTGCTTAGTCCAATGAATTAATTAGTGTAAAGCTGATATAGGTGGTATTTCATAAAAATGCCGAAAACTTGTTTCTCGCTTCACTCCAGTTTTATAATTTGTTCATAGTTTTAAAACTTTGTTAGGGAATGTAGTTTTGAGTAACTTTTAGAAAATGTGGGGGTTTTTTTGGTTGTTTGTCTTTTTGCTTTATTACAATTTATGGAATACCTGTATAGGTAAAACATTGTTGGAATTGGTGGTGCATATAATAGCTAATAATAATAGATAACCCTAATTAAATAGTAGGTATTGGGTTTTTAAGATTTTACCTATTTATTTGTGAGAGAGAGGGAGAAAGAACATGCACAAGCGGGAAGGAAGGGCAGAGGGAGAAGCAGAGTCCTTGCTGAATGGGGAGCCTGACTTGAGGCTCAATCGCAGGACTCTGGGATCATGCCTGTGCCAAAGGCAGACACTTAACCAACTGAGCCACCTGGGTACCCAGTAGTAGGTATTGTTTTATGAGCTACATATGTGTTAGCTCATTTAATCCTCACACGATTCCATAGTTAGGACTGGTTATTACCTTTTTTGTATAGACAAGGAAACTTGCCCAAGGTCATTTAGGCAGTGACAGAGATGACCTCAGGCAGCCCATGTCAGAGTGTGTGCTCTTAACCAAATGCTCTTGTGCCTCTCAGAACGAATTTGAGGAAGACAGATTCCCAGGCCAAAGAAAATTCATTCTCTAAGGCAATAGAGTGATGGTTAATAATAGAATCAGTCCTTTGTTGCCTGGTTATTAGATTTATTCAAAGTCTATTTTTTTTTTTTTTTCAAAGTCTATTTTTATACATAAAGTTTGTTTTTAATTGGAAAACATGTTAGTGAAGTAATATGATTTTACTATTAGTGAACTCACTATTTTCTCATCAAATTTTTAAAAATAAGATTATTATTTATTTGAGAGAGTGAACTTGTGTGAGCAGGGGAAGGGACAGAGGGAGAGGGAGAGTCCCAGGCAGATTCCATGCCGAGCATGGAGCCTGATCCGGGACTTGAACTTATGACCCTGAGATCATGACCTGAGCCAAAATCAAGAGCCAGCTCCTCAACCAACTGAGCTACCTGGGCGCCCTGTATCAGATTCATTTCTTTTGGCAAGCTCTTGGTCTCTGGCAAGTCCCTTAACACCCTAGGCCTTGATTTTCTTTTCTATAAAATTGAACTTGCTAGTCTTGTAGAACTTCATATTGCTAACTTTTACATGATTTGTAAATACTGTTTTAGGATCTTAAAATAGCATTTTTTAAAAAAGATTTTATTTATTTACTTATTTGACAGAGAGAGAAAGATCACAAGTAGGCAGAGATGCAGGCAGAGAGAGAGGGGGAAGTAGGATCCCTGCTGAGCAGAGAGCCCGATGTGGGGCTCGATCCCAGAACCCTGAGATCATGACCTGAGCCGAAGGCAGAGGCCTTAACCCACTGAGTTAAGACGCCTCTTAAAATAGCATTTTTATTTTGTTAATGACTTTAAAAAAATTACAAAAGTATGTTCATTGTTACTGAATTTGGAGAAGAGAGAACACTGCAAGAAAAAAAAAGCAAGAACAGTCCTTTCTCTACTTCTAAACCCATGTAAAATGACGTGTTTCTTTCTAGGCTTTTTTCTAAGTATTTTTCTGTATCTATTTATACATAAGTGGAATTATTTTTTAACCTTGTGTAATGACAAATCCCTGAAAATTTATAAGAATTTCTAATGACTGACATTCTGTGGCTTAGCTGTTTTAAAAATTGTGTAATTATTCTATTATTGGGCATTTAAATTATTTTGAAGTTTTCATTTGTGTTCGTTATTTGCCTCTACCTCTTAATGATCTTCTCAACATCAAGTCCTTGAAGACTCTACTAGAGGAAAGGGCACTCACTAAAATTTGTGGTTTATTTTAGCTAAAATTTTTATATCTTAAAGGCCTTTCAGTTTGGAATTTGCTCTTTTAATTCAAACAAAACTCATTAACCGGAGCTGAACAAATGAGACCCCATCCATTTGTTAGATGGAGGGACACAGATACTTTCAAGTAAGCAAGGGTATTTCTTCATCAAAAAACCTACTGGAGTGATTTCTTACACCCAGGTCCTAAGCATATATTTATGTCACCAGTGCATTGAGAGAAATGTCCCTCAGGAATGGGCTGGAAAGATCCATGTTCTTTTTTTTTTTTTTTTTTTTAAGATCCATGTTCTATAGTAGAAGATACTTGATTATTTTTTTTCAACTTAAAAAGGCAGAAAAATGAATATTAAATTTTTTTTTTTTAATTTTCACAGTAAGAGCTGTGTGAAAAGTTTCTGTGTTTACTTTCTTTGACAGTTCCTACTTCTAAGATAGAATTTTAAGATCAACTTAAGGCTCTATACCAAAATCTTCTGAAACATCTACCTACAAAGCTAACCTAACTGTTGGAACTCTTTAGATTTAATTCTGTAGAATCTTTGAGACTTTGGGGAAAAACAAAAAAATTCTGGAGTCAAATGTGATTGGTCTAATATTTTGCAATTGTTTTTAGGCAAAGGGGCAGATTTGAGTAAGCCTCCATGTCGGAAAGCAAAGGAAATCCGAAAAGAAAGGAAAAGGTTAAAACTCATGCAGCAGAACCCAGCTGGAGAACTTGAGGGTTTCCAGGCTCAAGGTGAACCACCATCTTTGTTCCCACCAAAGGCTAATAAATCCAACCAGCCCAAATCACTTGAAGATTTAATTTTTGAACCTTTACCAGAGAATGCATCACACAAGTTAGAGGTACTTTAGAGGGTGTTTTATTTTTTTGTTGTTGTTGTTGATACCTTGTATATTTTCATTTGAGGTTATACTACTCAGTTGATATTTTGCTGTTTAAATAATGGGAAATTAAAGTGAATTGGGATGGAGTAGCATTTGTATTTACTAAGTTGACTGCTATTTGAGAAAAACCTTTTTTTTTTTTAAGATTTAAAATAATACTTCAGGCAGTTTGACTACTAAATTTGTGAAAATAATTCCAGTTTTAGCATGTTACTATGTTAGGAACTCTAGCTTTTTGTATTCCTTGATTGAAATTTAGTAGTTAAACTGAAAAAATATATTGTTTAAAATTTCATTTCTAGCAGTTTGGTTAAATCGTGAAGGAGAATAGATCACACGAGGGAGATCACCGTTTTATCCGTTCTAGTATTCTGATCTTGATTAAGGCAACAAATGGTAGTACATACACCAGCCGGCAATTAGGAATTAACTAAATAGTACTGAGTTGTACTACTTTAATCTTCTCTCAGTAATTCTCTCAAACCTTTAGGCATAGTATGATTATTTCTACAGTATTCCTATTATTTTTGATTTACATTCCAGATTAAATCTACATTCTTCAGTATTTGGTATTTATACATTTTTTTCCCTGAAATATTAATGATAATGATTTTATTATATTCTCATATCTCATTAATAACTGGTCAGCCTTTGAGTTTGTAGGTTAATACCATCTAAGCACTTCGCTAAGGACCTGATATTGAAAATTAACTTTAATGCAATCTAAACCTTAGAATCATATATATTATCAGACATAAATCTTAACAACTTTGACTATTATAATCCCTTAGCTGCTCTGAATTTGGTATTGACTTTCTCCTCAAATTGTAAAGAGAATTGGACACACTACTTACAGTAGGCAACTTTTACTTTTTTAATGTAACGATACCTTGGATGGGCAGAGATTTTTTTGTCCACCGTGCATTTATATTACTCTTTCTTTGCAGAAGAATTACTTCTTATAGCACACATGAACATTTTCCAGTTAGCCTTTTTATTATATTGCATTCGATTTCCTGTTTTACTATTCTGTTTTGCTAACACATTTTAACTGGTTAGTAAATAATTGATATTAAAATAAATGTTCACCATTACTGTGAGTTACCATTGTTAACTCGTCCTCATTTTATGTGTGAGGAAACTAAGGCACAGAGAGGTAAATTTATTTGCTTGACAAAGATGCTGACATGAAAATTTGAGTAAGAAATCTAACTTTAAGGTCTTCATTCTTAACTATGCCATGAAATAGGAATACTTTTTGAGGCTTGTCTTTCACACTTATTAAAAAAATTTTATTTATTTTTTTATTTTAATTTTTTTATTTTTTTTATTAACATATAATGTATTATTTGCCCCCGGGTACATGTCTGTGAATCGTCAGGCTTACACATTTCACAGCACTTACCATAGCACATACCCTCCCCCCCCCAAAAAAATTTTAAGTTAGAGTTAGCAGTGATGCGTAAAGAGTGTCTAAAAAATATATTCCCATTTTTAGTTTTTCTGAATGATTTACTGAGTGGGGTTCCATAGTGTAATGGTTAGCACTCTGGACTCTGCTTTACTGAAGGTGAGTTGCATGCGACTAGAATTCAAGAGTATTTATTTGTGTTTGTGTCTTCAATGCCAGAAGTATTCTGGCATTTTACAATAGAGTCAGTCTTCCATAATTCATAGATCTTAGTCTTCAGAATTGTACACCTGAAACAAATAATACATTGTATATTTAAAAAAAAGATCCTAGTCTTAAGAGTTTAGATAGCATCGTTTGCCTTTTTAATGAGTCTGTAAATTAGACAAATAACCTTTTAAAAAAAATTTACTATCTTATTAATTTTTAATGTTAAAATATTGTCATAAATGTATGCTTTAATATTTGTATGGAAACTTTTGGTTCTTTTTGGGTGGGAGTAACTGTTAATGCATATTCTGTGGAATAAATAATTAATAAACATTGTTTTTTAACTCCTTCTGAAGGTGAGGGTGGTGAGATCATCTCCACCAAGTTCTCAGTTCAAAGCCACATTTCAGGAGTCTTACCAGGTCTATAAACGTTACCAGATGGTTATTCACAAGGACCCACCTGATAAACCAACTGTGAGCCAGGTCAGCAGGCCAAGTGTAATTTTTCTGTGCAAATGGAACTTTCCCCTCCATTTGATACCATTGTATTATAACTTGATTTATTTGTGGTACATTTTGTTTATATTCAATTTGCAGCATCTCTGCAAAATGATAGGAATGTGGAGTAGCGGACATTCTGAAAGTGCAAATTTTACCTACGACATGTTAAGTGCCAGTCACGTGTAATTGCAAAGTGGAAAGTAGCACGTATAATGAATTATCTTTAAAGTTGCTATGTCTGGATGTACTTATCTAAAAATTAGTAATAAATAGAGCTCTAAGATAAAATTATGAGAAAAAAGCAAAAAAGGCTTTATATTTTTACGATAGGCATACTTTGCAAACACGGCTAATAGGCCTTATCTCCTTTTAAAAGTCATGTGTAGGCAGAGTTCATGACAGCTAAATTATACTTTGTTGATGTCATCCCTGTACACAACTGAGTGGGACTAGAAAAGTAAGCTAGAGAATTTTTTTTTAAGATAATAGAATATTTTAATAGAAGTTCTCCTATGCTTGTAATTTTATAAATCAGAATACCCAAGAAAAATGTGGAAGGGGAAAAATGTTAATACACTTGATACTAGTAGAGGGACAAGAGCAGTGGCTACTACCATGAGCAACAATCTTGACTGTGCAGAGAACCACTAGAGGTGGAAAGAGTAAAAAACAAAAGAAAAATAAATTGTCCTGGCCCTTGGAAGTTAAAAATTTTCATAAGTGTTAGTACAAAGTTGGCGCTTTAGGCTCTGGGCTAGTCAGCACATGTCAGGGTTTATTCATTTCATGGAAAACTCCAGCGCTGAGCTTTGGAAGTGGATTTGCGGAGATCTCACTCTAGCCTCACCTTCAGAAGCACGTCAACGGGTAGAGATGTTTCAATAGCATTTGCTTGTATTTTCCTTGCTCTGAAGGTGAGGTTAGTACCTGTCTCCTTTGAGGACCCAGAGTTCAAGTCGTCCTTCAGCCAGTCATTTTCTTTATATGTCAAGTATCAAATGGCCATACACCAGGATCCACCTGATGAATGTGGGAAGACTGAGGTACCTTTGTGAAACGTTTTTCCTATCTTGATGAGGTTGTCTATGAAGAAGCATAATATAGAACTTTCTTTTGCTCTTTTCTTATTTGTTAAGTAGAGCTGATGATCCTTTTCAGTGTATGTTAACTAAACTTTTGTGAAAACAAGTCCTGCATGTGAGCGTTTAAGTCCCTCAGAAAAAAAGGATAGGTTCATAATCAGGGTTCTTTCCAAGAACCTGGCGTAGTGTGTTTATGTGTTCAGTCATCAGGCTGAGTCCACAAACACCACTGACTACGGCTTATGTGCCAGACCTGACCGTGGGCCATGGCACAAAGGGAAGAGTCTCTGCCTTCGAGGAATTGATAAACAAATGGGAAAGATGGACCAGTGAACAAACATGTCTTAACAAGAAGCCAATGGAAAAGAAATATGTTGAGATTACATAGACTATGACGTAACAAGCATTTCCTGAGGGCCTGTATTTTCCAGGCTGGAAAGATGTAGATGGATGAGAGATTGCAGAGTCGTCACAGGGGGGATATATTAGAAGAAAGATGCCAACAGATGCAGAAGAATTAAAGTTTGGATTTGTTTGTTTGTTTTAATGACACAGACTGTTAGACTAAAAGAGATGATTAGTAAGACAGGAATTAATGCTGTATGTTCCTGGAGAGAGGGCTGACTTTCAGGGTCTCCCAGAACCTTACTGGGTGAAGTGTGGTTTACAGACCACTAGCGGTCACCTGGGATGTGGAATCTGGGGTCCCATTCCAGTCCTGCTGAATCCAAATCTGCATTTTGTATTAGGTTTCTGGGCAAGTTGGATCCCCATTCTGGTTTGGGGAGTGCTTCCATTAGTTCCCCATTGAGACATGCAGCTGTGGACGATAGTGTTTACAAAGAGTAAGGAGTCTACCGGGTGCAAAAAGTTCCCTCTGATATTCTCAGGGGGTCTTACTCCTTCTGAACATTACTCCTTCCTATTGCCCTGGCTCTGTGGTGCCTGCTTACCAGGTATGAATGGGTGGGCCATGTCGCCAGGCCATTTTCTGATGTGTGTACTGGGTAAAGATTACTTTCAGGAACTTCGCCCACTTAGGCTTCAGGCCTCCATGGAGTCCACGCTTGCAGACTGGTCCATTGCTAACTGCATTCATAATGTCCCCTGATTGGGGGAATGGGGGGTAGGCAGTTCCAGTGCCATTAGGGTTAGCTATTGAATTAGTAAGTAGGGGAAGCCAGCTTAGTATGGGACTGGAGGTTACGGAGGTTTTCCGAAGGAGGTGACCTCTGAGCCAAGTCTTTAAAGGATAAATAAGTGTTAGGCCAGAAGGGAGAAGGGTATTCCTGGCAACAGGACTATATATAAGAAGTATAAAATGCCAACTATGGGATATTCTTGCTGAAGAAATTGAACCTGAATTATAAGCTTCTAGATGGAATAACCAGTTCACAAAAAATACGAGAGTTAAAGGATTATTTAAAATGATAACCTGGGCACTTCTGTAAGACAAATACATAATAAACTGTTTTTTTAAAAAGGGAAATCTCTAAATTATAAGTTATAAATTTTAAAAATATGTAAATACAGTACCATAATCCTGCCCAGAAAGCTTAACAATAATTTTGTCATCTAATGCCCAGTACATGTTTGGTTTTCTTTAGTCTCAAAAATGTCTTTTTTTTTTTTTTTATTTTTAGTATCTTTTTATAGTTGGTTTGTTCGGATGAGGATTCATATAACATCTATATACCCCATTTGGTTGAACATCTTTTAAAAGAAATTTCCCTTTTGTTTTTAATAGCATTTTTAAAAGAAACCGGGTTGTTTACCTTAGAATTAATTTTGCTTCTATTGATACTTTTTGAAAATGTAAGCACATATACATGCAGTATCTGTGTGTGTGCTTATATGTGATCTTTCTGAATATATGGTGTGTGTGTATGTACGTGTGTCTCTGTATGCATGTTTTTACAACATACCAGGACATGTACATATACTTAGATACACATGCACATGTTTCCCCCTCTTTATTATATGAACATAGTATACTTGGAGGTCACACAAGAACAATATATACAGATCTTTGTTTTCTAGCCGCTGAGTACTAACATGATTTCTTCATCCTGACTTTACTGGTGGCCATTTGGCAATTTCTAGGCTTTTACCTTTGCATAGTGTTGCATGAGTACCCTTGTACTTCGAATTGTTTGTACTTTTGTCACTGTGTCTTTATTATAAGCTTCCAGATTGCTGGGTCAATTCATCTCCAGAGGGATTCCTCTTAACAGGGGTTGTACCCCTTTGTAGCCAGCAATCTATGTCAATGCTTGCCCATTCCTCCATGGCCTTGGTCATTGAGATTTTATAAGAATTGTGAGTTTTTGCCATATGCATGCAAATGATATTCGTGTGATTTTAATTTTCATTCCTGTTATTATAAATGAAATTGAGCATGCTTTCTTATGTTTAAAATCCATTTGGGTTTTATCTTCTGTGAACCAGGTGGTCATAGTTTTGCTTGTTTTTCTAGGAGTACTTTTTTTTCTTTCCATTTCTTAGAAACTGTTTATATATTAAAGACCTAAGCCCTTGGGATAAAAGTTGCAGATATTTCTCTTTAGTTTGTCATTTATTTATTTATTTTTTACTTTGCTCATGGTGTTTTGCAGTGTCAAAGTTGATTATTTTGCCATCAAATAATCAAGGGGCCAGAATTTGTAGACCTTAAGGTCTTGGACTTTAACCTTAGTGGTAATAAAGAATAATTGAAGGATTTTAGATAGTGGAGCAGAGAATTCCATTTGGTTGTTAAGAAATGTGTTAGGACTTGATAAGCAACAGAAACCAAAGCTGAATTGATTTTTTAAAGAAAGGACTTATTTGCATATGTAACAAAGAAGTTCTGGCTTCGTTAGATCCCAGGAAAATATTATCAGTGTCTCTTGCTTGTGATCTCCCTGCTTGCTTTCTCTGTGAGGATCGAATCTGAGACAGGCACATGGTGGTAGAGATGAATACGGCCAGTTTAAAGTACGTCATTCCGACAGTGAGAGATCTCAGCAAAAAATAACGTGCACTTTTCTTCTTGTTTCAGTAAGAAGTCCCAAGGAAGGTACTGAGAATGTACCTGAGAAGGCCCAACTTGAGATGCATTCTTAGCCCTGAACCAGTCACTGTGACTGCGGGATGGAGAACTCTGGTCCTGTCTGGATCGCATGCCCCACCCGAGAGCTTAGGTGGAGGAAGGTGCTTATTTGAAGCACATGTTTTAAGAATAGTAGAGGAGTGGTTCCCACAGTAGTGTTGGCCAGGTGGTCGCGTGTGCAGGAGGTCTTGTTTGGGAGTGGGGAGACTTGAGCAGAGCCAATGAGGTTTGATGGTCTTGCAGTCATACTGGTAGGAAAAGGATAGAGAGGGTACAGCAGAAACTTTTTAGGTAGAGTTGATGAGGATTTGGTATTTGACTTGAAGGATGTTTGGGAATTGGAAATGGAGGAGAGGGACAAGTCTAGATTGATTTTTCGTTTCTGGCTTGCATGACTGGGTAGATCATGGTGACCTTATCTGAGATAAGATCTACAAGAGGAAGAAGCATTTGTGTGTTTTGGGACAGAAAATGAGTTCTGTGTTGACCAGGCGGAGTTTGAGAAGCCTGTGGGATAACTAACCGTGAGAAGATACTAATCAGAAACCAGCATCTGCAATTTAGCATCTAGAGAGGCTCCAGAGTGGTGGTCTGTATTTAGACGAGCCCCTGCTGAGCAGAGAGCCTGATGTGGGGCTCTATCTCAGGACCCTGAGGTCATGACCTGAGCCGAAGGCAGAGGCTTTAACTTACTGAGCCACCTAGGCGCCCCAATTGACCTTGTGTTTAGATAGAAATATGTAATGGATTTCTTTATTACAGCCAAACAGCTTTGCCTTAATGATCTGTTTTTATAGGGTCAGACAGAGTAGTACTTTGATATCATACAAGTGAGTATGGCTTGGTAAATATTGTATTGGGTTTGATAAATCCTTTGACTTCGAGATCATCCATAGCATTTTATTTACCTGACATCTGACTGAATTCGTACAGTTTTCAGAGACATAGGGAACGGTATTGTTTTTCTTATAAGCTGACTTGTCTGTCGTCTCTCTGAATATAGTTTCTAAGAAATAAATGTAAAATAATATCTTGCAGGTCAAGACTCTGCACTATTTTTTTTTTTTTTTTAAAGATTTTATTTATTTGACAGAGAGAAACACAGTGAGAGAGGGAACACAAGCAGAGGGAATGGTAGCGGGAGAAGCAGGCTTCCTGCCGAGCAGGGAGCCCGATGCGGGGCTCGATCCCAGGACCCTGGGATCATGACCTGAGCCGAAGGCAGACGCTTAACGACTGAGCCACCCAGGTGCC
>CM053617.1:62728230-62875633 GCA_028646535.1 Procyon lotor | reverse complement strand
TTTTTTTTTTTTTTAAAGATTTTATTTATTTGACAGAGAGAAACACAGTGAGAGAGGGAACACAAGCAGAGGGAATGGTAGCGGGAGAAGCAGGCTTCCTGCCGAGCAGGGAGCCCGATGCGGGGCTCGATCCCAGGACCCTGGGATCATGACCTGAGCCGAAGGCAGACGCTTAACGACTGAGCCACCCAGGTGCCCCTGCACTATTTTTTTTTTTAATAACAGCTTTATTCACCTGTTTAAAGTATATGATTCAGTGGTTTTTAGTATGTTTACAGTTATGCAACCATCATCACCAACACCAGATTTCATCATCCCAAAAAGAAACCCCATACCCATCAGTAGTCACTCATTTTTTCCTGAATGCCCCAGCTCTAGGCAACGACTGTTCCACTTTCTGTCTCTGGATTTACCTAATCTGGACATTTCACCCAAATGGAATTATACGTTATGTGGTCTCTTGTTCACTGGCTTCTTTCACATAGCATAGTGTTTTCAAGGTTCATCGACGTGTTAGCAATATACCAGTATTTTTTGTGGATCAGTAGTATTTCCTCATACCACATTTTGTTTCTCTGTCAGTGGACATTTGGGTGGCTTTCATTTTTTTGATCTTTGTGAAAAATTCTGTGTGCATTCACGTACAGGTGTTATGTGGATATACTCATTTCTCTTTGGAATATATCAGGGAGTGGATTTGAGTTACCATCTAGTATAATTTCCTTACTGTGTTACAGCTTTGTTCCCATCCACCTTCTTTATGATGATGCTATCAAATATATTGTGTGTATGTCATTGTTCAACAACACAGTTGTGCTCTTTTATACAATTGATTATTTTTAAAATCAGTACGGAAGAGAGGAGAGTATACAGTCATATAGAGTATGAGAGATCTCTGATGTCACTCCCTAGGTCTTAGCCTTGGGCATTCCTTACCCTGGGATGATAGTGGTCTTCCCAATGTTGTGCTTTCTCTTCCCCTGATCTGTTTGTTAGGATGTTTGACTCTTATGGTATCAGACCCAGCTCTTATGCTCCACTAATTGCTGACCAATTGCTCTGTGGTTTTCAGCAGTGTCCTGAGGCATAAATTGCTTTATAGCCTGGCTTAATTAAATTTGTGCCCCTTTGCAGGGACAGTTTTTGAGGCCATTCTTTATAGTTTGTTCTGACCCCAAGTGGGCTCTTCCTAACTGTCTCTTCCTATTGCTCTCTGATGTATCAGCTGGGCCTGTGGCTTAGCGTGTTGCCCTCATGAAATTTCTGGTCTCCTTTTGCTTGCTTACGGCCAAAATCTCAATTTTTAAGAACACCCTTAGACTTGAACTTCCCCATGCACTGTTCCAAATATAGTTACTTCCCTTGGGAATTGGTGAGCCGTTCTTTATTTTTATGGCCTGCCCCCTTGTGCCTCATTGTGCCGCCATTCTGGAATTAGGAGTGAACATAGTCATTTCTCTCTGAGTGATACCCCTGCTTTACAAGCAGAGCGGTAGTTAGGAGCAGTACCTCTGGTTTTCTCTAAGTAACATAATTAAATCTGGGGCTAATTAATAGGAAACTTCAAGCCTGTGAGCTGCCTTGGTGATGGTTCTGTGTAACGAGAGGGTCACTGCTGTAGATGAGGTCTTTGACCTGGTGTGTTTTCGTCCTAGAAATTCTTACGTCATTTGGCAGAACTGTTGCTTGCCCCTAGAGGGTAGGCACACTATCTGCCGGGTTGGCTGTGTCGAGAAACTGATCTGAACTTTGCTTCCCAGTCTCGAAGTGTGGTGTTTAGTTTTGACCCATTTCATTCATTACAGAATGCAGAAGTAATTTCCCTTTATATATCTCTACAGTTTTCTGCATGATTAAATGGCCATTGTTCCTGTGCTCAGATTCAGGAAGAGAAGCCAAAAAAGTTCTTCTCTGAAAAGTTTAAGTGTTCTTCTGACTTGCTTTAAGGGCTCTGTGTAGCAGCTCACTCTGGTGTGGTTTTGTTAATATAATGGGTGAAACTAATTCACTTGTGTTGAAGAAAATACACTTTTTGCTCTTACGGTTGTAAAGCATTTAAAGTAAATAAAAGTCAGCACAGTAACTTTGGAGACTTCAAGTGATCCTATCAGTGCACAAAATCCATTTTAACTTTGTTGATAACCATAAAATAATCATTTCAGCACCCTCCAAAATAGATTGTTTTTTCAAAGATTAGATGAGAAGATAAATAAATATAGATTGCTTTGATATATAAAATAGCAAGTCAGTTCTTTTTAGTAACATCCTTAGAGAAGTAGCACATAATTGTAATAATAAGACTATAAAGGACTTGATGAATTACCCTGGCATGTTTGCTTCCATTCCTATTTTCAATCATTCAGATAGATACCAGATTTTCAGAAAATAATATAATATAAATAAAATCAAATGAGTGTAATTTGTGGCCTATCTTTTGTATCATATAAAACCAACATATATGAATCTTTGTTTTTCAAAATACCACAAATTTCATATATAAACATGGGATCTTAGCTGGAATCTTATTGATATTGTATATAGAAAATACCATTATCTAATAATATTTATTAAGTGCCATTGGTTCCTTAGAATAATTAAAATTGACCTCCACTTTTCTAAATTCACCGAAAAACAGACTGTACTTATAGCTGCACTGGTCTCTTCATGTTTTTGAAGCACTGACAGAATTATTTTTTAAATTTTATTACAGACTTTCAAACAAAAAGGAAATAGAAAGAATAGTATACTGACCGCCTATATATTCATCACCTAGATTCAATAATAGTTACTTTTCCATGTTTGCCTCATCTTCTTTGTGTGTGAGTCATTTTAATTTACATTGTACCCATGACATTTTACTCCTAAGTTCTTTAGCATGCATCTCTGAAAAATAAGATGTACTTATTCAAAATGCAATGTCATTATCACACATAAGAAAATTAACAGTGATTTACAAATGTCATCTAATATTTGATTCCATATTTACTTATATTTTCCCATTTGTAAAAAATAGTATCCAATCTAGGTTTCTTTTTTTAAAATTTTTATCTATTTATTATTTTTTTTTTTTAAAGAAAGAGAGCATATGTTTATTTAAGTAGGGAGGAGGGGCAGAGGGAGAGGGAGAGAGAATCCCAAGCAGGCTTCATGCTCCACACGCAGCCCTGAGATCATGACCTGAGCTGAAATCCAGAGTTGAATGCTTGACTGACTAAGCCACCCAGGTGCCCCCATCTAGGTTTTTATATCCTATTTGGTTATTATATATATATATTTTAAAGATTTTATTTTTTTGACAGAGAGAGAGATCACAAGTAGGCAGGCAGACGGCGGGGGGTGGGGGGGAGGGAAGCAGGCTCCCTGCTGAGCAGAGAGCCTGATGGGGGGCTCGATCTCAGGACCCTGAGATTATGACCTGAGATTAACTCACTGAGTCACCCAGGTGCCCCTGGTTATTATATTTTTTATTCTAGAACAGCTTTTAAGTGTTTTTTGTGATATTACCATTTTTGCCCAACTTTTTACTGTGAAACTTTGAAATTTACAAACAAAAATTGAAAGATCACAGTGAGCACCCACATACTGATCACCAGGGCTCACCAGTTGTTAACAACTTTGTGAGATTTGCTTTATCTTTCTTCCTCTCCTTTTTTATCTGAACTGTTTGAGAGTAAGTTGGGGATGTTATAAACTTCACCTAAAAATACTGAGCATGCTCCTTCTGAGAATAAGTATATTCTCCTATGTACCCACAATATTTATCATTCCAAAGAAATTAACAGAAATCTGTAACATCACAATCCATGTTCACATGTTCCCAATTATATAAAAAATACTTTTTATTATAGCTTGTTTTTTAATTACGGGATCCAGATAAGGTTCATGCATTTCATGAACTGTTAAATTTATGCTATGTTTATAATATGGCTGTTGTTTCTTTAGTCTTTCTTGATTTTTTTCTTATGACTGACATTTTTAAAGAGCTTAGGCTGATTGTCTATAGAATGTGCTCTATTTAGGATTTGAATGTTTTCTAGTGATAAGATTCAGTTTAAATGTTTTTAGGGGGCACCTGGGTGGCTCAGTGGATTAAGCCTCTGCCTTCAGCTCAGGTCATGATCTCAGGGTCCTGGAATCAAGCCCTGCAGGGAGCCCGCTTCCCCTGCCCTCTCTACCTGTCTCTTCTGTTACTTGTGATCTCTGTCTGTCAAGTAAATAAATAAAATCTTTAAAAAAAAAAAAAATAAGTGTTTTTAGGTGTGTGTGATGTGTACTTAAAAAAACCTTTCTAATGGAGTATAACGTTGATACAGAAAAACACACGTAAGTGTTCAGATAGGTGAATTTTTATGAACTCATTTGTATATCAGTTCTCAGATCAAGAATTTGACTACTCACAGCCCCTTAGTAGTCCCCTTTCGTCCTTTTCCGATCACTGGCAATACTCTCTTGACTTGTAAGCCTGC
The DNA here is from genome assembly GCA_028646535.1 of Procyon lotor. NCBI lineage: Eukaryota > Metazoa > Chordata > Mammalia > Carnivora > Procyonidae > Procyon > Procyon lotor. The sequence continues at coordinate 62,871,167 of CM053617.1, read as the reverse complement.
AGATTAGTTTTGCCTCTGTCATACTTTATGTAAATAGAGTCCTGCATGTGTCCTCTTTTTCTTTTGGTTTTTCTTATTTAACATTATGTCAGTGGGATTCATCTGTGTTTGTGTTGTAGGGTGTTCGGTCTCATTGCTGTATGATGTTCTACTTGTGAATATACTGTAATTTACCATGTCTGCTGTTGAAGGGAATTTGAGTAGTTCCAAGTTTGGGGCTACTGTGTCAAGTGCTGCGCATGTACATCCTTGTGGGTGTCTTCTGGTGAACGTGGGTGTGTTTCTGTGGGGTGCATCCCCGTGGTGGTGTATCTGCGGGCTTTGTACCCGCTGTGGTACACCTGCAGGCTATGTATCTGCTGTGGTACACCTGCGGGCTGTGTCCCCACCGTGGTACACCTGCGGGCTGTGTACCTTCCGTGGTATACCTGCGGGCTGTGTACCTGCTGTGGTATACCTGCAGGCTGCGTCCCCGCCGTGGTATACCTGTGGGCTGTGTACCTGCTGCTGTGTCATGGGGCATGCAGGTGCTCAGCTTCCAGAGAGCACCAGTTTTCTGTCGTGGTTATGCCAGGGTTTTGGCTCTGCTGCGTCATCTTGGGCAGCACAGTGTCAGGTAGTCCCTTATTTGTGATGCTAGGTCTGCTTGCTTGATTGGATGGAAGCCACAGGATCCCTTTATTTTTTTAAGATTTATTTGAGAGAGAGAGAGTGAATGAGTGAGAGAGGGAGCTAGGGGATGGGGAAGAGGGAGAAGAGAATCTCAAGCAGGCTCCTTGCTGAGTGCGGAGCCCGACATGGGGCTCAGTCTCACGACCCTGAGATCGTGACCTGAGCCAAACCCAAGAGTCAGATGCTCAACTGACTGAGCCACCCAGGCGCCCCCAGGTCTCTTTATTGTTGAGTGACAATTTCACTTTTGTAATTAGATCTTTCTGTTGTAAAGCATGAGATACCCTAAAGTAATCTGTGGGGTGATGTTTTTGAGACATTTTGAATAACCTCTTTCCCAATAGCGTATCAGCCAATTGTTTGAATGTCCTTTGATGATTCTTGCCTGAATCAGTTATGGGAAAGTGGGAGAGGCTGCAGAATGGTGATTTATCAAATCGAATTACATTCTTTTATGACCTTGTTTATTTTAATCTTACTTATTTGACAGAGAGAGATAGAGTACAAGCAGAGGGAGCATCAGGGAGAAGCAGGCTCCCCACTGAACCAGGATCCTGTTGTGGGGCTCAGTCTTAGGACCCTGGGATCATGACCTGAGCTGAAGGCAGATGCTTAACTGGCTGAGCCACCCAGGTGCCGCGTGACCTCATTTATGACCTGAAATTGAATAATTACTATAAAGAAGATCATTATCTCTCAATTCATTCCCACCCACCATCTTTTTTCCTTTTGGTATCTCTGTGGGCTTATGGATTTAAAAAAACCTTTAAAATATTATAATTCATTGCCGTAATTTTTTTAATGCTTAAATTGTCCCAAATTTGGCCACTAGGATTCCCCTCAAGCAAGCTCCTATGATCTTATGCTATGATCCCATTAGTCAAGAATTTCCTTTTAATCTGGTACAAGACAAGGACATTCTAGACTCATGTTGTAGCTTTTCCGTCCAGATTTGGAATCTGCCTGTTCTTTGAGGAGTTCCAGTTCCTTTTAGTGGAGTCATATTTTTATGCCTTAATTAGGGTACTAGTTATGTTTATTACTACGGCAGTACATGGCATTGGCTTTTGAAAGTCCAGGCCAGTTGTCTTACAGAATATAAGAGTGTCCCAGTTCTGTATTTGTCTGAATCTTTCCTCCTGGTCTAATTTAATTTATTCCTTTGTGGCCCCAATCTCCTATAGACTAAAAATTAAGTCTAAATCTTGATTAGATTCAGGTTAAATAATTTTGGCGTGTGTGCTTCATTAGGTAATTTTTTGTACATCATATTATGTCGGAAGATCTAGAATGATGGGATGTCTTGGTATTGATGGTGCCAATTTTGAATAGCTCGTTAAGGTGGTAACATCTAGATCTTTTCCTTATAAGGATAAGATGTCTCCTTTGTGATTAGCAAGTAATTCGTAGAGAGGTATTTCGGCACAGATGAGTGCCCTTTCTTCAGCAACCTTTTGGGTAATGGTGTTAGTGTCCATTGATCTTTGGATCCATCATTTCGCTGTTGTCGAATAGAGATTTGTTTAGCTTTCCTTTTTCTCTTTTGATACACACAGTCATAGCCATTCTTGGTTAAAAAGGCTGGATGAGATTTTCTTAATCGAAGATAACCTGTAGTTTCTCCTAAGAAGGCAAGGTAAATGCTGAATTCTTTCACCTTAATTACAAATTTTGGAGAAAGGAGCTGGTGACAAATTAGTTTCCCTCCCTCCCCTTTTTTCCCCCCATTGCAAAACTTCTGGATACTTTTTTACTCAGTACTTTGTAGTCACAGTCATTATTCTTTTTGATACTCAAACAGTCCCAAGTTTGCTCAGTGCACATTCCATCAAGATATCCCCTTTGTCCTCTGATAGGCTCCTCTTAGTATTGAGAGCCTTCCTGCTTTCTAGAACAGAATGATACCTCAGTCTCATCTTACACATTTCCCTACCCAGTCTTGGAATCTGCCAGCCGTTTTTCCAAGAAGCCTTGGTTCCTCTTAATGAAGAATGAATTTAGAGACCAAGAAGAATTAGGGAGTATGAATTTATGTTGATATTTCCAATTCAAATTTAACATGTGGTGTTATCTTTTCTGATTTTATGTTTCTCTTTTTTGTGTTTCTTGATTACATTAGCATATTTATGAATTTGGTTTGTATTATGATATACATAAAGTAGATTCAACATTACAGTATCAATAACAGTACTAACGACAGCTGATAAATGCGGTTAATGATTATTTTGTGATTCTTTTTTGTTCCTAGGGCATAATCCCATTCAGTTGTTCCATCAGAATACTGAAGTCACATGGAATAATTTTATTCTCTTATGTGGTTTTGATACCAGATTGACTTGTAGTCTTTTATTTCAGTTTGTTTTGAGTTTGGGGTTTACTTCTTAATTTTAGTTTTTTAATAGGTGATGCATTTATGTGGTTCCAGAGTCACCCAAAAAGATCCACTCAGAGAAATCTTCTTTCCACGTCTCTTCCAGCTTTTTTCCTGCCCTCTAGTGATAATTATTTTGATGAGTTTTTGGTTTATCCTTCTGGTGTTTTGTTTGGTTTTGCAAAAACAAGCAAATACATATGAATAGTCTTATTTTTCTCCTTTTCACCAAGAAAAACATCCTGTATACATTTTTTGGCACCTTTCTATTTTCCCTAAAAACATATCAAAGGTCACAGTCTTAGCATCTTGTAGAGAACCTTAATTCTTTGTTATTTCAGCTACATGCTGCTTTGTGAAAGGATGTGCTGTAGTTTATTGAAGTGGTCTCTTGCTAATGGACATTCGATTTATTTCATTTTTTTTTTTTTTTTTAAGATTTAGAGAGGGAGAGCGTGTAAGTGGGGAAAGGGGCAGAGAGAGAGAATCCCAAGCAGACTCCCCATTGAATGTGGAGCCCAATACAGGGCTCAATCTCAGGACCCATGAGATCATGACCCAAGCTAAAATCACGAGTCAGGCACTCAACTGACTGAGCCAGTAGGTGCCCCTAGGTTATTTCTAATTTTGTGCTGCTATAGGTAGTATAATTTTTTCATTATGTGTGTGTAGAGGTGTACTTTTATGGTTTTCACAAAGTGCATCAGTGGGCAAAAGTTCATACAGTGTTGCTAGATTTTGCCAAATTCCCTTCCCAGATGTTGCCCTCTACAGTCTATAGGAGGGCCTTACTCCGCAGCATACCCTACAGAGTGTGGTACCAGACTTTTGGTTTTTTGATGACGGGTGAGAAACACATCCCTGCTTAATTTTTTTTTTTTTTTTTTAAAGATTTTATTTATTTATTTGACACAGAGAAAGAGAGAGAGATCACAAGTAGGCAGAGAGGCAGGCAGAGAGAGAGGGGGAAGCAGGCTCCCTGCTGAGCAGAGAACCCGATGCGGGGCTCGATCCCGGGACCCTGGGATCATGACCTGAGCCGAAGGCAGAGGCTTAACCCACTGAGCCACCCAGGTGCCCCCCTGCTTAATTTTTAAATTATTGGGAAGATGTTAGAGGAAGTGTCTTATATTGGTTAGCCTCTACAGTCACGGGCTGAAATGTTTAGAGAGAATTGTGTTTTGCATTTCTACTTTATACAGTTTTGGGAAACAAGTGGCAGACTGTTGCTCATGGCAACAGGAAAATGAACGGGAGTGAGCAGTTGAGTGGATGACAGGAGTGACATTACCTGATTGTCGTGAGTAAGCGGGAAGACTCTTAACAGTGAAAATTCTGAGGTTTCAAAGTTACCTTTCTAACAAACAGCCTCTTGGATGACTCATAACTTTTTTCTCAGTGAGAATATGAATCTGCTCTGATAGATTTAGTGACCGAGTCCAGGTTCTTGAAAATATTTAAGCAGCGAGGAATTAGATCTGGTCTAACTGCTCTGCATGAAGACTAAGGAGGTAGACTTGTACTTGCCCTTCCCCCTCATTGTGGAATAAACGTGTGACTCCCGTGTGTATATATTTATATGTATGTGTGCATTATCTCGTAGTTGTATTGTTATAGAATTAAAATTTTTACTTAAATTTTAAGAGAATTATATATTCCTACTCTTCCTTTTTTTTTTTTTTTTTTTTTTTTTTGGTGAGGTCGAGTCTTTTACCTGAGTTACAGTTAGGGAGGATAGACAGTAAGTGATTTGCTTATAAGTCCCTGCGTGGTCACATACCCAAAGCACACCCAGTGTCAAGCCGAAAGGGCCTTCTGGTGGCATCATTATGGTGCACCCCTCTTCACTGCCTGCAGTCCCTGGGGCTAGTAAGGGATCGGGGAGCTGCTGCCCATGGATTGTTATTTCTCTGACTTTATTTTCCTTCCATGGTATTGACTAGAATCCCTCTTGAACTGCTTGTTCCTGGGTTTGTCGTTTGCAGTTTAACACCCACCTGCTTTTAATAAATTACTATCAAAGATCACAAAAGTATTTCCTTTTGTGAGCATACCATTCTCTATCTGATTAAACAAAATAAGGATCTCAGGCTTCATGATCACCCTTGTTCTGTGTTTTCATTCTTCCTTTTTTTTTTCCCCCAATGTATTTATTTTTAGAGAGTGAGAGAGCAACAGTGCACGTGCAGAGAGAGGAGCAGAAGGAGTGGGAGAGGGGGTAGTAAGCAGATTCCTGGTTGATTGTAAAGCTCGATGCAGGGCTTGAGCTCACAACTCTGAGATCATGACCTGAGCTGAAACCAGGAGTTGGTGGCTTCACCGACTGCGCCACCAAGGCGCCCCTTCATTTTTCCCTCTATGTCACACATTCACAATTTAGTAACAAGAAGGTATAGTGGAAGATGAAAATAGTTTCTCACTTGCTAAGTGTCTCTGTCAGCACTAGAGCCACACTTTGGCATAGATTACACAGCGCATCGTGTTAGCTTCTGTTCAGAGTGTTTACGACACAGTGCACTGAATCTCTGGATGAAACAAGTGGAAATGTTAGGCCCTAAGTACCCAAGTGAATAACATCAGGAGAATTTTTCTCTGTTTGATTGTAGATAATCAGGACATTCACAGTGTTACCATTTATTGTTTTCTAAGGAAATCTTTAAAAAACTTTAAAAAGATGACTTTTTTTTTTTTTTTTTAGAGTTTTAGGTTAAAAGTCTTTTTTTTTGGAAAGAAGCTCACATATTGCTTGAAAGACATACCCCTAAGATTAATAAGTAAATCTGAATGACTTTGATTTTTAAAACACTTTAAAGTTGAAAATTTCAAGCATTCATAGGCTAAAGACAGTATGCTGAACCCGTGTCCCCCACTGGGCTTCAGCGTTGTAAACACAGCCCTGATTCCCCCTTGCCATTTGTTGTTTGTTGGGTTTTCCAAAAACAGTCTCCTGACATTATGCCCTTTTACCTATAAATACCTTTATTTGTTTGCTGATTCCATCAGGTTGCCCTGCATTAATTTAAAACTTATGACTGAGGTTATTTCAAACTGCTGTGCTTTCCCAGAAGGCTGTTTCCAAGTTAGTTCAGAGAATTTCCTATGATAGTCTCAAATACAAGGAGGCCTCCTCTTCTGAGGAACACTTATTTTGAGGAAGGCTGTCTTCTTTCAGGCATGTGTGTTTCAACAGTGTGGTAAAGAAGGGGAGATGGTTGGGATGGGTCCATGCTGACCCCATGGAGCAGTGAAAGAAGTGTTCCAACACTGGCTTGTTTTCTCTCTGCCGCCACCAGATGGCGGTCTAGTCCTGCATCCTAGCTCAGCTCTGTCCCTGAGCCTGCTGTGTAAGTTGTGTGCTCACAGCCTGTGAGGTTTGGATAAGTGCTTAACTTTTGCCATTTGTTGAAAGTAATTTGCATTGAGGCATTGAATATAGTCATTATAAATGAGTCTTAGAGATTTAAATATTTCCTGGAGCATAACGTAAAGAAGCCATTAACCATTTTTTAAAAAATCTTATTTATCTGGGGTGCCTGGGTGGCTCAGTGAGTTAAAGCCTCTGCCCTCGGCTCAGGTAATGATCTCAGGGTCCTGGGATCGAGCCCCGCATCGAGCTCTCTGCTCGGCCGGGAACCTGCTTCCCCTTCTCTCTCTGCCTGCCTCTCTGCCTACTTGTGATCTCTCATTGTCAAATAAGTAAATACAGTCTTTAATAAAAATAAATAAATCTTATTTATTTGAGAGAAAGAGAGCACAAACGGGGAGTAGCAGAGGGAGAGGGAGACACAGACTCCCCACTGAGCAGGGAGCCCCATGTGGGACTCGATGCCAGGACCCTGGGATCATAACCTGAGCTGAAGACAGACACTTAGTTGACTGAGCCACCCAGGTGTCCTTAACCATTTTTCTCTTAATAGTTTTTCTCTATGTATATGAAAATAGTAACTTATGTTTAGAAAAGTATTCAATGTATCAGACTGACATTTTCCTTCAGTTATGTAGAAAAATCCAAACACTCATGTATAGGCATGTACTATTTTATAAAGAACTGTTAATATAATTTGAATACACAATTTGAATGATGGGAAGTTCTCAGCATTTTGAAATATTTGTTGTTTATTTTTAAGGCCGGGGAGAACTTGCTTGAATAAAGTAGAAGGCTTAGATAGTTATTTGTACAATTATTGAAAAAAGCCACTTTTTACGAACAGCCCCTAAGGGACTTTTGTATTGTAGTGTGTCTTGTTTGTTTCAAGACATTTGTCACTAATAGTAACTAAATTACTAAAGCCTTTGAATCACTTACCTAAATATATTAGAACAGAGGCATGATTATATCCCCAGGATATTGTTAATTTGGGGGGAGATGCAAAGAGGAAGAGTTACAGCTATCACTAAGAACATTTTCCCTTAAGGAGCGCCTGCGTGGCTCAGTCGATTAAATGTCCAACTCTTGGTCTTGGCTCAGGTCCTGGTCGCAGTGTCCTGGAATTATGCTCTGAATCAGGCTCTGTGCTCAGTGGGGGAATCTGCTTGATATTCTCTCTCTGCCCCTCTCCCCCTCTCTGCTGTGCTCTGTCTCTTGCTCTCTCTCTCTAAAATAAATAAATCTTAAATGAAAACATATTTCCTTAAGATTTCTTTTGCCAGTAATATTTACAACTTGTCTCAGGTTACAAAATCATAATATTATATGACATTAGAGATGAAAGGACCCTAGTGATTGTGTAGAGTAAATTCTCCATGTAGAGAATTGAAGTAGGTTGGCCAAGATAACAAAGTGCCTAGTGGCAGAGCAGGGTCTGCAAGTTTCCATGTTTTTTATGCTAGACCATGGTGCTCATGTATGAAAAAGTGAAAGTGGGCCTGAGTATTCAATTAGTAGAGAATAACTGATATCAGTGAATGAAACATTCAGCATAAGTAGATTTTCCAATAATTGGAACATTTTTGTTGCTAAGGTTTTGTGTACTCTAATCATCTAAAATGACCGCCTTTCCCAAATGCGTGGTGTTCTTCCCCGCCTTCTCACACAGAGCACTGTGCAGGACTTGTCTGTCCTTAGTGGTTCTTGTGGTCCCCCAGGAATGTTCTGTTCTTGCCGTATTTGCTGTGGCACATGACCTCCGATGACTCCTTTTTTCTCTCAAGCGTTTCTCTGTTTGAATCTTTTTTTCCTTCCCTTTTTTTTTTTTCCTGTCAGTAGTTAACTGTATTAATTCGTCTAGTTTCAGCATTCTTTTTCTTTCTAATTTGTGGTTTCTTGATGTTTTGTTAAAATATTTATTGAGCACTTCTGTGTGTTCCCAGATGCATGTGACACAGTTAGCAAATGACCTAGTAAGTCACATGAAGATCCCTTGCTCTAGGAGGGCTCACATTCAGAGGTGGGAGTAGATGGACAGAGATAGTCCTTTAAACAATAAGCATAATAAATTGGTAAATTGTATCATAGATTAGCAGGGGATAAGTATAAAGGAAAAGTAGAACAGGTGAAAGGGAGGAGTGGAAATACTAATTATTGGCTTGGAAACTGGATCGCTGAGTTTATTGTTAGTAAGTAGTGGTCAGGAGGAAAGTGGGAAAGGGAGCTTAAGGGATTTTTCTGTGAGTTAGGGATGTAAGCATTCTGTTTTGCATCCTCATTTTGACCTTTATTGCTTCTTTGCTTATAATGGGAAAGGAACTGTGAATGCTTCTTCTTTTTTTTTTTTTTTTTTACTCTTGTGATAGAGATTCTTGCTTATTCTTAGGATACATCTCTGCTTTTGAAAAATTAGCTCATTAGTCTACCATAGTCTGTAGCATACTTTGTGCTGTTTTACCTACTTATAAAATTATGGTTCCAGAATGAGAAGAAACACACAATGCCCAGGAGAGTGTCCGGAATGGAGTAGATGCCCGGGGAAAACACACTGGGTGAGGGCGCAGCTGTGTTGTCTGCTCTTGAGAAACAGCTGGAGAGGGAGCTCACTTGCTGCCAAACGGAAAACTACTCAGAAAGAAACAGTGTTCTCGAAACTCGTGTCGTGAAGCAAAAGGGGAATTCAAATGATGTCAAAAGCTCTTGACAGTTGTCCTTCTCTAATAAGTAAAAGCTGTTTTGAATTTCCTGAAAGAGAGTGTTGAGAAATTTACCTCCAATGGGTTAAGCACATTTTAGTGAGTGCAAAGCTCAGGTGATAGGAGTAATCTTGTGGCGAGCACCGCTTGTCCCTGGCTCTTGTATGTTAGGTCTGCTTTTGCCATTAAATCTGCTGAGCCTCAAGTTTTATGACCTCCTGGTAGTGACTTGACAAGTGAACAATACTGCCTATTGATAACTAGTCTAAACAAGGAAAGTTGGTGTTTTTGCTGTGGTAATTCATTTGATATGCCAAATAATTTTAGGAACTGCTTGCATGATTAAAAGTAGTTGATTTTGTTCTAGTCAGTAGTTGTAAAGGTAAAAAAAAAAATATTCCTGATTATTTATCCAGAGTATAATTATGCCTTTAAAGGAAATAGGGGATATATTTGTGTAGGTCTGTAAATACTGATACGCGTGTGTGTTTATGTATATAAACATTTTTGTGATGGTTATTCTAGATATAGCTCAAAATTTTATATTTAGAATAGCTCCATGTTCCTTTCTTCTGAACTGTGGAAGAGGGTGATTTTTTATTCAACCAATCATATAAACATTGAATTCCTAGCATGTTTCAGTCACTGTGATAGATCCTAGGGTACATACATGAGTAAGACACAGTCCTTTGCTCATTTTATTTAACAAATAAAATGGCTTTTAAAATACTTTAATATGGGTGCCTGGGTGGCTCAGATGACTAAGTGTCTACCTTGGGCTTAGGTCATGATCCCAGTGTCCTGGGATCAAGGCCCACATTGGGCTCCCTGCTTAGCAGGGAGTCTGCTTCTCCCTCTCCATCTGCCTCTCCTCCTGCTCATGCTTTCCCTCTTTCTGTATGTCTGTGTCTCAAATGAATAAATAAAAACCTTAAAAAAATTGTTTAAAAAATACTTTAATAAACATCCTTACATATGTTAAAATATTAATATTAAAAATATTGGAAATAATTTTTATATTAATAATACCTGAGCCTGACTAGCTCAGTCAGTTGACCATCTGGCTCTTGATTTCAACCCCAGGTCATGGGATTGAGCCCCATGTTGGGCTCCTTGCTCAGCAGGGTATTTGCTTCTCTCCCTCTCCCTCTGTCTCTCCCCCAACTCTCTCCCCCTTGCCCTGTCTCAAATAAATAAATAAATCTTTAAAAAAATTATTGGGAATATATGTACCTGGTATGATGTGGAGATACTTGATCTTGCTTGGAATCAGTTGGTTTGATTAAGTGTGCAGGCAGTACCTATAACCATTATTAATGTTTGTTAATAAAATCAACTATTAGTTTTTAATAATGATTAAATTACTGATAATATATTTATTTCTTAGTATTTTGACCAGAGGACCTTTAAAATTTTGTCTTGATTGTGGTTTCCTGCTAATTCTTACTTCTAGGCTTTGTATTTTCTGCTTATCCTTAATTCAGCTCATTGAGATTTTGAGACACCCAGTTTTTCAAGGTCAGTTTGAATTCTTTTGCCCATTTTAGTGTCATTTAATGATACCTGGTTTTGTCCTCAGTCTCTTGAGTAGTTGCTTCTCAAAAATACTTACTGCAAGTTTCTCTGCAGGAAATTAAAGGTGTTTCTGGATTCCTGAGAAGATCCAATGAGCAGGCACAGTGGTTTCTTTAGTGATAGCAGTTTATTGGTTACTGCTGACCGCTTCTCTCTGGGTATGGCATCTCGCCTTGACCCGGTGTGACCCAGTTCTACAAAGTAGCCAGTGGCCATAAAGAAACATAGGGAAAAAGGAAAGAATATGAATATTCATTTACTCGTTCCTGATTAATTCAAGTCACGAGTGAATGCACGTAGGCATTTAAGCAACAAATATTGAGTTCCTACTGTGTGCCAGGCATTATTTTAGACTCCAGGGATGCAGCATCGTGAACAAGACAGAAAATTTCGTACCTCAGCTTATACACCAGTGAGGAAGATTAAGTATGCGGGGTGGTATCAGAGTCATGTGTGCTAACCTTGAGGTGAGGAGAAAAGGGGCGGGTTAGAGAGTGGTGGTGGCGACGGTTAAGGATGGTCGTCCGGAAGAGGCCCTGAGGGGAGGGGCTCCTTGGCAGACCCCTGGATGAAGAGCACAGGCGTGTGTGTGTTGTTGGAAGGTACGGTTCAGGTCCGCAGGAAAGGCATGACGTGCTCATGTAAGGACGGGCACTGGCGAGGTCGGGAAACGGGACACGGGATGTTTCCACATTTATGTTGCTTGTGAACATATTTTTAAAATCCTGCCTTTTTGCCATTTGTTGGCCAAATTTGTCATTATCATGAACATGATGCATTAAATTCCATTCTCTTTAAGCTCTTCAAGCTGTAGAATTATATATGTATTTTTTTTTAGTTCATGTCTTTTATTACGAAGCCATATACAATCACTTGTCTTCTGGTTTGTTGAAGCAATAGGTCAGACAATATTTGCCACAATAATGTCTGTCGAAGTGGCTAGCCATAAAAACTCCAGCACCACACTCATCTGAGGGGCACTCCCAATGAAGGCGACTGATTTTTGCCGTTCTCATCCACCTTAGATGGTATTTCAGGATGGCCGTTTTAACCTCCTTTCTTTTATTCTTCTTGGGAGTGGTATAAGACTTCTTCTTCCTTTTCTTAGTACCACCACGAAGTCCCAACACAAGATGAAGAGCGGACTCCTTTTGAATATTGTAGCCAGTCAGAGTATGTCCATCGTCCAGTAGCTTGCCAGCAAAAATCAATGGTCAGGAGAAATTCCTTCCTCATCCTGAATCTCGGACTTTACATTTTCTATCGTATCTGAGGGTTCAACCTTGAGGATGATGGTCTTCCCTGTAAGGTTTTCATGAAAATCTGCCTCTTGGCGGTGATCCCACCACAGATCGCAGATTGGAAACGAAAGCCTGTGGAATTATATTCTTACCTGGATTATAGATTCGTCTTGCAATCTTAACCATTTAGTTTTAGAAACGGAAGCACCGTAAGTGGAGGTAGTAAAGAAATGAATTTTTAATAAGTTCAAGTATATGTTATTTGTGTTAATAGACACAAAGTCACTGTAAGACCTACAACTATCATTACAGTGAATATATGCAATGAGTTAGGTGGTAATGAATGACTTAGTTTTGCCCAAATCTCTGTTACTCTTAGACATTGGAGAGCGAGTGGCAAGTAGTAAAAGAGTATGCGTCACAGTAGCTCATAATTAGGGCATGCGTTAGCCAACTGGACTCAAGATAGAGCAGACGCTCTGAAGCTCTTTATATTAGTGTTACGGGCTTTTGTGATTCTGGGAAGATACTGGAATCTTTCAAGAGGCATTTTATTATAGTTCCTTCTATGGTGTTGGCTTGAGCATTAAGACGTTCACCAATCTAAAGTGCTACATCTTATACTAGGAGGGATCGTTTTGGATAGGAACCACAACTCTTAAAAGGAGGGAAAAGGGGGCCAGTAATTCACTGATAGTATTAGATTTTTCATACTGTAAACAGCTATATGGAATATTTTTAGTGAGCATTTTTATTAAATACAGATTGGGGAAACTGAATCAGAGCTGGTAGTGTTTCCCAGGATGAGTTTTGTAGAATATTCTATAGAATGTTAATAAATGTTATGTGAAATTAAAAACAAACCAAAAAACAAAACTTTCTGGTCATGTAACTTTGGAAAACACTAGATTAAATAAAGTTGAAGAGTTTTTATTTTTCTAACTTTATTGAGATATAGTTGACATAGAGTATTGTGTGAGGTCTACAACATGCTGATTTGAAACACATATACTGCAGTGTGATCTCCACCGTAGTGTTAGCTAACACCTTGATTATATCACAAAGCTACCATTTCTCTTTTGTCATGAAAACACTTAAGATCTACTTGTTTTTGTTTTTTTTTAAAGCAACTTTCACTATATAATACAATGTTGTTACATGTGATTATAATGCTGTGCTTTTAATCCCCAGAACTTACTCATCTTGTAGGGTTTTTTGTTTTTAATGACAGGAATTCTTAAAGCCTTTAATTTTTCAGTATACCTTATAGTTCTCTAGGATGAGGAAGGGGAGGCGAGGCGGCAGTAACACACAGCATTTCTTGAACCTCTTTGGCCGTGGAGTCATGTTTTAGAGAGTGCCGCAGGAACTTGGTGTGCCATAGTACCTGTTGGTGAAACTGGTTTGGCTGAAATTTTACTGATAGAAAACTAAGGCCCCAATAATTGAAGGTACTCACTCAAGTTGATGAAGCTAGTGAGATTCCAGACCAACTCTTAGATCATTGTTTTTCCTTTCTATTGACAAAAAAGGGCATTTAGTGGCTTAGGGGACATAGGTTTAAATACATTAGGATGTAAATATGATTTTGTTTGTCATCTTTTAAGATTTATTGAAGCTTAATGGCTAGTCCAAAGGCTCCAAGCTAACCAAAGCCAGTGCAAGTGGTTAGTCCCTTCAGCCACCTTGCTGGCAGGTGGATTAGAGAGAGTAGCTCTAGAAAGGAAGTTAAGGATTACTTGAATCTGTTCTGTTTACTCCCCACTAAAATTAGGATAAACAGGATCTGTGTCCTCAGACCTTAGTTGTGACTCCCTGCTAAGTACATATTTAATTTCCATTCTCTGGATGACTTTTGAAATGGCTGTGAGCTGTGTAGGCTCCTTTTGAAGGCTTTGTTTTTCTGCAGTGAAATGAAATAATAAAACTTTTTTCTTTTGTAGAATCAGATCACTTCTAAGAGTTGGCGATTCACGAGAAACATTCTTAACAAAACTTGGTTCTTGCACTGCCTTAAAACAGTCAATTTCCAGGAGTTCAAATACATACCAGCAATTGTGGGAGAATGGAAAGGGAGCCTAATTTAACTTAATTTAGACTCTTAACTGAATCAAAACTGCCAAATTCCTGATAGAAAAACTTAGTATCTTACGTGGAGGTATGATACAGGTTTTAAATAAAGATTTTATTAGGTTATAGCCTAAAATCGTTAGACTCGTCCCCTGACAATTTGTAAGTACCGTGTGCTAGAGTGAAAGGTCAAGGAAACAGGAGCAGCAGAAGTATTTTGTCAATGCAAAGACATTTTGGGTAATCTATATGAACAGTTACAAGAAAGACTTGAATTCTGCTTTGACAAGTAGGCATAACTCACTTATGTTCTTTGATTTAGAAAAAAAAATTATGCCTTATCTTGTAAAAAATTGTTGTTTAATGTTTCTCTTTTTGTTAAAATATAGGATTTAACATGGTTCCTTATTAAAAAGAAAAGGCATTTCAGGAATATAGTAGCTTATATTACCTATGTGTTGAATGTCTTACATTACAAAGATAGTTGATTATAGTTTTACCAGAGGCTATTTTGACAAAACCAGTAGTGTGCATTCTTCTCTCCTTCTTGCCTACCTCCGCCTCCCCACCTTCTCCCTCAACCCAGTCCTCCCTGCCCCAGCATAAATGGCATGGTTAATAACAAGTCTTGGAAAAAGAAAGAACTTCCTGATCATAATTGATGAGAAGTTTAACTACAATTGTGTGTGCTTGGAAAACTGTTGAGAAAATTTTGGTAAACAGTACTCTGAAAGGAAGGAGAAGGTGTTATGACACGGGCTACTGATGGAGCTAGAAGTGGTAAGAATACTTTAAGAGAAGCAAGGTCACTAGTAGTGTGGAACATGAGAACTGATCTGGGTCTATCCTTTTTCCCTTTTTAGAGGCCTGAAAGGTTTTTTTTTTAAATGATATGGATTCCCTTTATGCCTGGTGGCTAAATACAGAGCATACTTTGTCTTATTTAAAAAAATTCAGGGGCACCTGGGTGGCTCAGTCGTTAAGCGTCTGCCTTCGGCCCAGGTCATGATCCCGGGGTCCTGGGATCGAGCCCCGCATCGGGCTCCTTGCTCGGGAGGAAGCCTGCTTCTCCCGCTACCACTCCCCCTGCTTGTGTTCCCTCCCTCGCTGTGTTTCTCTCTGTCAAATAAATAAAAAAATCTTAAAAAAAAAAAAAAAAATTCAGGGGTGCCTGGGTGGCTCAGTTGTTAAGCGTCTGCCTTCCTCAGGTCATGATCTCAGAGTCCTGGGATCCAGCCCAGCATTGGGCTCCCTGCTCAGTGGGGAGCCTACTTCTCCCTCTCTCTGCTGCTCCCCCTGCTTATGCTCTCTTGCTTTCTGTCAAATAAATAAATAAACTCTTTAAAAAAAATTCAAGAGTAGATGAGATAATTGACAAAATTTTTATGAATTTTAGCAAGTGAGTCTAAGTAATAATGTTAGTAATGTTGTTATTGAGAAACTTACCTGTTTGCATTTGAAAAGTCAAATGTCAGGCAGCTTGTTCCTATTCTCAATAGTACTAAATCAGCATGACTCAGAAATAGTCTTTAAAATAGATACTTAGGGGGCGCCTGGGTGGCTAAGTGGGTTAAAGCCTCTGCCTTCGGCTCAGGTCATGATCTCAGGGTCTTGGGATTGAGCCCCGCATCGGGCTCTCTGCTCAGTGGGGAGCCTGCTTCCCCCTCTCTCTCTGCCTGCCTCTCTGCCTACTTGTGATCTCTCTCTCTCAAATAAATAAATAAAATTAAAAAATAAAATAAAATAGATACTTAGATAAAAAGTATGGCTATATTTATTTCCATTTGTTTTAGAATGACTAAGTATATTCTTGTCTGTAAAATCAGTAAGATATTTTATAAACATTAAATTCTTTAGTTTCTCAACTAAATGCTTAAATATCTAAAATAAGATCTTTCCCTTAAATTTACTAACTTAACTATGCCCATAACATAATATTTTTTAAATAGCCACATTAGTATAACTGTGTTAGAGAAGTGGTGTTAATGGGGACTATGGACTTTGGCCAGTCTTTGTTGTTGTAACAGCATCATCGAGCCATTTTTATACTGATCGCACATTCTGATGGTATTTGTTAAAAGACATCTATTTCTACTATCACAGTGTATGTACAAGTATATTTGTAATTAATTGGCTTTTTTATAGTCCTTTTTCAAAATATTACCGTTTGTATTGAATATAATATATGTCATTTCACAATGAAAATTTACTTATTAACTGAAGGGAACTAGCAGTGGTTTTTCTGGGGTAGTAATCAGGAAGCAGCATTTTGGGACCTTTTCATGTCCTTTGAGTAGAAGAGTGAAAGTGCACCTTGTGATTTGTTATTCTGTTTGTACTGGTTTGGGAATTGAGAACTTTTACTTATGTACTTTATGTTTTGGCAGCTTTAAGCAGCATAGGAGTTTTTAGGTCTATTTTGAAAAAGCTGTGACAGGAATGTTATATACACATGTGACAAAGGTGTGTGTCAGTTACTGGACCCACAGGGAGACCCTCATTTTCTTGGAGAGTAATCATATGCTTCCCTATTGTTATTTAAAGTGACCTCCATCCTAACTGACATCAATTACTACTGAACCAGAACTACTTCTGTGTCCTAAAGTATAATGTGTACCATGTCACTAACATGCACATAGAGAGAAAAACCCAGAAACCGTGCAAGAGCCCATTTCTCATTTTGAAATAAAAATTCGCCGTACCTCATTTTTTTCCACTGTTAAACTGGCTAGTCTTTCAGTTCTTTCTTTTTACTCCTGGGAGGAAGGATAGGGATAGTCTTGTGTTGGGCTATTATGAAAATAATCCAAGATCAGAATGTTGCACTTTAAATTTCAACAGAATTAATTTGTTAATTATCAGCATTATAAAAACTTAAAGTTTTGGTATATCTTGCACTTTCAGAAAGTTCTCTTAACAGTTAATATAATAAAATCGTATATTGATATTTAAATTGAGAAAAAGATTCCTTAAGTAACCAGGCCTGAATAATACTAATTACATGGCTTTGGTGTGCACTAGTAACATTTTACAAATATATTTGCTTTAGCTTTGTGGGGAGGAAGTGTCTGATATACTTTTTAAACTTTATTATAGAAAACTGGAAATATTCACAAGGCAGAAAGAGTCATATAATGAATCTGCATATATTCAACTCCTGTCCTCACCAGTTTAGTATAATGGCCAGTCTTGTTTTATCTACACGCTATCCTGCAATAGTTCCCTCCTGATAGCCCCCAGTGATTTTGAAGGAAATCCCAGACATCATGTAATTTCACCGAGAAATATTTTCAGTGTATATCTCTAAAAGAGAATCAGATTATTTGTATTCCCTGTGAGTACTAGCTAGCTTTGTTGTGGGGAGGAAGCTCCAGAGTGCTTGGAAACAAGCCTGCTGTTGCATTTTATTGGAGTTATTTTGCATTTAGAAAGATCAAGAGTTTATACTACTTGGGTATTTTACTATGGTAGTAACTCTCAAAGGGCTTGAAATGTTGGTTTTATAAATAACAGCTAAAGAGCATTACGAGTTGTCATCACGAATATATATGGGGGACGGTGCGGGCCCTCATTTCAGAGCTAACCTGCAGTTTGCTTTGTCATTTGGTCCTGGCCCCTCCCTACCCTGCCCAAATTTATGTTTCTTTATTTAAATGCTGAGCAACAGCGCATATGACACCTAGTTCCAGAAGAAATCCTGTAAGCCTCGGCATCAGGAGATGGTAGAGAGAGCACAGCCGCAGGTGTGCTGAGAAAGAGAACTGGGTGAATGCTGCCCCAGGCACCAGTGTGGGCCGGATTCCCCTTCTTTCACTCCCTTGTTCCCCCAGCCTCCTTGCCTGGTCTTGACTTTTTATTTCTTCTCTTGGTTCCCCTTTGGTTTCTATCTTTTCCTTCTCTTGGCCTTTACTCAGTTTTGCCTGTGGCATTCACTGTCAGGAAGATTGCTGGTTCCTCCCTTGGAGGATGTTATATTATGTAGGGGTTGTAAGATGAGACCTTAAAAAATGCAAGCCTTAAGAATTTGTTGGGCTTCCATTCATTTTTATACAGATTTTACTTAATTTAAATAGCTGGATACCAACCATGGGCTAGATTGAACTTTTCTATACTCTGTGGATGAACTACACAATATATCAAAAATGTTAATTTTATAGACTTGTAAGTTTACTTTAGATGCTGTTATTGAAAAGATAAGTAATAATAGTTTTTCCTTTTTTGTTGTCTTTTGCTGCCCGTTTATTGGATGAAACTGATCCTGATATTCAAATGTGACTCCACAGTTCACAAGGTTCCTTTGCAGCTCCCCTCTGGAGGTAAGAGTTCACTCCCTGACCTTAATACTAGGATCACTAATCGGACATCACTATTGGTATGTTTTGTTAGGCATTTATTTGGTAATTTAGAGGTGATCATTTTGTTTTAACACATACTCTTCAATAATGGTAATAAGATGAATACAGACATTTTTTTAGAATAAGAATTCCTCTAAGTTACAGAACTGCTCACCTTCATAACAGGTCATTGCTTCTTTTAAGGACATTTTCTTTTTTTAAGTAAACTGAAATCAGTCTTGCATTGTAAAGAGCCCTATTGTGACACTAGCCTTTTATGTCTTAACTGCCCTGGCTTTAACTGAGAGCTGGAGGAGTTGTGGGGGGCGGGAGGGGGGTGCTGTTGTCAGGCAAGTTTCTGTTGGTTTGAGAGCACTTTTTCAAAGCCCTGAATTGGTAAGGGAAGAGCAGAGGACTTACCTGTGACTGAGCCTTTCTTAAACTCGGGCATGCTCCCCCCTCTGCCTCCCTCCCCCGCCTTCTCTCCTCTCCCTCCCCCCTCTCAGTGCACTGCCACCTTCAGTCCTCATCATGGTTCTGTAGTATAGAGTGAGACCCCAGTGGTGACACTGTGATATAAAGACATTTAGGACAGTAGCTGACCTGTGAGTTGACACAAGATGGGTAAGGCCTTGAGGAAGGAGGAGGAAGGAGGAGGAAGGAGGAGGCAGTGGAGTGTGTGGAGAGATGCTTGCATTCAGGACAAAGCTGGATTTCAGAGCCACACTGGGCAAATCACAACTTTCCAGAGCCTAGGTTTTCTTATCTTTAAAATGCAAATGGTAATTCCTGCCTTTCCAATGAAGCAGTGGATGTAGCAGTATTTTTAAAGTGCTACTCAGGGACACCTGGGTGGCTGGGGCTCAGGTCTTGATCCCAGGGTCATGAGTCCAAGTGAGTTCAATAAACAAAGTGCTACTCAAACCTTAGTAATATTTTGTATTTTCCTCTTGGGCTGTACTGCAGCCCCACATAAGAAGCTGTTCTCTGCCTTTCCTTTTGCTTCTATTTATATTGCACTTTATGTTCCCTTCCCCCATTCCCAACTTGTTTAAATCCTGTCCCTCTTCAGGTTGAGCCTAAATGCTTTGTCCATTGTCTGGCCCTCCTGCTCCTCTCCACATAGAGGCAGCTATTCCCTTTTCTGCTTCTGTAACACTGTGTTCGTGAAATTACTGAAGCATCGTGAGTTCTTCACATTGGATTCTCTTAGAGAGCCATTTGATGATTGCCGGGGGAAACTGACAAGGCCAGAGAATACCATCCAAGTTCCGTTACGTTTTCTAAATATCCAGGATCAAGGGGGAAACAAAGCTCTGTTTGGACAGACTCTGGGCTTTGAAATGTTGGAGGCTTGGTTGGCCACGAGCAAGTCATTTCATCCTTCAGTTCATCTAAAAATGGAAACGGTGATACTTTATGGTTATTAAAACGAAATGAAATAGTGTGTGACAAACACTGAACACAATGCCTATCACATAGAATTTTAAATAAAGTTTATTGTAAGAACATTAAAAAAAAGCAAACCAGAAGAAATTTGAAGACAGTATAAATTATACAATTTACTCTTTAGTTGATGAAGCATTTTATAAGCATAGTAGAATGGGAAGTATGACAAAGGAAAGGATGGAAAAATAAGATTTGCTTCTGTTAAAAATCCTTAATTTTGTTCATTAAAACATGTATAGTTAAAAGGCAGTTTGGGGAACGTGTGATAATAGGGTTATTATACTTAATGATCTGGAATCAATTTTATGTACTATTTTCTCCCCCATAACTTTTGCTTGGATTTTATGAGATAGTGTGGTGAAATACAAATGGTAATAAATGTTTTGAGAGTTTAACCTTGTAATTAATTAACCTTGTAAGTAATCAAAGAAGTATAGTTTAAAAGAACAGTGATAAATGCTTGCTTACCTATTTAGATATCCTTTTTTAAAAAACGTATAGGAACATACGATAGGATGGAATGTTTTTATGTTTTTAATGTTTTTAATGTTTTTAAACTTTATCCTTTAGAGAAATCAGTTTGGTAATCTATATAAATTCTTATCTGTGGCTTGTGTGCCTGAGTAATTCTAGTCTAAGAATCACTGCCGGAGAAATAATCAGAAGTGAGGACAAAACTTCTGTAAATGTTTATTACAGCATTATTTATAATGGCCAAAAAATTATAAGCAGTCTAAATGTCCAGCAGTAGAAGGTCAAGTAAATAATGGTACAGATAGCTGTATTATGGATAGAACATTCTATAGCCATTAAAATGGGGATTATGCGTATACATGTTCATGAGTATGTGTCGATGAACAAAACAGTGATAGAAGTAGGATGCAAAATTATACATGTAGTTCTCATTTTAAAAATAATTTAAGCATACAGAAATCAGTTAAAAAGAAGATACACAAGTTGTTAAATTGTTTCACCCTTTGTTCTTCCGTGAAGGAGCCACGGTGGGGAGAAGAGATATCTTGGTAGGTTTTTAGTGGTGGCTTTTGTAGTCAGTGTTTGGGAAGTTCATTAGGCAAGTTTGATTGATGTGCAAACAGGGTCTAGTGTTGGGGGAAGAAGGTGGATGGGGAGAAATTGCAGGAGCTTAGGTGAAGAGAATGCCCTAAGGTTTAAGGCTGGACTCTGATTTCAGCAAGAGCTTTGATGGGTAACCAGGAAGAATGGTTTTGAGCAGAAGACATTTAGGCTGGATTGGCTTACCTGGACATGGAGTGAATAAGGAGCTTGGAGCTTGATGTCCACTGCACTACTGGGGCAATGTTACTAAACAATGGCAAAGATCCTTCTAAATAGACCTCACTGATAGACTTTTCTGAAATGTAAGCCCAGTGAGAGAGGACCCTGTTTTTCTTGCTTCCTCTGTTTCTGATTTTAGTATAGTAAGTAGTACAGTGGAGGCAGTGGATAAATATTTGTTGAATGGATGGATGGATGAATGAATTAATAAGCTAGGTGGGGCTGAGGCTGTAAGTAACAGGGTTTTACCAATAATTTGGTCAGCTAAAAACACAAGGCCTCATATTTATGTTTCAATATGGTTAACAGTCTTTCTAGCAAGATTGTAGCTACTTAAGATCAGGATCTTTGTCTTTTCATCTTTGAACGCTCTTGTAGCTACTTAAGATCAGGATCTTTGTCTTTTCATCTTTGAACGCTCTCAGGTATAGATAGGGCTTGGAGTTTACCAACTGTACATCTAGAGCTGTACCAAACAAATTTTTTAATTATATCTGGCTAAATATTGAGAATCTATGTGCAAAAGCTTTAATCCTTGGTGAAAAGTAGAGGGAAAGTATGATCAAATTTTAGTGATAGTTTCTGTCATTTTCTGTCTGATCTGCTTTCTCCACTTAATGGTCTGGAGTTGTGTTTTACCTTGTTTAAATATCTCTTTTCTTACTGAACTTATGGACATGGGAAAGGGAAAAAAAATCAAAATTAGAGATGACCAATGTGCTTTTCTTTGCTTGAAATATTTGGGAAATACTTTGAGGGCTTTCTGTTGGAAATTTTGCAGGGGTGACCTGATGACCTAGTTAGTGGCTGCTACCCCCAAATTTTCAACAGCACTGAGCTCGGGATTCTGTTCCTTTGCCACCTCACAGAGTCTGCGAGCCAAAGCAAAGCCAAAGCAGGAGAATGTTAGGAGTCCCAAATGTTTAATTTTGCCATTGAGCTCATGTTTTAGCTGGAGAAGGAAAGTCACACATATGGTAAATACCCAAACACCTTCCCTAATTTTGATTAAAAGAAAAATCTGGTAGAAACCATAAAATCCATGAGACTTGCAGTAGAAAATGAAAGATACTTTAAACTTCACTTTGTCCACAAAACTAGTATGAATGAGCCATGTCCCTTTGTTGTAAGTCCTAAACAGTTAACTGCCACATGAATCTAACGAAATTGTCAGGTTATAGTAATTACATCAGTAATTTGATCTGCTGTCATTTGAATGGAGCCATGTGTGGAGAGTCAGTTACTTCCCTCTGTGGGGCTGACCCTTTTACATTCCTGTAAGCTGAAGACTAATAGAGCTCATTAAGCTTTATGGGAAAAGAGCTTTTATCACCTCGTCAAGTCAGGCAACATATTTCCATTATATTCCTAATTTCATGTGGCTCTGTGGTTGCTGATGTGCACCCCCCTACTAGGTTTACATCGGGCCCTCTTCCTTACAGACATTTTTATTGACATTTCCAAGTCTGAATTACATTTTGTGTGGCACCACCTACAGATGTCTTCAATTAAATGTAGGTAAATAAAGGGGATTATATATCAGAGGCTAAAAGATTCTTGAAATTCTCTTCTGAATTGGACTTTGCCAGCCAGTCCAGTAGGGTGCAGTCTTGTCGGCATTTCAGAGGCAGAGAGTGACAGGAGAGGTGTTTGTAAGACATTTCACCGTGTGTGAATGTAGGTGGCTTAGGTTTCTGTTAAGGTATTTCCTTCTATTTCATTTCAAATCAATTACAGTCTTCATTCAACAGGTATCATAATAACTTATTGAGATGTTAGCTCCTGTAGTGGATGGGGACTATGCTAAGCTCTTTGCTTATGTTGTTTTAATTCTCACAGAGTGTCTGTGAGGTAGATGTTCCTAGTTTTATTCTGAGGAAAATTGAGCCCGGAGAGGTAACATTGGTTGAGCTCAACATCATAGCTGTTGGTATGTGGCAACAGTAACAAGATTTATGGTTATTAAAATGAAGAAGAAATGAAATAAGAAAATGAAATAATTCTTCTATAAGATTTTTTTTTAAGTTTTAATTTTAATTCTAATTAGTTAACACATAGTGTCATATTAGTTTCAGGTGTACAGTATAGTGGTTCAACAGTTTCATACACTGTCTGGTGCTCATCATGACAGGTGCCCTCCTTAGTCCCCATCACCTGTTTCACCCCCCACCCCCCAACGTCTGGTAATGCTATAAGATTCTTGCACCACATGAAGTGATAAGTTCAAGATGTATTTTGTAAACCCAAGGGCAAGATTTCTCAAGCTTGGCAGTATGGACATTTTGGATCGGTTAAATCCTTCTTGGGGCACTGTCCTGTGCATTGTGTGATGCTTTGCAACATCTCTAACTTCTACCCAATAGATGCTAGTAGCACCCTCCACCTGAGTTGAAACAAAATGTCTCCAGACTTTGCCAAATGTCCCAGAGGGGTAAATTGACTTCCGCTTGAAAACCACGGTCCTAGAGCAGCCTTAAAAACAAAGAGATACAGTTGATAAGCCAATAGATAACTGCCATGATAACATGTTTTCAGTCTATTGAGAGGAAAGGTGAACAAAGAACAAGTGAGACAGATAGAAAGCAAATAGCAAGAAGTCTAGCCCTATATTTAATGATTACATTAAATATAAATTATCTGAACCAGGACTCTGCTATATCGACATGTTCTATATCTACACTATCCAAACATGTATATAGCTAGTGGTTGTACATAGGTGCTGAGCTTTTTAGGACCTAAATTTTAAATTTTAAGATTTTAGTTAACATATGGCCAGGGGCTGTCCTATTGAACAGTACCTATACAAACACTCCAATTAAAAGTTAGAGATTATCAGGGCGCTTCAGTGGCTCAGTTGGTTAAGTGACTGCCTCAGCTCAGGTCATGATCCCGGGGTCCCAGGATCAAGTCCTGCATCAGGCTCCCAGCTCTACGGTGTCTGCTTCTCCCTCTGACCTTCTTCCCTCTCATGCTGTCTCTCTCTCTCTTTTTCACTCTCTCAAATAAATAAATAAAATCTTTTAAAAAAATAAAGTTAGAGATTGTCAGATTAGATTAAAAAAAAAAGGCAAGATCTACCTTAACTGTGCAGACATGGATCATTTAAAAGTAAAAGGCTGGAGTAAGGCAAACCACGCAAATGCTAGTCGTGAAAAAGTGGAGTGGCTGTATTCCTATCTGATAGAGCAAACTTCAAGGCACGGGCTGGTATCTGAAAGGAAGAGGGACATTTCATAGAGATAAAAGGTCAGTTCATCATATAAAGACACGATAATCCAAAATGCGAGACAATAATAGAGCCCAGGAATAGATGGAGCAAAAACCAGTGGAACTGAAAGGAGAAGAGTCCAGTCCACAGTTGGAGACAACTTTCTCTATAGTTGACAGAACAGTTAGAAAACTAGAAGGACTATAGATGTGAACAACACTATCACACAGTTTTACTTCATTGACCTCTATTGAATACTGTACCCAACAATGACAAACTACATATTTTTTCAAGTATACAGGGAACATTCACTGAGACAAATCAGATGCTGTACCATTATACAGATCAATAAATACCATTATTTCAGGGGCGCCTGGGTGGTTCAGTGGGTTAAAGCCTCTGCCTTCGGCTCAGGTCATGATCTCAGGGTCGTGGGATCGAGCTCCGCATCGGGCTCTCTGCTCAGCAGGGAGTCTGCTTCTCCCCCCACCCCCTGCCTGCCTCTCTGCCTACTTGTGATCTTTCTCTCTCTCTGTCAAATAAATAAAATCTTTATAAATAAATACCATTATTTCAGTAATTGAAAAGGATTGAAATCATCCCTGATCAAAATGGAATTGTTAGAATCAATAATAGAAAGAACTCATAGCTCAATAGTAATGAAACAGACAATGTAGTTAAAAAATAGGCAAAAGAGGGGCGCCTGGGTGGCTCAGTGGGTTAAAGCCTCTGCCTTCGGCTCAGGTCATGATCTCAGGGTCCTGGGATCGAGCCCCGCATGGGGCTCTCTGCTCAGCAGGGAGCCTGCTTCCCCCTCTCTCTGCCTGCCTCTCTGCCTACTTGTGATCTCTCTCTGTCAAATAAATAATTAAAATCTTAAAAAAAAAAAAAAATAGGCAAAAGGCTTGATTATATATTTCACCAGAGAAAACATACAGATGGTTAATAAGCACATGAAAAGATGCTCACCATCCATTAGGGAAATGCAGATTAAAGCTGCAATGAGAAAAAAAAAAACCCACAATGAGATACCACCACAAACCCATTAGAATGGCTGTAATCAAAAGACAGTAACAGGTATTGGCAATATATGGAGAAATTGACAACCTTATACATTGTGGGGATTGTTAAAATGGTATAGCCATGGTTTTGCATTTCTTCAAAATATTAAAGATAGGGTTACTATTTGACCCAAAAATATAAGAATATACCCAAGCAAAATGAAAATAGATATCCAGAGACTTGGATGTGAGTGTTCATAGTAGCATTATTCATAATGGCCAAAAGCTGGAAACAATTCAGATGTCTGTCAACTGGTGAGTGGATAAACGTCCACCTGTGCAGTGGAGTACTATTCAGCAGGAAACAGGCACCAGTTATGATACAGGTTACAACATGGGTGAACCTTGAAAACATGTGACAGAAACCAGACACAGGGGGCTACGTATTGTGTTTCAATTTAAATGAATTACCCAAAAAAGGGAAATTTAGAGAGAAAGCAGATCAGTGGAAT
Organism: Procyon lotor; assembly: GCA_028646535.1. NCBI lineage: Eukaryota > Metazoa > Chordata > Mammalia > Carnivora > Procyonidae > Procyon > Procyon lotor. Next base: position 62,845,375 of record CM053617.1, on the reverse strand, counting down.
TAGAGGTAGGAGTGGAGGATTAAGTACAAAGGGGGTTCATAGGAGTTTTGGGGGTGATAGAGATGAACCCAAATTGGATTGTGGTGATGATTCCACAATTCTGTAAATTTGCTAAAAATCACAGAATTTACACTTAAACTGGGTGAATTTTATCATGTGTAAATAAAGCTGGGGGAAAAAAGGCATATACATTTCTTTATCCTTTAATTTTCTAAAATGTTATAGAAAAGATCTGATTCAACTTGATATCTTGCTTCCTTATTGCATCCCTAGTTGTAGTGTAGTGTTTGAAGTTTTGGTATTCCCCAAGATAGCATTATATATTGAAATAGATGTGTTTGAAGGAATTTTTAAATATTAGCTATGTAGTTAATACTCTTAATTGTTAGTGTTAGCCATTAGTATTTTTTGATAGCTTGTAAACCCTCTTTCCAAACGTTTTTTTGAAGCTGAGAGCTACTTCTCACTTGGAGCCCTGTGATAGACTGGAATAATGTGGACATTTGGGTGCATGTATGTACACTGATTGGAATCTGCAGGGAAAAAAAGGGAATCTTTTCCCTTTCCCAGGGAAAAATCTTTTCTCTGCAATCTGCAGGGAAAAAAAGGACCATTCAAAACGTAACCATCTCTTCAGTCTGCAAGCAATTGCTTTGGGTATCATTGCTTGGGGTGGCTCTGGTTGATGCATATCTCCCATGGCCAGAATTTGGACGAGGGAATGGCTGTTACCCAAACTGGGTTTTGTAGAGTTGAAGGGAATTTATGGACGTAGTAGTGGAGGGGTGAAGTGGAGAAGATTGAGCTGTTAAACTTGGGAAGAGAGTTAAAACAATTTTACCAAACAAAGAATATGCTGAGGCTCTGATAGCCAGAGAGCTGGCCTGAAGTGGAGAGCCGTGGAGAGGAGGCTGGGGAAAGGGTTCAGCTGGGTGACCTTGAGGAGCTTTCACCTGCTGTCTGGTCTGGGGCCTGGGAGCACCAGCTGTGCGTAGAGAGCCAGGGCCAGGGTAGATAGAGGTGTCTGATTGAGGGCTAGATCTTGGAGAATGGTTGTCAGGCTGCTCTTGGTACCGAATGATTAGAAAAGGAAAGCGAGGCTGTGGCTTGATCCACTGGGCAAAAGGAGATACAAGTGAGAGGTGCAGTTTTTTCTAGTTACGTGGGTTGGGGGAAGAGTCATGTAGTTTTCAGGCTGAGTCCGTACACTGCAGAATCAGGCTGAGTAGTGTTGGGTGGGGGCAGCGGTTGGAATTCTGGAGCCAGATCCCCAAACTCATTGGGATTATCATTGGATCGCTTTCCCATATGGTTAGGTCTGAAGGGTGTTGGGCTGTTGTGGCTGGGGCGGGTCTGCTGCTGAGGCAGCTGACAAAGAATCAGTTAAATTACAGACATTCCTGTTTGCCCTCTATTTACTTCAGTAAGTAGGGCTTAAACATCTTTTATGTGGTAGTCAGAATAGTATTTCCTGGGCTCGGACAGGCACTCAGTAGTGTTGGTTGAATACATGAACTTAATTCCAGTTCGCTTCTGGATATCACATGATAGTTGAGCCAATGTTATTTGAAACCTTATGTTTTATAGTGAAATTGTATAAACTGGAAATCTTTCTGGAAACCAATCTCTTGTGATAAAAATATCAGAATTTATTCTGAGAATAAGCGAAAGTGTACTAGAATAGAAAACCAGACCTTAAAGAGAAAATGCTACAAATTTCCTTGTTGAAGATGTTTCCGGCATGGGGCTTAGATTAGTTGAGGCATCTTAAAATCGAAATCCATTCCAGGTACCTTTTTGCCAGATTAGTCTTCCTTTAGCAAGTAGCTATGGTTTTCATCATTACTCCTAGGATCTTTCAGCTGTGTTCAAAATTAGGGTCATCTGCCTTGACAATTTTCATTGCCCATTAAATGTGCATGAATGCTTCCGAAAAATGTTTGAATGGTAAATGTGGGGCGGATTAGTTTCCATGGGGATGTCAGTCATTCAGTTCTAAATAAAAATATCAGGTTGGGTTGTCACTGGGGGGATGCTTTTTCCATCTGTAAGAAAGACTGGAAAAACAAGTCTCAAACTGAACTGACATTAAATAAGTTTCATTAAGGTAGTTACTCTTAATTGTAAGGTGTATGTTGTAGTCTTCAATAAATATTGACTAATCTGTAGAGTTGTGAAGTGGGGTTCTCTTACTTTTCCTTGTAAGGTTTTGTGGTGCCTCACTAAAAGTCTTTTTGTTGGATAGTTAGGATTTAAAAATACAAGGAAATGTCAGAGTAAACAGTTAACAGATTAACATCTTAATTTTAATGTATTCTGCGATAGAAATGCAAAAATAAGTTCCTTATTTCTGTCACACTTATTAAACACATTTACGGTAATTCATTCTTCAATGGTTTCAGCTCTGTAAAGTTCAAATTTTTGTCATCACAGTGCTTTTAGTTTTAAGTTATGAATATTAGGGTAAACTTTTTTGCTTGCTTTGAAGCATTTCACTTCCTAAGAATTATGTCATTGAGAACCACATTTCTTGATTTATCCTCTGGCTTAGTAAGTTGCTGAAACATCTTAGTTCATTACATTAAATAGAACATGTTACTGTATTGTGATTGTGTTCTGACGTGGGCCACCACAGAGGCAGTGTCCAGTGAGAAAAACACCAAACCAGAAGTTGAGAATTCCAGGTTTGGGTCCGTTTCAGTCATCTAAATGGACTTTGTGACTTCGGACAAGCCCCGTTATTACCCTAACCCTCCCTTTTTCCTTTTTAAAGTGAATAAGGGTATCTCAAATGAAGAGCTCCCTCAAACTGAGTGAACTTAGCCAACATTTTAATATATTTTGTACAGTTGACTCCTGAACAACATAGATTTGAACTGTGGATCCACTTATACATGAATTTTTTTTAAAAAAAAGAACAGTATTATAAATGTATTTATGATTTTATTAATATTTTCTCCAGCTTACCTTATTGTAAGAACACAATATATAATACATATAACACAAAGTAATTGTTTCTGTTATCAGTTATGTTTCCTGTCAATAGCAGACTGTTAGTAGTTATATTTTGGAGAGTTAGAGGTTATTTGTGAATAAGATACCATCTTCACACCCATCCGGATGTCTGTTATCAAAAATACAAAAAATAACAAATGTTGGCATGGGTATGGAAAAATTGGAACCCTTGTGCATTGCTCGTAGGCATGTAAAATGGTGTAGCCTCTATGGGAAACAAGTGGCAGTTCCTTAAAAAATTAAAAATCGATTTACCATTTGATCCGTCAGTTTCCCTTTTAGGTATATACTCAAAAAAATTGAAAATTGGGGCTCAAACAGATATTGTGAGCCAGTATTTGTAGAGGCAGTGTTCACAATAGCCAAAAGGTAGAAGCAAACCCAAGTGTCTATGAACAGATGAAGAGATAAACAAAATGTGGTCTCTGCATACCATGGAATATTATTCAGCCTGGAGAAGAAGGGGGACTCTGACACAGGCTATGACATGGATGGACCTTGAGGACATTATGTTAAGTGAAATAAGCCAGTCACAAAAAGGCAAATACAATGTGATTCCACCTACCTGAAGTAGCTAGAGTAGGCACATTCAGAGACAGAAAGTAGAACAGAGGTTCCAGGGGCTGGGGAGGGTGGAGGTAGGGAGTTACTGTTTAGTGGATACAGAGTTTCAGTTTGGGATGATGAGAAAGTTCTGGCGGTTGATAGTAGTGATGGTTGTAGTGAGTATGCCCTCAAAAATGCTGAAAATGGAAAGTGTTATGTGTATTTTACCACAATTTAAAAATATTTTTAAATGTCAGAATTATAATTCAGTTGAATACAAATTTACATGTTTCCAAATCATGAGCATTATGTAGGAATGATGTTAACTTCTTTGATTAATAAAACCAGTGAGTAGTTTTGAAAATTTTAACTATTCTCTTCATTAGAAAACAAACTTGTGATTTAAAAAAATCTATTCATATATTATACCTAATACTAATAAATCTGAGAAAAGATATGCCTTTTTTATTTCTTTTTTCTCTTTTAAGATTTATTTGAGAGAGAGAACATGAGCAGGGGGAGGGGATAAGCAGAGGGATAGGGAGAAGCAGACTCCCCACTGAGTAGGGAGCCCCACTTGGGGATCCATCCCAGGACCCCGGGATTATGACCCGAGTCAAAGGCAGACGCTTAATCAACTAAGCCCCCCAGCCCCCTCTTTTTTTCTTCTTAAACCAAAATTACTAAGCCAGTTTGATTTATTTTAAAAATGTGTCTGAGCTAGCACTTTCTGTAAGGAGTTTATTTTTTGTGAATTTGGAGACTATTTGATTTATTATAATGTCTATAAGTAAATTTTACAGAGCTCCTCTAATAAGGAAATGTGATGTTATGATCCATTAATACCCTCTTAAGGTAGGAAAATATTTCACATATAATAAGAAATAAAGACTTTTCTGAATCACAAATTCACAGACACGTAGAGCTCTGAGCTCCAGTTCTGCAAATTGAGCTACAGGTCACAAGTAAACACAGAAACTCATGGGTTCAGATCTCAAAGAGCTGTTCTCCTCAACTGATTGAACTCACAAATATACAGACAGAAAACCCCCTGATAAACCAGAGTCTTGGTCTCCTCTCAGTCACCAGAGAATGGATCTACATCATAAGCCAAATCTAACTACTGCTGCCACTAAGGGGGATAACTTACTGGTCGTAGGAGAACCAGAAACAAAAACAAAAGCACAAACTTAGTGGAGAGGGAGAAAAAGACAGAACACAGCACAGCTGGAGCTGTGGGAATGTCTTCGAGAGTCAAGAAAAGACAGACTGGGCTTGGGGCGCCTGGGTGGCTCAGTGGGTTAAAGCCTCTGCCTTTGGCCCAGGTGATGATCTCTGGGTCCTGGGATCCAGCCCTGCCCTGTGTTGGGCTCTCTGCTCAGCAGGGAGCCTATCCGCCCCTCCCCTCCCCGCTCTCTGCCTGCCTCTGCCTACTTGTGATCTCCTCTTTTGTCAAATAAATAAATAAAATCTTAAAAAAAAAAAAAAAAAAGGCAGGCTGGGCCTCACAGACCGTGAGGGCACTTGTGCGTTTCTTAGCTCTATTAAGTGTTCACTTGAGCTTCTCAGTAGGTCACCTCCAAAACTGCTAAACTACATTTTCGGAAAGGTAAAAGCATGATAACCATACAAATAAAGCATGAACACATGTCAAATTTTATTTGACTCATTAGTTAGTGCAAGAATCAGTAACATTAAAACTGGTGCAAGGAGCATTTGTGAAAATACAGATACTGAGTTATACACACACAATTTAATCAGAAGTTGAGATGAGTTTGCTAAGTTAGATAAAAACAACTGATTATTGAGTTACAGGCCATTAAACTGTAACTTTTTGGGTTCCTTGTTCTACTGGACAGAAATCTATAAATTAACCTCTGCCCCAACCAAATTGTAAAATAACTCAGTCAATAGAAAATCAAGCCCAGAACTGCACTTAAACCGTAAGAGACTCTTAACTCTAGGGAACAAACTGATGGCTGCTGGAGAGGAGGTGGGTGGGGGGTTGGGGTAACTGGGTGATGGACATTAAGGAGGGCACTTGATGGAATGAGCACTGGGTGTTCTCTGCATCTGTCGAATCACTAAATTCTACCCCTGAAACTAATAATACACTGTATGGACTAGATGTGAACTAAATTGAATTTAAATAAGAAATAAATGAGAAAAGAACACCCAGTCATTTTTTTGGCCTTTGTCAAATTTCAGATATCACTGGTTCTTTTTAATACATACTAATAATTCTTCAACCTCAGTTTCTAAAACTCTTGATGATACATTAGTGCATTTTTATTAAAAATAAATAGAGAAAGGAATATGTATCATCCATGAACCCTGAACTGACAGTACTTGATGTCTTTTCCCATCTTTATCAGTTTGTGTGTGTGTGTGTGTGCTATACACACACATAGAGAGAGAAAATTTTCATATGGTTGGGATCATACATGGCATTTTATATTGTCTTCACTTGATTTGGAGAAATGTTTACAATGTTATTGAAAATTCTCAAACTCATCTCAAATAAAATAGCTTTTATTTATTACATAATAGTTCCTCATATGAATGTACTGTAATTAGCTTATTTTATCTTACAATTTTGTTTAATTTGATTCTTCCAATTTGGAAGTGCATAGAGGTTGTCATGGTATCGGTGTCATAGACATTAGTCAGTAGGAGCTGATTAAAATTTTTAAGTTAGATGCTACTGAGTTATTTATTGAGATCATCAACAGAAATTGAGGCAGTTGGTATTGTTTGTTTCTCTCTGATGACCAGCTAATCTTCATCAACTCAGGGATTCTGATAAAATCAAGGCATTTAAAAGTTTACCTGGTATAAAGTACTGTGTAGCCATTTGAGAGAATTGCATGAATAGGAACATCATAGGAATTCTTCCTAATCCTAAGGCTACAAAAATTAAGTCATTTATGTTACTTAGTAAAATCAACTTTTATAGGCTTTCTTTATGAGTGCAGAGAAAGTGTTGCTTAAAATATAGCAAAAGTAGACATTGTAACTTTTATATGCACTTTCTTTAATTAGCATTATTTAAATGTAATTGTCTTTGAATTGAAATATAAGTGGTGATTGGAAATAGTCATATCAGAATAAGCCTGCATAGAATAATAATTTTGGTACAGTCTTGTTACAAAATTAGCATTATTTAATTTATAATACCTAAGATAATTGAATATTTTGAAGGCTAGGATTAATAAATTTGTCCCCTATACTGTAAGTCGGGTTGTAAAATGTTGACATCCAGCAGGATATCAAATTAGCGTACTCAGTTTCTGTTACTGTCAGAATAAGCCCCCAAAAAGGAACCTAGAAAGGCAAAATATTTCTTGCTGGTAATGATTATAATGTCCATTGGTAGTTAAACCCATCAGGTAATGTTCCCAGCTATTTCAAGGCTACAGTTTGTCTTCTTAGGAGGGGGAGCAAGAACTCAGTGAATGGAGGTACATGGTTATGGAGTTTTCCTTTTCGTGGAAATTTAGAGGATTCTGATTAGAGGAAAGTGGAATGTTCTTTGGTGGAAACAATATGTCTAGTCACCATATATTTTCTCAGAATTGGTCCTTAAAGTATTTTAATTTCACATACTTTTGGACATAACTAGAAACAGGGCTGGAGTCTTCTAGGTAGACTGTCATTGTATCTACCATATATACGGCTCTGAGCCAGAGTGTGTTAGGTTGGTGGCCATCTTTAGTGTACTGATTGTCTGCCAACAAGTTAGAAATTGGTTACATTTGATTTTTAAATCACTTATGTAGTAACCATGAGTTGCTCTTTCTAATTTCCAACTTAAATTTATTTGATTTCTTTATTTCTTAATTATAGACCATATTATTTCAAATTTTCAAATTAGTTTTGAGTTTTCTTTTTAAAAAATTAGGTAGATTTTTATATCATAGTGGTTTAGCACATCTTTGTGTTTTTATTTTTGAAATAAATCCCGATAGGGTGCCTGGGTGGCTCAGTCAGTTAAGTGTCCAATTAAGCACCTAACTCTTGATTTCAGCTCAGGTAATGATCTTGGGATCCTGAGAGCCAGCCTTGCCTTGACTGTACGCTTAGCAGGGAGTTTGCTGGAGATTCTGTCTTGCCCTCTATCCCCTCCCCACCCCCGCCCTCCAGCTCATGCTTTCTCTCTCTCTCTCTCTTAAATAAATAAATCTTTTTAAACAAATAAAATAAATCTGCACTTTAGTGCAGTGTTTCATGAGACTTAACAAAAGAAAACAATTGCAGGAATAAGTTCTTTTAATACAGTACGGACTTTGAATCAGGTGCTTAAAATGATTTCCTTTGGGGGGTGCCTGGGTGGCTCAGTCGTTAAGTGTCTGCCTTCTGCTCAGGTCATGATCCCAGGGTCCTGGGATTGAGGCCCGCATCGGGCTCTCTGCTCAGCAGGGAGCCTGCTTCTCCCGCTACCATTCCCTCTGCTTGTGTTCCCTCTCTCACTATGTTTCCCTCTGTCAAATAAATAAAATCTTAAAAAAAAAAAATGATTTCCTTTGGGGGCCTCCATGAACTGCTGTTTTAAAAAAATGCAGGATACTAATTGTCTAATTGTAGATTTTTGTGTGAACAGGCGTGGTCTGGAAGAGGTACTTTGGGATGTCTTGGGAGGACAGTGCAGGTTCTGCTTTCTTAAAGTCCTGAAGACCTTTCCTGTTCAAAGATACTATCTTTGAAGCCATGGTTAAGTCTCCCCAACAAATAAATTCTGCCTCTGGTCCCTGGCACATGACTCCCCCTTTGTCTGTTCCTTTGAGTCTTAACAGTGTTTTTTGTTTTTTTTTTTTGTTTTTGTTTTTTAACAGTGTTTTTTTAAGCCTAAATGAGGTACGTGGAGGCAGGTGGGTCAGGAGACAGGTGTACTTTATCAGAGTACGTATACACCCATTTGGGGAGCACTTTAACTAGAAGCTGAAATTGGCCTATTAATATTGATGCCATTTCTACAGAGTGCCTTAGGTGTCCTACTGCAGAGCTCATCCATAAACCTTGCCATTCTTCCCTAGCCTTTAAGATGTTTTTTCTTTTGCATAGCTAGTGGTGAGCTCTATTATATTTTTTCCTGTTGTCAGCTAACTCCTTGCAGTGGAGGAACTTCAGAGAAATAACTTCGCCTATTAATTCTTTCACATATCCAGAATGTGCAAAATGCAAGCACGAGAAAGGTAAACTATTAAATATTATTGGTCACATCACTGATTTGTGGTAAAATTCAGATAGCTTGCTATTAATTTGAATAGCTGCTGTTACAGGAGCTCCTGGTATAATCTCGCAGATGTAATCTTTTAGGGTGTGCCATTCAGACCCCTTAAAACGAAAAGCAAACACTGATCCAGATTTGCTCATAGTCTGCAAGATGCTTTTCTTTGTACATTATCATTTGTTTTCGCAACAACCTTTGAGGGTAAAGAGTAGTAGGATTCCTGTTTTAAAAATGCAGAAATCGGGGGAATGCCTGGCTGGCTCAGTCGATAGAGCACAGGAATCTTGGTCTCGGAGTCGTTGAGTTCAGGCCTACTTTAAAAAAAAAAATGCAGAAATGGATAGTTTAAAAGTAGTTACTGCCTTGCTAAGGTAGAATAGCCAGAAAGTATACAGTAAGGTTAGGGCTCAACTCCAGATACTTCGATTCCAAATCCTGGACTCAAGTCACTATACTGTCCTCTCTTTTTATAGCTTACAGTTTATAGACTCCTTCACTACCTGTATTTAAAAAAAGTCGTTTATGTGAGTGCTCTCAAAAGTGTCCTGCAATTCCTGGTGGTCCCTGAAGCCTCAGCAAGGGATCCTTAAGGTCAAAATTATGTTTGATTAGCCTTTTTATCTCTCATTCTCTTATGAGTATATGGGGGTGTTTTTCAGAGGCTGCATGGTGACAGCAAATGCAGAAGCAAGTGTGAGATCCAGCTATCCTCTGCCAAACTAGGCATTAAAGAGATTCCAGGAATGTAAATCAGGGCCATTTTTTCTCACTAAATTTTTGTTTTGTTTTGGAAAATATAGTAATTTTTTAACAGTGTTATTCATTGTTTAAGCAAATAACAAATACATACTTTTAAAATTATTAGTTTTAATATCTAGTACAATAAATATCTCCTGAACTCCTTTTCTCCAATGAGCAAAATCTTCTTGCCATGCTCTGTAAGTTCTGCAAGTGGAGAGAGATTTGGAGACCAAGAAGTGTGAGAGCTGCCAATTTACATGCTACCCGCACCTCTGTTACTTTCTCTTTCCCAAATAGTGTCTATTTTCCTGCATAATCTGTAAATGTATCACCTTCTGTGTTTTTAAGTAACAGTTGAAGGGTGTTAACAATTAATAGGCTTTATTTTATTTCATTTCGTTTTGTTTTGTTAACAATTAATAGGGTTTAATGAAGTAAGAGGTTGAAGAAAGGCAACAGTCCAAAGTATTGAAATAGGATTCTCAAGGCCGTCGGTAAAAAGAGACTAGTCATTGACTGGATGTCGAGGGACTGAGCCCCTTGGAGAACTAAGTGAAGGGAACTGTTGTAAGATGTGGATCTTTCTGACCTAGTGGGGGTGAGGGTGACAAATCTATGTTAGCTGAAAATACATACATTTGTTAAAAAAAAAAAAAAAAAAAAGATAATCTCTAGTTGCTACTCATAAAAACCAACAGGTATCCAAATGCTAACATATGGAAGCATATGGCATGATAAACTCCAATGAGTCTGGATTTCAAGGATGTTGTTGAATGACTAGGGAGACATAACCAGGAGTTCTGATTTCTGATTTCACAGATTTACTTATTCTTTCTCTTTTTACTGCCTTTACTCTGTCCCTCAAATGTTTGTATTCTTTCCATGTTTTAGTGTTAAATATTTTGAGCTAAGGGATTTTTTTTTTTTTTTTTTTTTTTTGAGCTAAGGGATCTTATTTGAGAGAAAGCCAGCAGTTTTATGTCAGGTGGAAGGATAATACTGATTCAACGTACATGTTTGTGTGTGTCCACAAACATGACCCATATTGGTGAAATCAGTTCAGTTTATGACATTGCAAACATGGTAGGCATTGAACTTTTTCCAAATTTCCCAGCCAGAAGTGACCTGGGGGCTCTGGCTGCCCCATCCCTTCGCGAAGGGCCAAGGCAGTCCGTAATTCACCTTCACCTTCAACCTGTTTCCCACAGCTGCCTGTTGAAAAACTTGCAAGTATTAATTGACTTACCAAACTGAGAACCGTAAATCATTATTAATAGTAGTGCTGAAGCAACCAGATGTACCTTTTGGAAAATAGCTGCTTTCTGCCTTCACTTAGATTGTTTTCCACTTTTTAAGTCTGTTTTTCAAAATTGTCATTGAAGCTCCCACAAGAGAGTAAAGGCAATCATTCATTTTTTAATTGTCAGAAGACATGTTGAAAAGAAAAGGAATACAGCAAAACAGGTTTTAAGAAAGCTTGTTGGAAATCATGCCTTGAAATACTTTTTCATGTTTCCTTACCTGCTGACTTGGATATCCCAGGGATATTCGAAAAGTGAAGATATTTAAATGTGTTTGATTGGCTAATTTTCTCCGGATAGCATAAAAACAGCATTGACCTAGGGGCTGGGAGGCTAGTTTGTATGTCAGTTTACAACTCTGTGACTTAATGATCATTGATTGTGTTGCTGAACTGACTCCTGGATTTCTTGTTTCCTCATCTGTGATGTCGTGGGGGGTCAGAGTAGATAGTTGTAGGACTTACTCTTTCCTCAGTAATTATAAGGCAGCCCATACCTCTATAAATAGAGTTTGGCAGATGGAGAAGACCTTAGAGTTCCGCATGCATTGAGAGACAGGAGTACTGGTGGTAGGACACATTGGTTGTGACCAGACTCGCAGGATGACAAACAAGTGAAGTAAATGGAGGCAGGTTATTAAAGGAGAGGTCTAGGGAATGCATGGAATTATTAAAGTTGGAAACCAAGAAGGTAGTTGCAGTTTGGAAAAAAGATTGCAAGCTTGTTCAACCAGCAGGGCTGATTTATATTTAGGGTTAACATAAACTTTTGGTCATTTACTTATTGAGATGATGCCTATTAAGTTATACTTATTATGTGTTTGATAAATACGTTTTTTAGTGAATGAATGCACACATTAGATTTAATGAGTCCTAAAATGATGCTAAACTGAAATTATGGAAGAATTTCAGTTCATTTCAAAGTCATCCAATTAGCTTTTGCCTTAGAGGCTTCCTGATGTTTGATTGGCTCTCCTCCTTCATAGCATAAACTACAGCTTGTCCCTGGCTCCTTGTCACTGCTGGGTTGCTCTCCTGCCTGGTTATTTTTAAGGACAGGGAGCTTCATTCCTATGAGCCTCAGAGTTGGCTTATATTGAAAAGATGATTTTCATAAAATTCAGTGATACATAGGAATTTGTGTACATATTTGGAGAAATCTAGCTTCTGAGACAAGTGATTCACTTTCAAGGCCATTAACAATTTAGGATATTGGTGTTAGTTTAGGTGTTGTAGTTTTAACAGATGGATATCTTTTTTTTTTGTTTTTGTTTTTGTTTTTGTTTCTGTTTTTGCTTCTGTTGCCAGTTCTACTTCTCAAACTGTATCTGTTTCTAGGGAGATAATCATGGCTTTTGAAGAGCAAGGGTATATGTGACAGTGACTGCTAGAACTGGGGTTGGACAGATAGTATTATTAGTGGATGGTCTTAAAAGTTTAAAGATGTATTTATTGCCCAAACAACATTTTAACTATAACAGTGGAAGTTTTAGAAATCACTGATACTGCTTGAACCCATTTGCTCTTGTTGACCTTGATCACCTGTGCAGTTACTCTCCTAACCCCCTTCCCATACTTGTACTCTTTGGAAGGGAATTCCTGTGTGTAGCCTACACTTCAAGAGGGAGTTATGCTCCCTTACCTTTAGGACAGAGTATTTACATAAACTTTTTGGGATTCTTCTCAGGGGAAATTTGTCTTTCTTCTTCATTTATTAATTTTTTTCAATCATATATATTAGTATGGACTCATGAATATTTATTTTATACTTTGGATTGTAATCTAATCCTACTTTATCATGCTGCTCAAATCGTTCCAGTTTTGGCCACTGGGAGCTCTTTTAGTCGTCCCCTTTGTCCCTTTGATAGAACTCCTTCCATGTGTATTTCTTTTTGTTCTTCAAGTACTTTCTTACTTTTCGACACTACAAGATGAACTGGCTTGGGATGATGCCTGGGTGGCCCAGCTCGTTGAGCATCCAGCTCTTGGTTTTGGCCCGGGTCCTGATCTCAGGGTTCTGGGAGTGGGCCACCTGTCAGCCTCTGTGCTCAGTGTATTGGTGGGATTCTTTCTCTTCCTCTGCCCTTCCCCACTTTCTTGCTTGCTCTGTCTCTGAAATAAATAAATCTTAAGAAAGATGAGCCAAACATTGTATATTTCCTGTCCCAGTCCTGGAATCAGCCATTTTCTCAAAGAGGCTTGTTTTTTTTACTACAGAATGGAGAAACCAAGATCTGGGTGCTAGGCCTGCTTGTTGCTGCTAGGGTGTCATTTCTTTAGGCCTTTTCATCTGACAGAGTGAGGAAATACTATGTGCATACTAACTCTTATTGTATGAACATGTCTTTGATATAGACCTATAAATATTTCTGTATGTAACCATCTTCTCTATATTAAGCTAAACAGGTATTTTTTTTTTTTTAACGATTTTATTTATTTATTTGATAGAGCGCACAAGTAGATAGAGCATCAGGCAGAGGGAGAGGGAGAAGCAGGTTCCCCACTGAGCAGAGAGCCTGATGTGGGACTCGATCCCAGGACCCTGGGATCAGAAAAACCCTGAGCAGAAAGCTAACGTTTAACCGACTGAGGCACCCAGGTACCCTTAAAGAGTTTAGCTTAATATAATGGTGACTCATGTCTCCGATTCCAATTATTACCCTATGGATTTTATCTTGTTATCTGTAAATTCCGATTCCAACAGTGAGAAACCTCCATCCATTTACAGTAGACATGTAAGAATTGTTAACGTGTAGTCTCATGTAAAACAACTTTATCAGGAAGAATACAATGCTTATGACAAATTTACTTTTGCCTTCATCCTTACAGACCCAAAGGTTACTGAGGTCAGCACCTCCCAACTGCTTTCAGAAGGTCGCTTTTTACATTTGTAGTAGTAGGATTCTCTTGTCATATTTCTATTGCTTCCTGGGATCCTTTCATCTCCTAAATGATTTTCTTTTAGTTTGCATCCATTAAGGCTCACTCATTGTGTCATAAAGTTGTGAGTTTTGGTAAGTGCATAATGTCACGTATCCACCAATACAGAATTAGAATAGTTTCACTCTGAAAGTCCCCTGTGCTTCATCTGTTCGTCCCGCCTCCAAATCCCCCACACTCATGGCCACCACTGATCTTTTTACCGTCTCTGTAGTTTTGCCTTATGCAGGATATATTTGGGATGTGTGCAGGTAGCATTTTTAGACTGGCTTCTTTCACTTAGCAATATGCATTTAAGGTTTCTTCATTTTGTGTATTTGTGACTTGATAGTTTATTTCTTTTGATTGATGAATAGTATTCCATGGATCATGATTTGTTTATCACCCATTGAAGGATATCTTACTTGCTTTCAGCCTGAGTAATTATGAATAAAATTGTTACGAACATTTGCATGCAGGCCTTTGGGTTTTTGTGTGATCTGAGTTTTCAGACAAACTGGATAAATACCTATGAATGGGATTATTGTTTTATATGGTAACACTATATTTAGCTTAGTCAAAAACTCTCAAACTGTCCTCCACGAAGTGTCCGTACCATTTTTACATTCCATTATCAGTGAATGAGAGTTCCTTTTGTTCCACATCCTGGCCAGCATTTAATATTCAAGTTTTTGGATTTCAGCCGTTCGAATAGTTGGGTAGTACTATCTCATTGTTTTTCTTTTCCATTCCCTAACAGATGATGTTGAGCATCTTTTCAAGTGCTTATTTGCCACCTGTACCTCTTCTTTGGTGAGGTGTTTGCTCAGATACTTTGCCCAGTTTTTAATTGGGCTGTTTGGTTTTTAACTGTTGAATTTTAAGAGTCTTTCTCTTCTTGAATACCAGTCCTTTATCCAATACATGGGTTGCATTTTTCTCCAGTCAGTAGCTTCACTTTTTATTCTAGAATTCTAACAGTGTGTTTTCCAAAGCAGTTTTTAATTTTAATGAAGTCCAGCTTGTCAGTTATTTCTTTCATGGATTGTGCTTCTGGCATTGTATCTAAAAACTCATCGCAAAACCCAAGGTCACCTAGATTTTCTCCTATGTTATCATCTAGAAGTTTTATAGTTTTGCATTTTACATTTAGGCTTGTGGTACATTTTAAGCTAATTTTTTTTGAAAGGTATAAGGTCTGTGTCTAGATTTAGATTTTTTTGCATTTGGGTGTTAGTTGTTACAGCATCATTTGTTGTAAAGACTGGCCTTTCTCTGTTGAACTTTGCTCCTTTGTTCGAGGTCGGCCAGCCATATTTACGTGGGTCTATTTCTGGGCCTTCTGTTCTGTTGCCCTGTTCTACTTCTCTGTTCTTTCACTAGTATCACCCTATCTTGATTGTTGTAGCTTTACTGCTTTATTGTAAGTCTTTTTTTTTTTTTTTTTTTTTTTAAGATTAATTTATTTTAGAGAGAGTGCACAGGCGGGAGGGGCAGTGAGAGGAAAAAGGAGAGAGAATCTCAAACAGACTCTGCACTGAGTGCAGAGCCCAGCATGGACGGGGGCTCTGTCTCATGACCCTGAGATCATGACCTGAGCAGACACCAAGAGTTGGACGGTTAACCGACTGCGCCACTCTGGCGCCCCAGCTTTATTTTAAGTCTTGATATCAGGTAGTATCAGACCTTCAGCTTGGTTCTTCAGTATTATGTTGGCTATTCTAGGTCTTCTGCCTTTTTATATAAATGCTAAATTTGTTGATATCCACAAAATAGTTTGCTGAGATTTGGATTGGGAGTGCATTAAATCTGTGAACCAGCGTGGGAAGAAAGAGTCTTCCAATCTATGAACATGGAATATTTTTCCATTTAGTTACATCTTTGATTTTTTCTGTCAGAATTTTCTGCATATATATTCTGTACATATTTTGTTGGATTTATACTTAGCCATGTAATAATTTTTTTGGTTTTATAAATAGTATTGGATTGTTAATTTCAAATTCCAGTTATAGCTGGTATATAGTAAAGCAAATGACTTTAGATTGTTAACTCGGTATCCTGTGACCATGATATAATTGCTTATTATTTCCATTTTTTATTATTGATTCTTTGGGTTTTCTACATAGTAAATCATGTCATTTGTAAATAAGGACAGTTTTATTTTTTCTTTCCCAATCTTTATGCTTTTTATTTCCTTTTCTTATTTTATTACACTAGCTAGGATTTCCATTATGATGTTGAATAGGAGTGATGAGAGAGGATATCGTAACAGTATTGTTCCTGATTTTATTATTGTTCCTAATTTTCTTACCATTAAGTATGAGGTCAGCAGTAGATTTGTTTCATATGTTCTTTACCAATGAAGTTGGTAAAGATGAAGTTCCTTTCTCTTTCTAGTTGGTTGAGTTTTTAGTCATGAATGGATGTTAGATTTTGCAGAGGTGTTTTCTGCATCAATTGATATGTCATAGGATTTTTCCTTTAGCCTGTTTTCATGATGGATTATATTAATTGCTTTTTTAAAAAAATTACTTTCTAATGTTGAACTAGCCTTCTGTACCTGGAATAAATCCCACTTTGTCACCTACATATATAATTCTTTTTATACATTCTTGGATTTGATTTACTGATACTTTGGTGAGGGTTTTTGCATCTGTGTTATGAGAGATACTGATCTGTAGATTTCCTATCTCATAATTTTTTTTTCCTGGTTTTAATTTTAGTAGACCAACTTATTTCATTTTTCTTCATTCTGATTTACTTTTATCCGTACATACTGTCTGTGATTTTAGCTGTATGAAAATGATATACGTATTCTGTTGCATTTGCTCACTTAAATTGTTAATCTCCAACATGTGTATTTAGTCTCTAGCAAAACTTTATGATGTGTCATAATTTTTGTTTTATGTTTTTCATTTAGCAACAGTTATATTTAAAATCGTACTGAATTTTAGGGGTACCTGAGTGGCTCAGTCGGGTTGAGCATCCTACCCTTGGTTTTGGCTCAGGTCACGATGTCTCAGGGTTGTGAGCTTGAGGTCCCCCCATCAGGCTCCCTGGTCAGCAGGGAGTCTGCTTGAGATTCTGTCCCTCTCCCTCTGTTTCTGCTCTACTCCTCCGTGTGCTCTTTCTCTCTCTCTAAAAATAAATAAATCTTAAAAATAAAGTCATATTAAGTTTTAAAATGAAAAATGTTACTGGGATTTATAGTTACATTAAGATAATGGTAAGGAAATAACTTTATTTTCTTTTGGCCAGAAAGGGGAAGTGTTATAGCCCCTTTGTATTTACACAGGAACTCTTACCTATCAAATATAATGGGATCATATGCCTTGTCAGTGTGGGGTCGGCCCAGGGGAGGCCTGGCCAGCAGTATGGGGGCAGCTCTGTTCTCGCCCACCCCTCTCCTTTTATGTTCTCCAGCTTCTCTCATACACCATTTCTTTCCTAACTTTTATGTGGAACAGAAAAATACAGTTTAATATTTACTTATCCTGTGAAATTTATATTTCCTATTGTTAAATGTTTTAAACAAGTTAAAAAAAGTCTTGAGTTTATTTCTTTTTCTCATTCTTTTGTTCAGTCAGTGTTTATACAAATAAAACGTTTTACAGGGTGTGACGGCAGAGGATGATGGCAACATGGGAAATTTTAGGAGTTACAAAGTAAAATTAAAGTATAGTTGGTAATTATTAAGATTTTTAATATAAAGATAAAAACAACAAACTGTTCATATGTATGTCTGCTTTCTCACAGGCCGAGAATCCCCCTCATGGACCAGATTGTGGTTATGGCTCCTTTCACCAGCAGTACTGGCTTGATGGAAGAATCATTGCTGTGGGAGTGATTGACATCCTTCCATACTGTGTATCGTCTGTATATTTGTACTATGACCCTGACTATTCATTCCTGTCTCTGGGTGTCTACTCTGCACTACGGTAAGATTACTTTTGACAGCTGTAATGGGTCATATAGAACTTAGATAATTCTTCATTTGACTAGAGTTCATTGTATAACAGCAGAAATCCTATTTAATCATTCATAATTTTGTTGCTATAGTAGTCTGTTATATATTGGTATTTAGAATACCACATTTGTAACTGAGGCCGATGTCTGATGGCAATTTCCTAGCTTTTTAAGTTACCCCTCTCTAATGTAGGACAAGTCATTGTATTTGTGGGGTGCTTTTTTTTTTTTTTTTAAAGATTTTATTTATTTATTTGACAGAGAGAGATCACAAGTAGGCAGAGAGGTGAGGTGGGCAGAGAGAGAGGGGGAAGCAGGCTCCCCGCTGAGCAGAGAGCCCGATGTGGGGCTCGATCCCAGGACCCCGGGATCATGACCTGAGCCGAAGGCAGAGGGTTTAACCCACTGAGCCACCCAGGCGCCCCATATGGGGTGCTTTTTTGTTTATGCCTTTATTTAAGCTCCTCTCTCAAGAACAACTTAATGTTCCTTAAATATTATAATATTTACATATTTTGTCATTGTATATATATTTTTCATAATTAAAGATTAAATGAATCTCATGTAAATTAAAGTAATGTGCATCTTTGGGAAAGGTACACAGTAATAGAAAATCTATAAAACAGGACTAGAAGTCTCTAACTGTCCACTTAATTCTGTGGCTCTCATCAAAAGATTATTTCCCTTTTATGTCCATGGCTGCAAATATGTACAGCCATAGCACAGATATTTTGCGTTATCCTGAGGTTAGAAAGATTAGGGCCTTATTCCTTAAAAATACTTGTTCTATTTTTATTCCTTCTTGTCTGCATATATATGTGGTAGAGAAGGGAAGGAGGATTGAAAATTATTTTTCTCTTGTTTGTCTGGGACCTTGAGACTCTTTCTTTCTTATGGTGTCATTGTTTCCTCATTTCCTAGTCTCTGTGTGCAGTGGTCGCATTCTCACTTCTTGGGAAGATATACTTTGAGATTATTTATTTTATTTGTTGTGCATGTGCTTTTTTCTGAATTTTAAAAGTGAAATAGTTGATATTTTTCTTTAATCTCCATTTGATTTTTGTAAAAAATCTGGCCCATAATTGCTTTTGTGTGTTTCAGTAGTCTGTAATATAATGAAAAATTCTTCATCTTGGCATTTTCTTTTTCTTTTTTTTTTTTTTAAGATTTTATTTATTTGACAGAGAGAGAGAGATCACAAGTAGGCAGAGAGAGAGAGGGGGAA
Source organism: Procyon lotor (assembly GCA_028646535.1). Lineage (NCBI taxonomy): Eukaryota > Metazoa > Chordata > Mammalia > Carnivora > Procyonidae > Procyon > Procyon lotor. The sequence continues at coordinate 62,826,433 of CM053617.1, read as the reverse complement.
GCAGGCTCCCTGCTGAGCAGAGAGCCCTATGCGGGGCTTCATCCCAGGACCCTGAGATCGTGGCCTGAGCTGAAGGCAGAGGCTCTAACCCACTCCATTTTGGTATTTTGGTGCCCCTCCATTTTGGTATTTTCAGCCTGACATGTCTCCTAATGCCAAGTTATAGCAGAATCACAATTATACAGTGTTTATAACTGATCTCTGTAATAATCTTTTATTTTTCTTATGTTTTTAATTGCATTTGTGTATAAACTAATTAAGAATATTCTTGACACTTATGACATCAATGATATTGGAACTGATAATTTAAAGCATTTACATTTTGTAACTTTAGAAGTGTATATTTATTTCAGAAAAGCTACTTTTTCTTTGGACAAAAATCAGCCAACACTTTGAAATTATTGCCGTTTTCTTCTTGTTTTGTTTTTCTATCTGTCACTTTACAGTATGTAACCTTGGATTTGTTTAGACTTCTCAGGTAAATATCAAGAGTATTTATATAACCACATAGTGAATCCCTACCTGTATATGACATATCATTTCATATCTCAATAAACTAAGGGATGTTGAAATCCTGCTGCATTCGAGATAGTAAATAATCAATTCCCAGCAAAATTATTAAGAATTCTGTTTATTGCTTTGGTATCTCTCTTGAAATTCTAGAGCTGGAGAGCTTTGAGGAAGCAGCAGAGGAGCCTGGAAGCATGAAAGCTGTGGCCATTAAATGCAGGGAGGTTGCCTCTGCATTATAGTCCTGCCCTTTCCTTTTGGCGTTCTTGAGAATATGAGTTGCTGAGTTTTCTAGAAGAGGAAAGGCAGCCAGGAGATTGATATTTCCAAGCAAAACTGGGGAGAATAGCCTATAAATTGCCAGTTCTATTATTGATTATGGTGTATATCAGTGAAATCTGTTTAGCTAGTTTCCCTCCATTTCTTAAATCTCTTAAGCAATTGTACAGTGAATATAGCTTTTATATTTTAATCTATAATCAGTATAGTTTTTATACAACCTAGTCTGTAGATTTAAAAAAATGTTTGAATTGGGGATCATGAACATGGCATTTATTTATGTTTTGTTAGCAAGATAAATTATAGAAATGAATTAATTTGTTTAACAGATGTTTATTTCAGAAGAACCTATATATCCTGGATACATTTCATAGAAACGAGTAAGGGTTTCCAGCTTTGTCAAACGAGACAGTAAATTAGAAGCCAACACAATTTTAAATACTCCATTATACTGTGACAAAAATAAAATCACAGTGGTAGCCACGAGGTTCTTCTTGTATAGGGCGGTCAGGAGAGACCTCTCTGGACAGGTGACAGTTGAGGAGCCAAGAAAAAATAAAGGACCCGACTTGTAAATAAAAATCTAAGGGTAAACATCAACATTTAACACAAACTGTTTAACACTCTTTGTTAGTAGATGAAGGTCAATTCCACCTTAGGAAAAATCATCAATAATATTCTATCTTATTTATTTCCCATTATATTGAAAGAGCTTTGAAATTTACTTGTATTGACCAAAGTTTTACAGCTGTGCTATATTCTGTGCTCAGGACTAAAATGCTGTTAAATTGTTTTATTAGTGCTGTGCATACATTCTGTTATGGGAAACATTTTTGATGTCCTAACAGAAATATATTTTGATCTATTTTCCTATGGAGTTGTTTCTATTATCACCTGTTAATTTCATTTTTATTTAATAATAGTATTTCCTTCCCTTTTATCTAATTTTTTTATGTGCTGCTAAATATATTTTAAATATACTATGTTTGCAAACCTTGGTAGTTATGATGAGCACTATATCATCTGCAGTGGGAGAAGCTATGTAAATAAGTAGGTTGTAAAAAGAGAATGTCTTAATTGTAACTGTATGAATTTTTAAATGCTGTAGATTAGATTTTGCGAAAGGATGTATGATTTATCTGCTCAGAATATTAATTTGTAAATTCTGCAAGTTTAATTTTTATGTAGATGGTATAACATTTGAAAATATTGTCTTGTGATTTTTTTTCCCCTGAGTACATTTGCTTGTAAATGAAAGCTTAGCGACGGCTTCAATAAATGTGTTGCTCTCAAAAAAAAAAAAAAAAAAAAAAGCTAAAGGTAGAAGTATGGGTAATACAACATCCAAAGTCGTTGGAATAGAGAAGCAAGGTCGTGCGGGCTGGGCTATGGGGTAGGATATAGACAGGAGCTAGGCAGGAAGGGCAGAGATGCAGGAGGCACTGGTGAGGAGGGGCTGGTGGAGCTGCGCTTGGTGGGTCGAGGTAGAGAGGTTCGATTTTATCTAAGTGTGACACCAACCCGGTTGGAAGGCGGAAGGTTTGGGGAGATTACCTGGTCTGATTAATATTGTAAAGAATGACTTAGACCACTCTGTGGGATTTAGAGGGACATGAGTGGAAACCGGAAAGCCGGTCGGGAAGCTGTTGCAGTTATCCAGGGCACCATTACACTGACTTAGACCAGAAGAGCTGAGGTGAAGGTAGTGAGAAGAGGTCAGATTCAGGGTATATTTTGGAGACGGGGCCAGCTAGACCTGTTGATGGATTGGACATGGGAGTGCGAGGAGAAGAACAGTTAAGGATGGCTCTAGGTTTGGGCCTGAGTCACTAGGGGAGCGGAGGCACAATGCAGGACCAAGGGAAGGGGTGCGGTCGTCCGTGGTGGGTGGTCCCGTATCGGTTCTGTCAGTGCTTTCTTCCTCACTTTGAGCCTTGAAAGTGGATTCATTCGGGGAATAGTGGGATTTATTCTGTTATAGGCTAATAATGCTCAGTCTGCTTGGATTTAGAAATACTGTTATTTTCCAGATGAATTTGTAGGATCCCAGCCCTTCAGTGATTTAAATTTGAACTTGCAAAATGCATGGACTATTCACTTAAAAAATTTCTCCTTGAAGTTCAAGCATTCATTGGAAAGAAAGAAGGAAAGAAAGAAAAAGAAAAAGAAAGCCTTCAAGAAACAAATATAAAAACGAAACAAACAACTTTTCTCCTACTTTAGAAATGTACTAAAGTTTCCTTAAAACTCTCAAATACAAGTAGTCATTCATGTGGGCAAGTAAGATGAAGTTCTGTGCCCAGATTTATCTGGATGCAAATTAAAACCACTTCAAGCTTGGGCATTGCTGACAGTGTCTTTGTTCAGTTAATCCTCGCCTATGCCAACAAATAGAGAAAAAGTGGTGAGATAGCATAGTTTTTTTTCTACTCTTTAGTTTTAGGGAGAATAAATACTAGAGTAGCATCTAGATGTAGGAAGGAGTTATACTTCATATGCAGTTGCAAGTGTTTGCTAATGGTCATAATAATAATCATTCTTACTGCAATGTGTTGGTTTTTGAGTTTTATAAAACTTGCTGCACTGTTTTGCACTTGATAAACACAGTCTTTTGAGAACTCCAGGGGATAATGCGTAATGTATTAAATAGAGTTCTTTATTTTTACACTGTTTGAATTTTAGATCAACTAATATGCTCAATAAAATATAAAATGTGAACTTAGATATAATTTGCTCAAAATAATTTAGAGTTGTTTATGTCTTTTTAGTAAAAGCTATCTTAAACTATTTTTAAAATTGATTTGCTTTCAACACTTGAAGTTTCTTGATAGCTTATTAGCATTAGATTTTTAGATTTTATCAGATATTTGACATCAAATTACATGTACTTTGAGTATTGGAGCTAGATTTAACTGTACCTTCATCTTTATTCTTCTTTTGGCAGAGAAATTGGTTTTACTAGGCAACTTCATCAGAAAACATCTCAACTCAGCTATTATTATATGGGTTTCTACATCCATTCCTGTCCCAAGATGAAATATAAGGTAAAGCTGATTTTCATGCGTGTCTGCTCAAGATGCAGTTTGTGAATATTTTAGTGTTTTCATGGTTTGTCATCATAGTAGTTTAACTTGCTTGTGTGTTTACAACGTATATGGTGAATTATTTTCAAATGTGTTGTAAACTTTTCATGGAATCTGGCTTGTTCATTGCCTAAAACAGTGCTGGACACATAGGCACTTAATATTTGCTTAGTATAGGTTAATCTGTAGAAATGAACCAGATGTATAGAGATCCCAGCTATTCTAGAATATTCAGTAGGGCCCTGCTTACTTGGGGTAGCACAGTACACTCACTAGGAATCTTCCTTGTCTGGGTGCATCCTAATTCTTCCCCCACCCTCCATTTTTTTCTCCCTCCCTTCCCATTTTAGCTTTGTTTCCTTTGGACCCAGTCACAGTCCAGAAAAACTGGAGGTCAATGTAAACTGTGAGGTATTTTCAATAATGAAAATAGTAATGATAATACAAATATTTGTAAGATTTTTATCAAAGAAAAATGAATCTTTAATATGATTTTTGTCTTGGGGCATATAGGACTTGGACTTTGAAGGCGTGACAAATGGGTTAATTAAGGAAGTCACTTTTTTGCCTCAGAAATGAAGTTTTCTGTAGTGAGAACCACAGCCTTTACTGCTTTGACTTTGTAATTTATCGTATTATTGTGAGATTTAACTATATGTCAGAATTTCCCTTTAAAAAAAGTTTTACCTGTTATGACTCTCTTTAATTAAACTCTGGTGTTCTCTAAGGATTAGCAGCCTATTGTATGTAAAATCTCTGGCAAGTACAGAGCAATAAGAAGGAGCAGGTTCCCTGCATTCCGCCCCCCTTAAAAACAGGAACCGAGCACCTTTGCTCTAGTTAGAACGCTGCTTTAAGCTCTGAAGAGGCAAAAGGATGGAAACTACATCTTCCTCTTAAAAGTCTTAATCATGGTGAGGATTGGGAGTACTTTACATGAAAACAGATCAGGACAATGGTTTGGTTAAGTGGCCTGATGTCCAGTAGGCAGATGGGGAAGCATAGGTCAAAGAGAAGGAGCAGACAAGTAAGGATTTGCAGGTGACCTTGCCCATGAGACTCATATAAAAAGGGATAACCCAAGGACTCTCTGAAGGACCCGAAAGCTATTCTGAGGTATTTATGCCGTTGGGAGTCATTGAAGGTTTCAGAGCCAAGAGCATGGCACGTGGAAATCAAAGAACATATTCATATGTATAAATTACTATTTTTTTAAAAAAAAGTTATGGGTATTTTAAAAGCATAAACCAAATTGAAAAGTGTAATTGAACCCTTTTGTACCTATTACCCAGCTTCAGCAATTCACGGTAGTACCTTATATTTCATTTATTCTTTCATCCCCGTTCCTACCTCCATCATCTTTTGAATTATTTTGGAACGAATCCAGAATATCATTTCACCTGTACATCTTTTAATGGGTATTTCTAAAAGATAAGAGCATTTTGAAAACATAGTCACAGTCTCAGCATCATACCTCACAAGCACGAACAGTATTTCTAAACATCCTCATCTATCTCTAATCAGTGCTTATATTTTCTGATTGTCTCATAATATTTTTTTTATAGTTTGTTTGACTTAGAACGCAGAAGGTCTGTACATTTGGTTGATGTGTCTTGTAAATCTTTTTAATCCATAGATTTTGCCTCCCTGTTTTTTTTTTTCCCCTGGGCAAATGAATAATCCACGAAACTTGGTGATTAACTAAATGTTGGAATGAACAGCAGTGGCTCTAGAGCATTGAGGTCAAATGCTGAATGTCTGGGGAAGGGATGCTTCCATTGTTAGAAACATGGATCCTGGAAGCAAAGCTGGCTTTGAAAGAAGAGTGACACACAATACCTTGCTGCTTTTATGCTGACACAGCCCAGGCCTTGTGGTCTAGTTGTCCTGCTGGTACTTAATCCCATATTTAAGTGTATGTTGTAGGTAACTTGTGAATTTAATCCTTCAAGTAGTTCCTTTATGCCTGAATTATTCATTTAGTTGATAGGTCTAAGCATTTATTCTCTGTGGGAAAAAAAGAATATATTTGTTTTCCCAGAAATACTTACTTGGTACTGTTTTTACTAGTGTTCTCTCCTCCTAGCTCATTTTTGTGGTACCAGATCTAAATAAATTTAGGGTAGGAAACTCAAATACTCTAGATATTGTAGTACAATAATAACACTCAAAAGAAAAGTCTAGCTACCCTATATAGTCATTCACTCTATATTTGTGTACTTGTGCATGACCCCTTCTAAACAGAAGTATTTTTATGCCAATCTTAGGGACTTGGAGAAATTTCACTTGTACTTCCCATCTGTGATGGCCACTCTAGTGTCACAGGCTTTTTCCCTCAGTTTTCCCTTATGCCTAAGCTAAAATCTTAATTGCTCTATATTTTAACCTATTTCTTTTTTGTTGTTGTTGTTATTCGTGGAAATATGGACCATATATTCATCACCCCTTCCTCTATATGAAGACTTTTTATTCCACCTTTGTTGACTTCAGTCCAGACTAAATGTTGTATGTTCTTCAGTCTCCTTCCTATGTTGAGCTCTGCTTGGAAATAGAAGTCTGGCTCATATCTAGTTTTTAGTTATGAATTGAAAAATGCTCTCCATACTGTTCAATCAGTTTGGCTTACTATACCCAACCGAAATTTGTCAGAATTATAGCTTCAGGATATTATTTTTTAAATTCTATTTGCATAAGAGCTACCCTTGTGCCCACCTGTCCTTTGTTCCCCTTCATTCATGTAATACTGAGCTCCTACAGGAAATGCAGCAGTGAACCACACAGGCAAGATCCTGGTCTCAAGGACCTACAATAAGTTAATAAAGAAGACAAGTAATCAGATAGGAATAAGCACCGTGTGATTTGGAAAATACTTACTAGGTGTGGCTCCTTCAGAGTCAGGTCAGGGGGTGCCTTTCAGAGGCATAATGTTTAGACTGAGATTTGATTGACAGGAAGTCAGCCAGTGGGAAGATGAGGGGTCATTTCAGGATGAGACTGGAAGACAGCTAGCTTTCTTTTCCTTTTGATTTGCTGTTGTTAGCCATTTTAGCTATACTTTAGCATGACCTGAGGAACTTTTAAAAAATACCAATACGTGGGCCATACCTTCAGAGATTACGACTCATTGACTGGGGGTCAAACCATGGGTGTCTTTTTTTTTTTTTTTTTTTTTATGCTCAGAAGATTCTCATGTGAAGTCAAGCTTGAGAACCACTGCACCAGATTACTTTTTTCACATCTAAGAGTGTAATAATGAACTGGAAAGATGATTATTTCTCATCTTAAAGTTGGCTGTTTTCTGTTCATTAAATTCAGAAGCACTCATATTGAAGAAGCTCATATCTATACTTGTTATCTAGGTCCTGGAACATTAGAGGCTGACCAACTGGAGTCTTTCACCTGGGTTTCCCATCCAAGGGCCTTTAGCCTAACTGATGTCTCGTTCTCCTCTCTCTCACTACACATCCTCTGTGCTTGCAAATTCCATCTTTTCTTGATTCCAGAAACCTATACTGGACACTGAGACTAGATCTGACCACCCACCTACCCATCCCCAGCTCCCTTAGCCTTGTGTGTTCTCAAAATTCAAGTCTGTCTCCTCTTTATACGTTTGTGAGACTCTTGATGTTTATCTTGCACATGTATGCAAGTACCTAAGAGTGGGCCTGTCACACAATAGCTGTTTAATTTTTAATAGAGATTTGTTGAATTAATAAGAAATACTAGTGCTGATGGTCAAGAAACTCATTCTTGTTTAACAAGTATTTGCTTAGTGTGGCTAGGGTAGCTTCTACTTTGCAAATAGAACTTAGTAAGAGACACAGGTGGTTCTGAGGGCATACACTGGATATCCTGGAGTACTGGTAAGTACTCTGATATCAAAGGGGGTCGTGGTACAGGAGAAGTTGCCTAACTGCAGCTGGTCTTGGTTTTGCAACTGTAAAATGGGAATGATGTAGAAATGAGATATATTGTGGGGTGTTTTTTGTTTTTGTTTTAAGTAAGCTCTGTGCCAATGTGGGACTTGAGCTCACAACCCTGAGATCAAGAGTTGTATGCCCTACCAACAGCCGACCAGGTGCCCTGAGATAGATTGTGCGTTTTTTAAATCCCAATTTGAGTACAGAATCTTCCTGCACTGGCTAGTAGAATAGAACCTACCCAGTTGGGTAGCATGCACAGAATCATTACCTTTGCTTTTGTTGAGACCCATCAAAGTTCTGTGTTTATATACTGATAAATGGCACCCAAATTTCTAAGTGGCCTGCTTGTGCTATTAGCCACACTTCTTAGTTTAGTTCAGATGCTGGGGAAAAGCAGAGGCTTATGCTAGTGTATACCAATACTGCCTCCCTTTATGAGAATTTGCAGGATTGTGGACACTTTTGTCTTTTGTTTGGAGGAAAGAGGCACTGAACTCTACTGAGCTTGGTGCTGCAAAAAGATGAACCTCTCTGGAATAATTCCCGTGTTGCACCGAAGGGTGTCTGTTGGTTTTGGCCTTGACCATTTAGGGCAGAAAAAGTCTGAGCTCAGATGTGTGTGGGCATAATAAAATGACTATTTTGTTCCATTTATAGATGTTTTCATTTCATCTAAGGATATTTTACTGTATTTTCAGCAAATGAGAACCCTCAGTTATGAAGGAATAGCACAACTGCTTATAAAATGGGAATTCTCAATCAGAAATGTGCTGTTCAAAATTGTAAGGCAGATGTTGGTTCAAGCATGAATATTTCTCATTGCAATTTGAAGGTCCAGAGCTAGACACCAACAAAAGGTAACTCACTGAAAATGAATTGCACACTATTGTAAAATCTCTCATTTTCAAGATTCAGTGAGGGTAAATTTAGCATATAACTGCAGTAATCGTTAAAAATGTGTCTTTTTTCTTGGAGCATAACTAAGCATTTAAAGCATTAGTAAAGGCGTATTTTTGCCACACTGTAAACAATAAGTGGAAAAATCTGTGTATTTCTAGCTGATATTAGAGAAAAAAGGAATATATCTTAAAATAGGAATATTTTTAATAATTGAGAAGCAGCAGCGTCCTAGGCACCTGGTACACTCTCGACACTGGGAGCCCAGCTGGAAACAGCGGACATGGGCTCTGCCCTCGTGGATGTCACAGCCTGGGTGGGGGGAGGGGGTGTGCAGAGAATAATCACCGGGTGGCGCCCGGTGATACATAGCTGCACCTGAAACTAGAGTAATGTTGCCTTTGGATTTTCTTGTGTAGATTTAGACATGTTAAGTTAACAGCCTTCACCATATAACACACTTGTTATATGAAGTAGAGCAAATGGAAGTATTTAACAGCAGGTCTGAGATACACAAAAGAGCTGGTTTTACCTGCTCTCTTTTTACAGAGTAACGAGTTTTAATGAGGGCCTGCTGGAGTGACTAGTTTATCTCCATGTGTGGGGAGGACCGTGGCATGGTAGACGATTTCCAGGGTGTGTGTCCCTCAGCAGTTCCTCTCGTATGTGCTTGCTGCTGCCCCCTGCGGAAGTAGGTTCTGTTTCCCTTGCCCTGATTGGACTGGCCTTCTGACCTGCGCTAACTAACAGGATACCATGGAGAGAACTCTCTGGGGCTTCAGGCCCATGTCTTAAGAGGACTGGCAGCTTTCCCTTCCTCTGTCTGCAGAGCCAGTCATCATCATGTAAAAGGGCCTGCGGCTGCTGGCGAGAGATGCCACGTGGGAGGCCCGGGACCTTCTGGGATGTTTCGGCTCTAGCTGAGCTTGCTGAACGAGTATGGCTGCCTGGTTGAGCCTGAGAGATACCGTTGGAAGAACCCCCTAACTGAGCCGTAGCCAGCTCCCAGAGTCATGAGGACTAATAAATTATTGTGGTTTTCAGCCACAGAGATTTGGAGTGGTTTGTTCCTCAGCAACAGATGACTAAAACACATGGAATGGGATGGAGATCACTAGGTAGAGACGTAGATGTCCACGTGGATAGAAATCATTCTTCGTGGAGCCGTGCAGACTCAGAATGGACCCTGAAGTGAGCTGAACTGATCTGAGAAGTTTCTGATGACTCGGTGTGAGAGAGTTTTGACACAGTCACTTAATTTCTATATGCAGTCATACCTAGCGCTGTGCCCAGTTGGCGTATGGGAATTCATCTTTGTAAGGTATTTCGTTTAATAGACTTGAGCCTACAAGGCATTTCTTAACATGATGAATTTTGATTTTGCTTGTCTTGCTAATAATGATGATGAGCACCGCAAGATGAAAATCACCATGTGGTCATCTTTCATAGTTTCGTAGATGACACGTGTTGCCATAAATTCTCCTCTGTAGTTTGCTAGTTTACAGCAGTTATATTTTGGGGCATCATCTTCCCTAAAATGCATTTTCATTAAATTCTTTTGATTTAGCTGGTGTGGGTATGTGTAAAGGTTGATTTACATAAACATTCCTTAGTAAGATGTGTTTCGTTTGTGCCTATAGTCTTAGATGTAAAGCACAGGACAGTTATTAAAAAATTAGATGTAAAGCACATACTCGAGTACTAAAGCCGTACTCGATCAGTGAGAGCTGGAAAACAGTCATTAATGAAAGGAAATGGGCTTGATGTGTCATGTTATCATTGTTCACATTAACTGTTGGGATTATCGTGGCCATGTTAATGGGATTTGATACAGTTTTAGCATAACTCAGTACCAGTTTGGGGGCTCAGGAGCTGGCTGACATGAACAGAAATTGTATTTTCAACCTAGAAGTGTTTCTTCCTGGAGGTGTTACCCTCCTACAGTAGGAGGGGGCAGCACAGCTCTCTGCTGTGCTTAGTGATGCTCATCCTCTAGGTCTGCTTCTCTCAGAGTTCCAAGGTGGCTGCTGCCCATCTGGGCATCATAGGCCATTAGCAGCAGCTAGAATAAGAAGAGTAATGCCTTCTCCTGTGTCTTTCACAGGCGCACGTGCGCACACACACACACACACACTCACACTCACACTCACACTCTCTCTCTCTCCTTTTTTTAAGTAGGCTTCATGCCCAGTGTGGAGTCCAACATGGGGCTTGAACTCATGACCCTGAGATTAAGATCTGAGCTGATACTAAGAGTCAGACGCTTAACTGACTAAGCCACTAAGGCGCCCCTCTCTTTCTTTTTTTTAACAAATATTTTTAATTGTTAATTAAAATGGTGTGGTTAATTAAGATGGTAATAAAATTTACCGTCTTAGCCATCTGAAGTGTGCGGATTAGAGATACGAAGTGTGTCCACAGGGCTGTGCAGCCGTCACTGCCTTCCATCACCAGAGCTCTTTTCATCTTGCAAAACTGGCACTCTGTGTGCCTTAAACAGTGGCTCCCTAAGCCCCTGGCAACCACCATTCCACTGGTGTCTCTGCATTTGACTCTGGTAAGCCCATCATGTAGTATCTATCTTTTCGTGGCTGGCTTATTTAACAGCGTAATGTCCTCGAGGTTCATCCATGTTGTAGCAAGTGTAAGAATCTCATTCCTTTTCAAGGCACATAGTATTCCAGATCATGTGGAGGCCACATTTTGCTTATGCATTCATCCACTGATGGATACCTGGGTTGCTTCCACCTTTTGACTATTGTGAACCATGCTGCTATGGACATCGGTGTACAAATGTTTGTTCAAGTTTCCGGTTTCACTTCTTTTATGTATATTTCCTGAGGTGGAGTTGCTGGATGGTGTGGTAATTTTAGGTTTAATTTTTTTCTTTTTTTTAAAGATTTTATTTATTTGACAGAGAGAAACACAGTGAGAGAGGGAACACAAGCAGAGGGAATGGTAGTGGGAGAAGCAGGCTTCCCACTGAGCAGGGAGCCCTATGCGGGGCTTCGATCCCAGGACCCTGGGATCATGACCTGAGCCGAAGGCAGACGCTTAACGACTGAGCCACCCAGGCACCCCAGGTTTAATTTTTTGAAGACCCATCCTACTGTTTTCCATAGTGGCTCTGCACACAGATTCTCATTTCTCCACATTCTCGCCAACACTTGCTGTTTTCTGGTTTTGTTTGACAGTAGCTGTCCCGGTGTGTGTGAAGGTGTCTGAATCCCTTTTTGAGATTAAGGGAAACCTTAGCATAATACCCATTATGCTAAGCGAAGTAAGTCAGTCAGAGAAAGACAGGTATCACATGATCTCTCTGATATGAAGAATTTGAGAGGCAAGGCGGGAGTTTGGGGGGTGGGGGGGAGAAATGAAACAGGAAGGGATGGGGAGGGAGACAAACCATAAGAGACTCCTAGACTCAAGAAACGAACTAAGGGTGGCCGGGGGGGTGGGGGGAGGTGTGGGTGGGTAGGGATAGGGTGGACATTGGGGAGGGTATGTGCTGTTAAGTGCTGTGAAATGTGTAAGCCCGACGATTCACAGACATGTACCCTGGGGCAAATAATACATTATATGTTAATAAAAATTTAAAAAAAAAAAAAAAAGATTAAGGGAAACCTTAACAAGAGGCCTCCCGGCCCACTTCACTCATTTTACTTGTCAGAGTTTTACCTCTCATCTGTCCCTGAGCCAGTCCTGGCAAGGGGGACGGGACTGATCGGTACTGGGAGGAGTCGCTTCCTGCAGCATGTGGCGGCGCTACAGAGGGTGAACACCTGCACAGGTTTTCTCTTCATTCGGCCTAGCCACCAGTATTTCTTGGAAACTGAGCTGTGGCTTTGTATTTATTTTATATATGCATTCTATAGTTCATATGTATGTATGCACACAGTATTATTATATATACTTTTAAAAATCAAGCTGTTGGTCTAAATCTATTTGGTTTGTTTTCTAAATATTTTTTAAATGAATTTTCCTGTGCTTCCAGAATATTTAATATTTTACATGTAAAACTTAGTTCATATTCTCTATCTTGACGCTTCTCCATACAATTCAGAACTATTTGATTGCCTAAAGTAAAAATTGGAGTGTATAGAAATGAGGATAGGTATAATTTTTTAAAATTTCTTCTCCGTATTGCCTCACAGAGTGCTGCTGTAAGGCTATTCTGTGATGTGAAAGAGGTGTTTTGACTAAATCCTTATCCAGACTTGTACGCAGGCCAGAGTAAACAGTGATTTTAGGCAGTCTGCTTTGGTAGCATGACATGGCCAGACATCAGATAGTTGAAACACCAGAAAGGTTCGGAAATGTCAAGAAAGAAACAAAAAGCTAATTCATCGGCGATTAATCATTCTTCAAGTCAGTGCCTCAGCTTAACTGTGGTCATACCGCACCTTTGGAATTCTGCAGGAGTTTGCCTAAAAGAAGGCAGTTGGCATTACTGTTATAAAAGTACCTACAGGAAAAAATTGGGGTTTATTTACAAAGCTGCATCTGCCAAATCATGAGCTGTTGAAACCCCCAGGCTCCCACACTTTTCAAAGTTTCCTGACCAGACAAATTAGCAAATGTTATTTTGCTACGGTATTGCAGCCCTGGGTGATGCATTTGGGCACACGTAGTAGTGACTTTGCTACCGTTGGTCGGAAAGAAATACAAGTGATCTCATCTGTTACCCACAGCAGAGGACACAACTCTGGAGTTTGAGATCCAGCATCTATTGCTTAGGATGTTCGATGTCTGATGAATTAGACATAGTCAGTAGAAAAAATGACCGCAGAATAATTTTAGTAAGGGATTTTTGATGCCTCCTACAGGCAGTGGGAGATAAAAGAATTCACATGCTCATCACAAATTCTTGTTTCTAAAATTGTCACATGTGGAAATTTGCTGCATCAGAGTCAAAGGCAATTCCTTAAGGGCCAAGTGTTTTAAGCTGCTCATTACAAATGAGAAAATTGAAGCTCAACGTGCTTAACTTGCCCAGAGTTTGAATTAACTCACATTTTAAAAAATATTTTATTTATCTTTTAAATAAACTCTGCATCCGATGTGGGGCTCAGACTTATGACCCCGAGACCAAGAGTCACACACTGTACCGACTGAGCCAGCCAGGCACTCCTCACATTTTCATTTTAGTAACATAAGGAGAGTTTGGGATTGAAATTCATATAAATGGCTTTATTTTTTAGATTTATGATGAGTTGCACGTAACTTTTAATTTTGGAGAATTCTGTAGTACTTGGCATAAATACATGTTAAAAGTAAATGTTAATGGGGGATAAAAGCATATTTAATCATGTGCCTTTTCCCATCCTTTTCCTCATCTGTGCACCCACAGTGAAATAGACGGCCTGGTATAGTGCATGATTCCTTTTGCTTTTTTAAAAATTTTATTTATTTGACAGACAGAGCACAAGCAGGCAGAGCAGCAGACAGAAGGAGAGGGAGAAGCAGGCTCCCTGCTGAGTGGAGAGCCTGGTGTGGGGCTCAATCCCAGGACCCTGAGATCATGACCTGAGCTGAAGGCAGACCCTCAATGACTGAGCCACACAGGCGCCCCTAGTGCACTGCTTTGAAAACAGCAGTCATCTTTGGAGCTTTTGGAAAAATACTACTACCCGAGCTGTACCCTGACCTGAAAAAGCAACTTTGCTCTCCTTCACACAGCCCCCATGCCCCGACTGTCAGGCGCTGCTCTCTGTGCTCTCGAACCTCCCTCCCTTCTACCCCTGGAAGGTCTTGCACTCAGCCCCGTGTGTGCCGGCTGGGGCTTCCTTTTGAGACCATGCTCTGGCTCCGGCTCTTGGGTGAAGCCATGCACTGTACTTGCCCACTGCTGTCGCCGCCAACCCCGCGCCCCACGTGCAGAGTGAAGCTGGAGGCAGCCTCTCTGATCCTGTGAACTCTTGGCATGTCTAAGTGTGCTAGCTGTAGCCAGGCTTGTGCCTCAGCTGTTTGTAGGTACACAGGACTAGTCCATGTCTCCGGAGGGCCTCCTCTGTATGAGACATCCTGCTAGATGCCGAGGCAAGAGGAATAGGATCAGACACGGTTCCTGGTTGTCAGGTCTGTGAGCAAACCATGGCTGATCTGTCGCTGTCCTCAGTGCCCAGCACAATAATTGGCACATAGCAGGTGCTCAGCAAGTTTACTGACATGCATTGCCTGTGGAAGGCAGGCGACTGTGTGAATGAGGAGAGCTGGGAAGTGAGGGGAAGCAGGACAGTACAGGAGAAGTGTGCAGGAAACTGGCTTCTTCACAGGTCTCTAATTGGAACACCGGGCTTAGAGAAAATGCAGTCAGGCCTGTCTCAGTGATCCAATTTATATTTTCCAAGAATTGTCCCTGCTACCTAGATGCAGTGTTTAAAAAAAAAACAAAAACAAAAAACTGGTTATTGAAACATGATGAGTATACAGAAAAGCGCACGTTCTTAACTGTTCAGCTTGTTAAATTTTCAGAATGACTCCACCTAAGCAACCAGAACCAAGATCAAGAGACTGAATATTCCAGCCCCACACAAACCTCTTTCATGCCCCCACTGATTATGATCCAACCCCAAAGATAACCACAGCAAACTCTTCTTGCCTATTTTTATACGTTACATAAATGGAATCACTCAGTGTATTTTGTTTTGTGATTGACATGTTCCGTTCAACAATCTATTTGTGAGATTTATTCCTGGGGTGTGTGGAATAGTAGGTGACTTATTCGTATCGCTCGTATTCCCATTCTCCTGGGGATGAACTCTTTCTAGGTTTTGCTAATGTAAGTGCAACTGTGAGCGTTGTTTACGTGTCTCTGGGTGAACATAGTATTTCTGATGGGCATAGATCTAGGTATGGAATTGCTAGATCATGGGTTTAGTTCATACTGCCCATAACTTAAGTGAATGTACCAATTTACACTGTCACCTACATCATGGTAGGAGTCCCAGGTGCCTCCCATCCTGAGCGTGTAATGTGGGAGGAGCGTTGTGGTTTTAATTTTGCATTTGGGTTGACTGACAAAGTTGAATGCCTTGTCATATGTCTGCTGGCCATTTGTAAAGTGTCTGTCCAAGTCTTTTGCCCATTTATCTATTGGGTTGTCTGGCTCTTATTTGTAGGAATCCTCCCAGCATTCTGGGTAGGAATCCTCTGTTGCATACGTGTTTTATAGGTAACCTCGTCCACTCGCTGCTGGCCTTTTTTATTCTCTTAATGGTATCTTGTGATGAGGAGAAATTCTTAATTTTAATGTAGTCTAATTTATCTTTAGGGCTTTTGTGTCTTGTTCAAGAAAATTTTGCCTATCCTATGTCTGTGGAAATGTTTTATTTCCTTCTGAGATTTTTGTAGTTTTACCTTTCACACTTCAGTAATTGATCTGAAATGTTTGGTATGTAGTTGTGCTAAGGGTCAAGACTGAATTTTTTCCCCAGAAGGATAATTACTTTTAGTTTCCTAAGGGTACTGCCTCCACATAACCAGTTGAATTAGTATCTCAATTAAATGAACTCTGTGTTGTTATATTTGTATTGTAATAAACTATCTCCATTTTCCCTTTTTCAGACTTAGCCTTGATTCCCTTACATTAGAAATACCTCATTTAACTTTAGGTTTCTCCCTGTAGAATGATACTGGCCAGCCTATTCTTGATTTCAGTACTGAAGGATGTGCAAATAAGTCACTTACTCTTGGACATCTTTTCCAAATAACTTAAAAAAAAATGAAAGATGCAGAGATGCAGAGAATCTCTTCACCGAAACAGGATGATATGTTGTGTGAAAATTCAGTTACAAGAATGATTAAAACACAATGAAAAACTGTGTACTAAACAAACATTTACCATTTGTTGGTCACATCCCATTTTGTCATTTGCCTTATATCATTGTTTATTGTATGTACATTTATTTAATTATAAAAAAGCTAAAATTTTTTATGTCACCCAATTTTTTTTAAAAGATTTATTTGTTTATTTATTTGACAGAGAGAGAGAGAGAGAGATCACAATCAGGCAGAGAGTCAGACAGAGAGAGAGGGGGAAGCAGGCTCACCACTGAGCAGAGAGTCCAATGTGGGGCTCAATCCCAGGACCCTGAGATTATGACCCGAGGCGAAAGCAGAGGCTTTAACCCCCTGAGCCATCCAGGTGCCCCTATGTCACTCAATTTATTAATCCTTTTCCTCTAAAAGACCTTCTTGGAGTGCCCAGGTGGCTCAGTCACTTGAGCATCCAACTCTTGATTTGGCTCAGGCGCTCCCTGTCTCTGTCTCTCTCTCTCTGTCTCTCAAATAAATAAGTAAATCTTAAAAAAATAAATAGAAGACCTTCTCTATGCCAACATATTAAAACAGTGATATCCTCCCTTTACTCCTGTTCACCTTGCAAAATTCAGCTCCTGTTTGCTCCCACTCTGAAACCTTGCCTGACAGCATCGTATTATAAATACATGTTTTCCATCTGTTTGTTTCTTTAGACTCTAAAGACTTCTTAAGAAGTAGAATTTGAGTTCATTTTTCATTTAATTTTAGCAGCAATCCCTGATTTATAGTAAACATTCTGTAAACCTTTTGGATGAACAGATGGATGGTAATATGAAAATAATAACTGATTTGATTATTGGTGAGAGGGAAAGTACATAAGTGGTATCATTTGGTATTTCTACATGATAGATCTTTTTATGACTTCAACAGTATTAATTAAAGGTAACTTTATTGAAAGATTGTTCTAAGGTATTGAGAAAATTACGCTTGAATTGTCACATAAACAGTAAAGATACTCTTGTGTTGCGTATTTCTATAAATTGAAAAAGCATTGATTGCCAATAACCTATTACATTTGTAATTCTGAAATGATAACCTTGTATGAAGATAGACTTGGTTTATGCTTGAATTAAAAGGTTTATTCTTAAACAGGTTGATTTAGAAATGTATCTAATTGAAAAAAGTTCATTATATGTAAAGCCCTTGAAATAACAGTATAGTCTTTTCTAGTCTTGAGAATTGTGTTATGTAAATTGATAGTCTAAACACTATTTTTCATGTTTCATGATCTAACGTCAGCTATAGTGGGGCAATGAGAGGCTTCCCACTCTGAGTTCCTGTTCCCATTTGCCTTTAAACAGTGCTTCTCTATTTGGCAATTTTGCCCCAACCCCCTGCCCCATATCTAGAGACCCTTTTGATTGTTCCAGTGGGACAGTGGGGGAGGGGTGTGTGTGCTACTTGCATCTAGTAGGTAGAGGCCCAGGCTGCTGCTAAACATTTTACACTACAAAAACTCTGAGCATTAAAGAAGTTTCTGGCTCAAATGTCACTAGTGCCAAGGTTTGGAAACCCTGTTTTAAGGGTTACCTACTTGCCATTGAAGTCTGTAGGGCTTTACAGTTGCCGAGTTACCGTGGGTAATTTGACTACTGCTGTCAAAAAGGAACTGCCAGAAAGATTAATTTGGGGTTCACCATAACGGTCTCAAAACAAACCATCCTGTATGACACACCAGAGAGAAGTTTCTTGTGTCTAATTCCTAACCCTGTGCCAGCCATATACTCACTGATGACCCCAGGACTGTCTTAAATTTTCTTTAGGGGACTTATGGGTGGCCTTCATGTCAACTTAGAGATAATTTAATGTTCCTGTACAAGGAGCTATATCTAGCGAATCTGGACGTCTCTCAGGAAGGAGCAGCAGCAGAAACAAATAAGGTTAAAAATTCCAAACTGTGATGCTTTTTCTAGTTCTGATGTGCATAGTAGGGTTTGTCTTTAGTATTTATAAATCATTCTGTTTTCCTTGCTTTTAGAAATAAAAAGAAACTCGACAGCTTAATAATAGCCAAGTGAACTTCTTCCTAGCAGCTAAATTCGTTCATTTTTTTAGTACAGACAACACAGTGTTGGCATATACGTTGTGAGATGGAAGGTTATACTCACTGCCAGCTTTACTGGGATAGAGGTTTGGCACATTCTGTGTTCATGTGCTTCAGCGGAGCATGTTCACAACTAAGCTGTCTTAGAGAAGCACTTACGTTGTCTGTGTTTAACGACTGTTTATCGTGCTCAGTATTGTGCTGTGGTGTTGGTGCCAGAACGAAACCAATTTGCACCCCTCCCCCTGTGCCTCCATCATGGCACAGATCTTCTTTCCTTTTTCTTAGAGCTGTAGATGTTCTCTTGGTTCTTAGGTCTTCATGCGGAAAAAGAAGGCAACTGTAAGATTCTCATATGGGACACTTTCAAAAGCCTTATTGTCTGAGTTTGTGTATTAACTAAATTGAAGCAACCTCAAGTAGTGTAATTGTCTTGGACATAGCACAGTACGTTGAAAATGACCACGCTGAGAAGCAGAGGAAGCCCTGTTCCTGTTGCTGGTGGACCGCCTCACTCCCTTCCATCCTGTGTCCGGCTTCAGCCACAGAACTGTCTAAGGATGGTTTATACTGTGCACAACACAGTTTTGCTAGAAAGTTCTCTTAAATCCAGATTCCTTTGCTAGGTCTTCAAGGGTTCCCTTTTCTTGCAATTCCTCACCATTGACTTAGAGACACCTTTGTACACCAGGATATGCTTCATTCATTCTTTCTGCCAGCTCATTTCTCTTCTTTCTTGTAAAATGCAGTATAAATGTAAAACTCCAAGAGTCTATCTTATGCCACCTTTACTGTTCTTTTTTGGCATCCCTTCAAACCATTAATCAGCCTATATATATATAATTTAATCTGCAACCCATGTGAGGGTTTGTACTTATCCTCCATTTTTTCTATTATGTTTGTTTTGCCTGGAGAAGTCCATTGCTCTCAGATGTCTACCATGCCCATACCCCTTTTCGGAGGGAACTTGCTATTCCTATAGACTCTAGCAAAAGAAATGCAGCCTTTGAATTTAGGTCACCATGCTTAGTGACTGTTAAACGCTGCCATAATCACTATTAATTAGACTAGGCATAGGTGCCTGACCCAAAGGTAGTCTGTAGGGCTCAGCATTAAAACTTTGCCCACTGAATAATGAGGGACCAAATCAATGCGATCCTCTCTTGGAAGGAAGTTTGGATTGAGACTGTAGGGAGGATCCGTGCTTAGTAGGGATAGTCCTACAGAGTGCCACCCAGAGAAACAGTGATCAAAGCTCAGAGTGAGTTTAAGGCTTCATAAACACAGGTCCGTAAAGTTTGAATTGTAGGCAGACTTTTGTCTATGTCCACGTTTATCTTGAGGAGAGAGTCCTTGGGTTTCTTTCATCTGGCTTTCAAAGGGGTCTGTAAATCAACAGATATCAAGATGGGAGGGCAGTGAGATTAGGGGGAGCAGAAGCAGAGTCAGTGAATAGCAAATAAAAACACAGATTGGGGCCTCCTGCTACTGAGTGGACATGATAACCCCTTTTTAGACCTTCTTGCTAGTTCTTGAATTAACGACCTGTTATCCATGAGGCCTTCATCTAGCCTGGATCTCCTCCTCTTCCTGGACAGCCTGGCATTCTCTGGAGCCTGACCCCACATGGGTAATATTCCTGCCCTCGGTTTCTGATGTGTCTCCCTAAAAAGTTGTGTTCCCCTACTCCGTTAGTACCAGCCACTTACTGGATCACCTGAGTCAGTTTCTTTGTTTCTTCAAGGCCATGAGCCAAACTAATAAATGTGTCTACCAGAGGCAGGGGTGCTTTAGGGACACCAACAGCTGTACCATTTCCTTGGGTGCTCAGTATTGTGCTCAGTACCTGCTAGGTGTGTCCACATAAATAAAGCACTTGCCCACCCAAGTTTGAGATTAAGATTAAGAAGGGAAGGAGCTCTTAAATCATTCTGTATAAATAGAATTAGATAGAGCCCATTTCAGGAATGGTTTTTAATCTTTCCCATCAGTGAAACATTTTGTCCTCTGTTTCCAAGATGTTGTCCTTAGGATTGTGATGGGGAGTTCAGATGAGTAGGTATTAACCATTTTTGTGCCTGGGCTCAGTGTAGCATTTAGTGAGATTAATTCTACTTTTTAAAAAATTGACTTAAAAATTAATGTGAACAGGGATGCTTGGGTGGCTCAGTCAGTTAAGCGTCTGCCATCTGCTCAGGTCATGATCCCAGGGGCCTGGGATCAAATTCTGCATCGGGACTTCACTCTCTGTTTAGCAGGGAGTCTGCTGCTCTCTCTGCCTGCTGCTCCCCCTACTTGTGTGCATGTGCCCTCCTTCTCTGACAAATAAATAAAATCTTTATAAAAAATTAATGTGAGCAGATGGTAGAGAATATTTTATTATCTGAAGTTTTAAAATACTGAAACAGATTACTAAGGTTGAGAATTTTTCCCGAGAATCTTGAAAAACAAAATGATGACAAACAGATCTTTATGGTCACCAAAGATAGAGGACCTTGATCGCTAAGAGACGGAGAGCCATCTGGACTCTTCCGGCCTAACTCTATGAAAACTGAGACCAAGGTGGCGCTAATGAGTTTTTAGTTTTTCCTAGGATGTGTAATAGTTGCTTTTCTAACCTGGAGCTACCAAGTTTGACTTAATTTAAACAGTAATTTTTCCACAGTGTGTTGCTGCTTACTGTGTGTGTGGCTAAGCCGGGCAAAGTTTTGAACTTGCTTTTCAAACTAAATTATGATGAAGGATTGAAGCCTGGGGAGGGGGGAGGAGACGAAATGCTTTGGTATAGGAAATCAAACGGTAGCCAATGTGTATTTTTCTTTTTGTTCTTCACTAATAATATTCTTAGGGAACAAGAGAATAAGTTGAAATAATGGAAATTAGAAATGCAGAACATATTTACAAACTAACCAGCTGCATTTCTCTGAGTTTTGAGGTGGGAATAGGTTTTACAGTGCTGCAAGACCGCCTTGGTGAGCCAGGTAATCGGAAGTACTAGGGGGAGACTCGGGAAAATAAGGGCCTTCTTTTTGGGGATCCATTTTTCCCTTCTTTGTTATCATTTATTGATTTTCTCTTACCTTTTAATTTTCTTCCCATTAGTTTTGGGTGAACTGAGGAAAACTTACAAAGGACATACTGGGGGTGCTTGTTCGCCTTTGATATTCTCATGGAGTCATGTTGACTGTGGGCAAATAGTTTAGTTAAGAATTTGGAATCACGCTCATAGAAGGGGAATTTCTGCCTTCTCCGTATTTCAGGTTCCAAACTCTAGGATGGGCCCAAGTGGCTGCACGGCTCTTGGCTCACAAGGGAAAATGTGAGCATGATAAAAGTTTTTCATAGTTTTGGATACAAAATCCTAGAAAGAAAGATCTAGGGAGATGCTAAGTATTTTTATTGCTTTAATTCAGATTAAATCTAATAAACTCACTCCTAAAGGCTTTGTTAAATTCTTGGTTGGGGTCAGTTTCTTAGAATTGGTGAGTCTTAGATGAGAGTCCGGCAAGCAGTTTTACTTGGGTTTCTTTGAGCATGCTGTGAGTGCAGTTTTGTTAGTTCACCTCTGCTTTGGACACCTTGCCCCTTCCAGATGTGGCCCAAGGCCCTCAGGTGGTGTTCTGAGGGAGATAGTCAGACCAGAGGGCTCAGTTCTGTATTATTACAATTAATAGTCAAATAGTAGAATTTGTTTTTATTTAGCTATTTATTTGGAAATATTTTCTAACTTTCAGAAAAGGTACAAGAATAAAAATGATACAGAGAGGGGAGCCTGGGTGGCTTAGTCGGTTGAGCGTCCAGCTCATGATTTCTGCTCAGGTCATGATCTCAGGATCGTGAGATCGAGCCCCATGTCAGGCTCCACACTCAGCGGAGAGTTTGCTTAAGATTCTTCCTCCCTGTACCCCTCCTCTCACTTTCACGCACATCGCAGGCACAGACACTCGCTCACTCTCTGTCATAAATAAACAAAGTCTTACAAAAAAAAAAAAAAGATACAATGAATACCTATATACCCTTCTCTCAGATTCACTTATTGGTGACATTTTACTGCATTTACTGCATCTGCTATCCTGTTGCTCCCTCTCCACCACATGAAATGTGTGTGTTTATACGCATACACATACATTATAATGCGTGTTATTTTTTTTAACTTTTTTTTTTTTTACTTGAAAGTAAGATGACTGTACTGTATGGTTCTTTAAAATACTTTGCTGATTGTGTGCCAGGTGTATTTGATAAATAAGTTGTATAATTACACAGGTAATTCTCACAGCAGTCTCAGACACAGGCGTTCCCATTTTCACCATCTTATAGATGAGAAGCGTGGGACACAGAGGGCACAAGTGCGGACAGCTCGTTAATGCTGGAGAATTTGCACGCGGGTAGACACGGGCTGAAGCCATGCCTGGCTGAGCTGTGCTACACTGCTTGCCTAGTAGCAAACTTCCAGTGTGAAGACTTGTGTAGGTTTGAAAAGCCCTCTGAGTCATCACTGGCCATATAAGTCTGCCCCATATCTCAGCCCCTCTAGACATGCATTTTTTTCTCACTTTTATTTTAAAATCTCAGGTGTGTGTCTTACAGTGTGGATGGTGACATAATTGTCATTATATTATTGTGTGTGCAAACTTGGTGTCTGTTTTTGGTGGTGTGCTTGGACACTGTTTCAGTGGTGGCCATCGGCGTGTGTGTGTGTGTGTGTGCATGTGTGTGTGTGTGTGTGTGCGCGTGTGTGTGTGCGTGTATGTGTGTGTGTGTGTGTCTCTTGTGTCTTCCACTTCCCACCTGAAAGGGAAAATGATACTCTGCATTAGCAGCTCCAAGGGGTGGAGGGGCTCTTGCATTTTATTTAATATTGTAAACTTGTGTGAAGTCCAGAGTGAAATATATAAATATTTCTGAACAGACATCCCAGACCCCCTTACTGTTGGAATTTGTTCTCACTTCCGGGGTTATGAGAATTATAAAGGTGACCAAGTGGAGTAGCTTGTGCAGTTCAGGAATCACCTTCCTTGAAATGATTATTTCCGGCTTCCTTCTATTTGCTGTTCCCCCATTCTATTCTTAGTCTTCTCTTTCTTTCTTTTTTTTAATTTTAAAAATAATTCCCCTTGTGGAAAAGGGAATAAAGGGAGTTTTAAAAATAAAAATTGCCTTCAGATCTCTCACCCAGAGCTAATCACTGTTGATTTTGCGGTATTTCCTAAGGCTTTAGTAAATATGCATGTGGTTCTTTTTCCCTTACGGTTAGTAGATGATATATACAATTTTCTTTTCCCCACCATTATTTTCCTATTTTCCTTAAATCTTTTGTCTACCCCTGATTTTAAGTGACTGTAAATTGTTATAATAATGTGCCATAATTTACAGAGCGACTCTCTGTACATTTAAGTTCATTCCACTTCTCTGTTCCAGATAATACATGGCAAACATCCTTTTTCATGTTTCCTTTTGAGATATTATCACCGAATTAGTTCTTCTGTATAATCATGCTAAATGTAAGGAACCTGTCCGTATTGTGGGTCTATTCATTTGGGAAATGTTCTTCCACGGAGAGTTCCACGGAGAATGTCATATACCAGAAACTGCTTAAAGTTAGATTCATAAACGTACACAGGAATGTAATAAAGAATACTTTCTGTTTTAGGAAAAATAAGCCGGTTGATTTTCTAATTTTTCTGTTTCCCTCAAACTTTTACATTAAAAATTCACTTGACTTGATTGCCTTTGGTTCTTTTTATAAGTTGATAAAATGTGAGTTAATCTCCCCATTCCCACCATTCCGTGGATCTCTTTAGGGACTGGTATGTTTTGTACTACCTTTTAGGATCTCTTGTGGCTACTTTAATTTCAAGTTGAAGTGCTACAGGTGACTTTTGTTCGTTCAGTACTTCCCAGCCTTAGTTTGCAAGTCCTCGGGAGGATTATAAGAAAAATGAAATAACTCAGTGATGTCAGCCCTCTTTGTAATAAGGCAAATAAAAGTTATTTTTTAAAATTTATTTCTCTTAAGGGGACAGTCTGGCAGGACAAATGAATACATCAAACAATATGAAACTAAGTCATTGTCTTTTGCCATTTTTGTTCTGTATTTTCCCTTCTTGAGCTTTGTTTCCTCTCGGGCCATCTGCAGTGCAACAGCGGCTCTGTACTGACCCAGTTTTTCCTTACAACCCCAAAGTAGGGTCACAGATCTTCTGCAGTTGCTCCTTTTCAGCTGTGTTACCCTCAGCCCACGGAACCTAAGAACACTGTAACTGTGCGGGTAGGTCAGCGTTGTGCCCTGGTGTCACAGCCTTGGCTCTGGCTTGCTTCTCCCTGCCCAGTGCCTGGAATCTGTTATTTATGTTGTTCATTTGATCATTCACACCCAGTGTGAAGCCCACAGCAATCTCATGTTCATGGCTGGAAGACTACATTTCAGTCTACGTGCATGTCTAATTTTATCCATTTTTTAATGCCAATTTTACCTGTTTTTGAAATGATATAATTTAATTACATATAATAAACTGATGAATGATGTTTTAAAAAGTAGTTATTTGCATTAAACTTAATTTAAATGCTTTAGATAGACTCAAAGATGAATCGTAAATCACTGGATGAATCATAAATCACTGCCAAATTAGTCGTAGATGAGATAACTAAAAGAATTTGAGGTTAAAAAAAAATCTCGTAACACTGAAAAAATAAAATAAAAGTATCTGGGGGAAAAAAATCCATAAAAATCTGGAAAGATTCTACACTTCCATAAGTATCTTAAATTCTCACTGTATTTTTTTGAAGATTTTATTTATTTTAGAGAGTGGGTGCGAGCAGAGGGAGAGGGACAAGCAGACTCCGTGCTGAGCCTGACGCAGGGCTCGATCTAATGACCCTGAAATCATGACCTGAGCCAAAATCAAGAGTCAGATACTCAACCAACTGAGCCAGTCACCCCAGTTCTCACAGTATTTTAAAGAACCAGTAACTGGAAGTCAAAACGATACATCTCCAAAGAAAGGGACTGGTCCTAAATCAAAGAATGAGTGCTGTATACAGTAAAACATTGAAGATAGGCATGTCTGTATGTGTTTTCCCATACACACTCTGTAAGGGTGTTTTCAGTTAATTCACCACTAGTTCTGTTTACTTGGGGTAAGGTGGCTTTTGCCACAAATTATTCTATAATATTTATAGTTGAAGATACTCAAGCCAATTGTAATCAAATAAGTCTAACCAGTAAGCATTGCCATAGAGTTCACAAGCCTTCAGTCTTGGAGTATGAGTAAGATTGGAGAGTAGTTGGATATGGCTTTGTGCTCGGCTACTTCCATAGTTGCCATTTAGGTGTGATATCAAAACCATATTAATTCACCTCACTCTTCCAGTCCTCCTAGATCCTGGAGTCTTGCTGTTAAACCCCAAACTACGTCGGTGTGTCTGTCGCTTGAGTCGGGCCCCACTGTTACTGTCTACTTGCCTAGGCTGCTTTTAGTTTCTGGAAAGTCTTTAACTGACTTGCTCTGGTTAGAGATTGGAGTGGGTTTAATCTCTAAACTATAGAGATTACTATAGTTTCCGTATCTGGCCATCCATAATCTGGACTCTTTGTCATAGGTCAGACCTTGGTTCTGACAGCACTTTTTGAAAGTCAGTGTTTTATATGTTTAATTTTGGCAATGTAGGAATGCTAACTCTTTCATACACCCATATCCTTCATTATAATAGAGTTTTTTTTTTTAAGATGCCTTTTTATTGAGGCATACTATCCATGTAGAACAGTCCACAAAAGTGTAGCACCCCATTATCATCACAAGATAAACATATCCATGGGTCCTCTTTGTCTACTGGATATTGAAATTTCTGTCTCTGGTATTTATAAAGGGCCAGATAGTAAATATTTTAGGTTTACAGAACATATGGCCTGTCTTTGTGGCAAAAGCAGTCATGGAAAACACGTAAACCAACTGGCATGGCCGGCTGTGCTCTAGTAAAACTTTATTGATGGACACTGAAAGTCAGATGTCATATAATTTTCATCTGTCATAAAGTATTATTTATCTTTTCATTTACTTTCAACCATTAAAAATGCAAAAAACCATTCTTAGGTTGTGGGTCATATGTAAATGAGCAGCAAGCCAGTTTGGGCCCAAGGCCGTGGTTTGCTGACCCCTACTTCACAGTATACTGACCTACTTCTGTTTTACCGCCCTGCTGACCCAGTGTATATGCATCTAAATTAACATCACTATCATCTTCATCATCTAGCACATAATAGCCATTCTCCTGCAATCACAAAACCCAATTATTAGGACCGTATGCAATGTGAAGTTCAATGATAAAATTACCCTGGTGTCTTTAAAATACATATTACCAACTTGGGATACAAATTTTAAAATGGATTCTTACCTCCATAAATGTAAGCTTATACTATATGAGGTAATAACCATGCATTACTCCATAGTGGTTTATAGACTAAACTTCTATAATGGTGATTTTTTGATTACCTATATGTACTTTTTAAAAAAAATTTAGATTTTCAGATATTTAATAGTTTTTAAATGATTCTGCATTTAAGGGATTACATAGTATAGTTTATCAGCCATGAAATACTTCTGTTGTGAGTCCTTTTTAGTATTGTTGAAAACCATTTATTGTCACCCACATGGTAGTATTTCAAATAAACAAATATTTAATTCAACCCACATTTCCTAGACCCACTTTGAAAGAGGCACATGGAGGATCTTCAGTGAGTAAGTCACTCTACTGGTCCTGATGAGGTAGGTCCTGTCTGCCAGGGGGTTTTTGAAAAAATAAACACTTGTAAAACTATCCTGCCAGATCAAATGTGGCATGTTCTAGAAGAAAGGGACAGAGCACTGTGGGAGTGTGCACAGATGCTTGGTGGAGAGAAGTATGTATTTATTGAATCTGATTCCCCACTGCCAAATTTTGAAAATTTCCAACCTCTCAAAAAGTTGAAAGAATAGTACAGTAAACACCCATACACCTTTACCTAGAGCAGCCATTTATCAACATCTTGCCACATTTATCTCATTATATGTATACATACGTAACTGTGTGTGTGTGTGTGTGTGTGTGTGTGTGTATTTTTTCCGCTAAATGATTTTAAAGTTAGTTTCAGAGATCTTGACATTTCAGCATGGGTCTGCTAAAAACAAGGATACTCTTGTACTTTACTGCATACCATGGTCGTGCTCAAGAAATGTAATATTCTTGCAATAATACAATCAAATATGGAATTAATATTCAGAT
The DNA here is from genome assembly GCA_028646535.1 of Procyon lotor. Classification (NCBI taxonomy): domain Eukaryota; kingdom Metazoa; phylum Chordata; class Mammalia; order Carnivora; family Procyonidae; genus Procyon; species Procyon lotor. Next base: position 62,798,618 of record CM053617.1, on the reverse strand, counting down.
TTCCCAGTTCCAATATTACCCTTTATTTTCTCCCCCTCAATCTTATCAAAGGTTATAAATTTCACTTAGTTTTGTAGATTTTTTTAAGAGTCATTTAATCTAGAAGTGTAATTGCTTTTTTTTCTTTCACAACATTGACATTTTTGAAGAGTTCAGTGTCTCATAATTTTGAATTTGTGATTATTTCTTCATAATTTTCCTCGGGTAAAACTTTATCATCAGGCTACTACCAAGGTATGCGTGTCAGTCATCTCAAGTCCACAGAGCTACTTTTTCCCCTTTGCAGTTTGTGAGTAATCTGTGGGGTCCTAGAGACTGTGAATATCCTGCTACACTTTTGTGGACTGTTCTACATGGATAGTATGCCTCAATAAAAAGGCATCTTAAAAAAATCCCAATCTTTTTACCCAGGGATAGAATCTTTTTCTTTTTCATAATTTCTTAAGAACAGTACAATTTTAAAAAACATATTCCGAAATTCCAGTTTTTTTACAAACATTTAAAATTTAAATTTAAATATTTATGCATCTTCTTAATGAAATACTGTTGAAAGTTGGACAACAAATGTATTTCCTTATAGAATTTAAACATTAATTACCATTTCATCAGGAGAAAGCAGAGTTAAGATTACATCTCCAAAGACATCTTGGTTTCATGCCTTGTTTTATGTACAGACTAAGCCTCCGTGTCTCTCTCTGTAAAATGGGAACAATAATCACTATTCCTTATGGATTGGTTGTGAGGATTAATGAGGTAGTGTGTGTAGGGCAGTTGGTATAGTACCCAGCTCATAGTACTAGGTTATTATTATAATTTTTAGTAATAGGAACATTATTTAATTATATATGTAGACACAATCTTTACAAAAAATTAGTGACTTCTATTATAGAGAGAAAAAAATTAAGCATTTGTTTATTTAATTCTTTTACTCAAATTTGATCTGAAAATATAATTAGTTTCCCTTTTGTTCCCAGTGCATTTATTTTAGCTTTTGGACAACTTTAATATGCATTTCAGTTAAAGGTGGATATTTTACTAAAATTGCTTTGGAAAGCTTACATTTAATTCTGTCTGTGTTATTCTTTTCAGTCATCCTGTAAGTGCTTCATACTGTTATTATAGGAAGGAGGCTTAGAGGCTTAGAGACTGTACTGTACCCCAAGACTAAAGTTAAATAATTGGATGAAAGCTTAATTTATTCAGTGATAGCTTTTCAAATCTATAGCTCAAAAACACATAGTGAAGTTTGAGGATCGCAGAAGCTCCTTTAATAAACAATCTGTGTGAGGATGAAATGAAGTTATCAAGTGTTATCATTAACTACTAAGATTATATCAAAAGCTCTCAAGGGCCAACTGAAATTGACTCCCACTGGCCAAAATATGGACAACTTGAGCATCAGAAAGGATAACTGCAGTGGATTGAAACACGTTAAATATCTTTAGACCTGGGAACTCATAAAGAAACAGAAGAGTCATGGCCAGAGTCTGGGCTGTGTCCCACATTGTGTTACCCAGGTACTGCATCACCAGAAGCTGACAGCCTGTCTGTAGATCGATAGCTTCCAAACGTCCTCAGTGCTCCACGCTTGGAGGCTCAAAACCAGACAGATACCATAATTTCAGGCTCTGCCTAATAGTAACTTGTCAAAACTATACTTTCCTACATCTGGAAGTTGTAGATTTCAGCTTTAATTTTATTTATACTATTTCCAGAGAGTTCTGACATGGTAAACTGACAAGATAATTATGCTGTTTTGATTTCACCAAACTGTTTTTGATAGAAAGGTGATGATTAGCTCCTTAAAATTTTAAGATAATGTATTTTTTGTGTAAAGTGAAAGAGAGATGTCATTAAAGAAGAATTTTAATGGTTTAGCCATTGAACACTTTTCACTTCATATGCCTATATTTTAAAATTGAGTTCTAAATAACACTTTGAGATGATGCGTAAAAATATGAAAAATTCTTATCACATCATCAAGATTTTTTGTGTTTGGTGCATATATGGTTTTGTAATGAGCTAAAAAAATGGATAAAATTACAACATTAATAGGAACATTGATGATTACTATGATTCTGGGGAGCTATGTAACTCTTAATTTTATTCTAACGACATGGTTGAATTTGGACCAACATGATCTTTTTAGGCTGAATGTCTTTGAAGAAATGAAGAAGATAGGGTCCTCAGGTTGTGGCCTGAGATTATTTGGTGTTTGTAACAGAAGAAATTATTCACGGTAGTTTATCTAAAATTCTGTGACTGGACTTCATTTGCTCACCCTGTGAAAAACTGTTTAAGTTAAAAGTGGTTTTGTTCATCATAATTATAGAGCTGATCATTCAGAAAAGGAAGAAATATCGACCAGCTATGTTTTGAGCTCACTGAAGTGTGGGCACTTCCCAAAGCTGTGATGTGAACCTTCCACCAAGTCCTTCCTTGCAGAGCCACAGAATACTGATGACATCCAAGGGGACAGGATGTAAATTCTACCAGAACTCCTACTGCTACAGTTGAGAGGGGAAAGGTTATCCTTAAACTTGAAGCATTTAAGTCATTTGTGATGAATTTTCCATCAGGCAGAAAAAAAGAAATGATTACCAAAGATCGCACCCTTGGGATAAATATGAGATTATAGCTAACTTCTTATTTCCCTCAGGGGTGTAATTAAACAGACTTTTACGATTAAAGTTTTCAGGCATTGAAAAATGTTTACTGGAAAAAAATAATAGCTTCAGTTAGAGACGTGATCAATCAGATACAGCCTACTGACTATTAAAGCTGTGTATTTGTCATGAACTGCTTTTAGCGTCTTTTTGACTCAGGGTATATCAACTTAAAAAAGAATGTTGAAAAATAAAGCCAGTTATATATTTCTAATAGGTCCAGATCCTAAGTGTGTCTGATTAGGCACATTTTCATAAATGGGAACATAGGATGTTGCTGACACACTTTAGGTGTTCATACGTAGGTCTGGTTTTAGCTTGGGAATTTTAACAGAAAATACTGAGATTGAGCTTCTAATCTTGGCTTTACCAGTAATTGGCCTTACGTCACTTAACTTTTCTGTCCCTCTTCCCCCCCCCCTTTTTTTTGTCCCCCTTCCCTTTTTAAATATCAAAATGAGGCTAGATACTAACTAGGGAGGTCTACAGCCCTTCTAGTTACTAGATTAGGGGTGCCTAGGTGGCTCAATCAGCTAAGTGTCTGACTTCGGCTCAGGTCATGATCCTGGGGTCCTGGGATCAAGTCCTGAGTCACACTCCCTGCTCGCTGGAGAGTCTGCTTCTCCCTTTCCTTCTCCCTCTGCCCCTCCCCCTGCCTGTGTTCTCCCTCTCTCTTTCTCAAATAAAAAATAAAATCTTAAAAAAATAATAAAATTATCTGATTGTCTTTTTTTAAGAAATACAATTTGACAGTTTAATTGGATAAATATTGGATAAATAATTGGATAATTGGATAAATAATCGGATAAACAATTCAGTTTAATTGGATAAATATTCAATAAGTATTTATTGAAAACTCAGTTCATATAAGGCATTCTGCCTAGGCACAAGGAATGCAAAGAAGTGATATACTCCCAGCTGTCTGGAAACTCCCAGGTTGAGGTTGGGGAAGGGAGTGAGGGGGACTGCGGTAGTAAGAGAGAAACAGCTGTAAACACACAGCTCTAATAAGTTGTTTTAAGTTCTTGAAAAGACTTCTGTAGAAACCCAGATATCCACTAAAGATACCAACCCTGAGGCTCCCATTCTAAATTACGCCTCCCTTTGTACTGTCTGATGTGCTTTTTCTTCATAGTATTTGCCACACTTTGTAATGATACATAAACTCTGTATGATTATTTTCTTAAAGCCACCTCCCTTTCTAGACGGGAAGGTCCCTGAGAACTGAAACTGGCAAGTTACCGTCACCATGGTGTTCCCAGGACCTTAGCATAGAGCCTGGCAGACGTAGGCATTTAATAATTACCCATTGACTTCCTGGAAAGAGAGTGCGGGGGATGATTCTGCCTGAGGTGACGGGCTGGTGGTGAGGGAAGCAGAGATGAGGGAAGCAGAGTCCGAGGAGACCTGGGAGACAAAGGGGCAGCATTTAGGGCCCCAGGAGGCATCTAGTCGCAAGGGAGGCAAGGGAGTCATCAGCCTGGTGCCTAGAAGTGAGCGCCCTGGGGTGGGGGGTGGGGGGTGAGGAGGGGGGCTGTGGTGAGAGGAGGCTGACGGCAGGTCTTGGGCCCCACACTCAAGGTGCGTGATCTGTCCACACCGGGCAGCAAGAAGACTGTGAGTCTACACGCGCAGTGGATGCAGACTAAGAAACACTTGAGTACAGTATGATTAGTATGCAAAGGTAGATAGCTTCTGTTGTGGTTAGTAAAATCCAACTCATTTAAAAGCATTCATGAATTTGTATTGCTTTTGATCTTATGTAATTTCTCATCAGCTCTAAACTCACAAGAGTATCTTATAAAGGTCTGTTTTGTTTTACTTTAAGAAGAGATTATCCTACTTTACTATAGATATTGGAGACCCAGTAAGGGGCTTTAAGAGGAGCGCTGACACAGTCGGTTCTCTCTATTGGCAGTAGGAGGATGGATGGATTCCGGGCAGGAGTTGGAGTCCGCTCATCGCTGGGGTCCAGGTGAGGACGGCTCCGCCTTGGCAGGGGCAGAGCCAGTGACGCGCCCCTGCTTCTCCGGAGTAGCCTGCAGCCTGACAAAGCAAACACCTAACCCAATACTTCTTCCTAGTACAGGGAAGGCCAGTTTTAATATACACATTCACAAATATTGATATGAATATCTAATCTTTAACAGAAATTAAAGCAGCTTTGGGTTTTACTTTTTCATTTTCTCTTATTTTCTTTGTCTTCGTCTTTCCTTCTCTTTTTTTCTTCATCCTTTTCAACTTATGACCCTTCAGTTTGAAATTAAATTTGGGCTGTAAGTTGACTCCCTGAATCTTTTCTTCACAAGCTTTCTTTGTATTTTCTAGAAGGAAAAAGATTAACCCAGGGTTTCCAAAATAAAAGCAAAGATTGTGATTAAAACTGAATTAGGATCTTTATTCTCTATTATTTGCTAATAGTAAAATAAATAGCCCAGTCTTAAGGAAGCTTTAAAGTAAGTCCCAGAGCCTTTGCAAACCCTTGGATTTTAATTAAAGAAACACAGAATACCATCACTTTCTGTTTGTCAGTGGAAAAAATATGTATTTTTAAATTTTCAAAGCTTAGCCTCACAGCACATGGAGTACATCTGTTGGCTTTCAGAATTTGGGGGAACACAAATGGATTCAGATGTTTAGGCCCTTTGTCTTCACTGGTCTCTGCTCACCTCGCCAACTGAGTGTGGCACAGTCCAAACACAGTTTCTGAAAACTGAGCAGCTAGAGTTACTTCTCAAGCACTCTCTTGGGGACTGATAAAGTCAATCTCTGTTTATGTAATGAAATCAGGGAGCAAGGGGTCTGCCGTAGTACTTTGTGGATGGGATTGCATTGGTGTTGTCTTTCAGGGAAAAGACTGGATTTAATAAGCCCTTGTTCTTACTCGCTTTCTCTGGAGGTACAGCCCACTCCAGTGGATTATTTTGATTTATTTTTGTTTATGTAGTGTTAGAGCTTCTCTTTAAGCAATTGGTTTTAGTAAAATCAATAGGTTTATCATAGAAAAGTGAGATACTGATATCAACTTTACCTGATAAAAAGACTTAAATGTCTGGTAAATCTTCTTTGTTCAGTGCTACTGGGGTTTAGTGTGTGTGCGTGTGTGTTTGCGCGCGCGCGTGTGTGTGCTTGCATGTATGTATTTAAAAAATATTGTCTTTTTAGTGTTCTTACATTTTAATTTAACTTGAACTTTTAAAATAAACTCTGCTGGTTTATCCTCTCCTCAAATATGCGCAAAATCCTTCATATTTTTCAAAATATTTATAAAGTTTCTCGAGAGTGAAATCTCATAAAGATCTTTGCTTCAGGACCAGAGTTCAAAGGAAAGGCCGTTTGGTTTTAATTTGAAAACTGTAAAACAAAATACCCTCAAAATGGCAGGGTGTGAATTGGTAACTTCAATTTTATTGCAATCTGCCAAGCCCATCCCCAGATGTTTCCAATTAAAAGCCAAGAATGCTAACTTGGGTGAATATCATATGAAAGCATTTCTTTACTTTTCTCTGATTTTTTTTTCTGAGAAAAGTAAGTCTCAAATCCTTTAATGTTAATTAAAGAAATAACTTCTCACTTGCATGTTGTTTAAACTCATACAAAGACAAATGTAATACTCAAAGAAAATTCTTATATGTCAGATTTGTAAACATTTGTAGTCCTGAATGCATATGAGTTCACATATGCCTTCTTATAAAAGTAAAAAAAAAAAAAAGGCTTTTAAATGATGTTGGAGCCCTTTAGTAAAATGTATTTCTGGATTTCCATAATCAAAGAATAGACCTTTTAATACTGTGCATTTATTTAGAAAGGGGTGCTAGTAATCAGCTTTTATTTTTGATCAGTTGTATATTCAGTTGTAAGAAATGTTTCTGTAGGAATCTAAGAAGATGTAATAACATGAAAGAAACCCAGAATATAATTTTGAAATTGTCAATTTCAAATCAATATTTCTCCAGATAATACCAAGTTACAGTAGGGTCCATTCATGAACTTGAAAGTTACTTTGAAGATATCATTCTATATTAAGAAGAAAGATAAATGCTGGTAATAAATTTGAATTTATGGAAATTGGCATTTGTTCAGAGAAAAGATGGAGTTAGTCGTTAACCTAACCTTTTGAATGTAAAGCTGAAGAGGCATTTATTTTTGAAGCGTCCACAAACCACAGACATAGGACCACATGCTAATCGGTGGAGCCGAACAGTCCTTTTCCTAGTCCTGAATTTCCTATTTATATTTCCATATAAAGTTATGACGGACATGTGTTTGGGAGCTCAGGAGGGAGATGGCCACGTAGGTCTTGGATCTGTTCGTGCTTGGTAACTGCCTAACTTTTCTTCCAAACACGGAAACATGCTCCTCAGACTTTGCCACGCCACGAAGGGACCTCTTCTGAGGAGTCTCCAGAGAAAGCTGGTTGTCTCATCCTTGTGTTTGACCAGCTGCTTGTTTTTAGCCCTTGTTGTTCTTCCCGATATCACAGCCATGTTGCAGCTCTTTTGTGCCTCCATGGGACCTTGTGCCTGCCCTCTGGCATTGACCCTGCCTACGAAAGTTACTGGCGTACGTGGCCTCCCTTTTCCCCAACAGATCACGAATGCACCATGAGGCTCATTCCATCCTTTCACCCTTGAGGATGAGCAGGGTCTGTGCATATTGAACTGAATTGTGATTTTTAAGGTTTTTGGAACTTATTTTGAAAATCCTTTTAAAAACTGTGAATATTTTAAAATTTAGGTGTAGGAAGAGAATGGGAATCAGGAGTCTAGGTCTGACTGAGTTCATTACCAGAAACGTTACATTAGATCACTACCATTACATGATCTTAGTGTTTCATCTGCACAGTAGAGTGTCTGTTTTCATTATTTTTGCCATTTATCCTGAGATTAAGTGCCTGTGAGGTATAGAATCATCATGAAGACTATTTTTTTTTAAGATTTATTTATTTATTTGGGGGAGAGAGAGTGCACAGCAGGGAAAGGGTGAAGAAGCAGAGGGACAAGCAGACTCCCCACAGAGTAGGGAGCCCGAAGTAGGACTCGATCCCAGGACCTCAGGATCACGATCTGAGCCACGGTGAGATGCTTAACCAACTGAGCCACCCACGCGCCCCATGAAGACTGTGTTCCTAAATGCTGGGCGAGCTGGTCCCTGTTCTTGCCCCCATCAGAGTGACATGGCTGGACTCTGAATAGATGAGGCCTTTGGTCAAGTCATCGTCCCCCTCCATTCCTAAAACGAAACAGTATGAAAAACTATGCATTTCTTTAAAAGAAAGTCTATGCCAGTGAAATAAGGAGAGGAAAATTTTGAGCTTTGAGGGGGAAAAAACTAAAGTGAAATGAACTAGTAGTTTCTAACCTTGAGGATGAGAGGCTGCTTTTTAATTGCTGTAACTCTTTGGGATCCTGTTGTGATCACATACTGTGAGGCTGGTGGTAACTCCCAGCATTCCTGAAGGTCGGCACTGTCTCTGCGCAGAGAAAATGCAGTGGGCCTGCCTCATAAGTATGAGGTCAGCAAAGACTGGTCACTCCCCACGTGCCATGTTAATGTGCAGAACGAGCGTATGAAAGTGACCCCCCCCACACCCCGTGTTTAGAGAGGGAGGTGGCAGAGGGGTGGGCCCGGCGTCCTGCGTTCACTGTTTCCCCAGCAGGTGGTTACTGAGCAGGTTTGGGATATGTCAGTGAACACATCAGATTAAAACTCCTGACCCTGTGCTCTAGCAAGGAGTTTCCTATAGATCTCATAAGTAAATTAGCAAGCGTGTTAGAAGGTGGCACATCCTATGGAAGAAAAATCGTAGAGGGGCTAGGTGGGCTTCGCTGAGGTGACATTTGCCTGAAGACTTAGAGTCACGGGAATATCTCTAAGGCCAGAAGAGAAAACAAGCCCTGAGGTGGGAGCAGGCTTGATGTGATGTTCTAGAAGCAACAGGGAAGCCAGTGTGGTCAGGGTGGAAAAAGGGAGGAGGGAAAAAGTCCTGGAAGACAAGCCAGAGAGGTAACATGGGCCACATCACTAGGGCCTTGTAGGGTGTGTTGTGGCTTTGGGTTTTACTCTGCCTCTAACAGGAAGTGTGGCAATGTAAACAAATACTCCATTTTAAAATGGATTGTCAGGAGATGTGATGGTTGCCAGGGGCCTGGGGGGAGAGGGCATGGGAAGTGCCTGCTAATGGGCACAGGGCTTTTTTTTAGAATGATAAAAATGTTATGGAATTAGGTCGTCGTGGTGATTGGGTAACCTTGCAAAGTACACTAAACACAATGGAATTGTACACTCCAAAAAGGTGAATTTTATGGTGTGTGATATGTGTCTCAAAAAATAACTGGAGGGGCACCTGGGTGGCTCAGTCGTTAAGCGGCTGCCTTCGGCTCGGGTCATGATCCCGGAGTCCTGGGATCGAGCCCCGCATCGGGCTCCCTGCTCTGTGGGAAGCCTGCTTCTCCCACTACCACTCCCTTTGCTTGTGTTCCCTCTCTCGCTGTGTTTCTCTCTGTCAAATAAATAAAATCTTTAAAAAAAAAAAAATAACTGGAAAAAAAGGTAGATTGTGGGGACCTTGCTAGAACCATTTTTTGCCCTTCCTCCATCTACTTAGTGTTGCTTTTGCCTTCAGAGATCCAGTTTTCTAACTAGTTATACCTTAACGTAAGGGAAAGACTCTTTGTATTGTTGGCTGTGTTTTCATTGGAAGTAAAGAATGTTGATCTATTTTAAAGTATCTTTTCTGAAGTTGTTAATGATTGTGAAATCAAATATTTCCAGATGCTTACCCCTGTTTATATGCACTTTATATACCTGTGTCACTTTTATTTGGTAAGAAATGAAAGCACCATACTTTTAACCTCTGGTTAAAAAAATGAATGTAATTTTTAGGTTGAAATTTGATTAATATATTTTGCTAAACTAAGCTAATCTCTATATACTTTGTGATTCTTTTATAGAGTAGAAAAGTAGATCAGTATGATAATGTTCTTCAAATTATGGTTTAAAGCATGCAAGTGAAAGGAATTCCTCTTCGTTCCATTGACCAAAACCCAAAATTATATGATCTCCTCTTCTAGAAGAAGCAGTTATTTTGAATAGAAATAGAGCAGGAAATGTATTTAGCTAGTTTTTTTTCCCCTCCTGTTTTAGATTTAACTTTGGAATTTCCTTGAATTTTAATCTATGACAACCCAGTAAAGTTGGTGGAAATACGACCATATTTTAATTTTTTTCTCTTTTTTTCATGGGGGGGGTATAAGTATAATTTGGGTTTTACAAGTTAAGTAGTTTTCTTCAAACAAAATGAGCTCAAGGAATAAACTCATTGAACTGAAAATGCTAAAGCACTCTGAGCAGAACATTCCCTCTTCCTTGACAACTGAAAATACAGAGGCACTTAGTTTGTTTTTTGTTTTTGCTCTTGTTTTCCAGTCCAAAACAGTTGGTAAATAGCTACGGAACCTGTAACAGTTGGTGAAGCCGTAGATCACAGAGCTGGCTGAACATATTTCCCTTTGATGACTTTGAATGGAGTAGTTATCCCTCTCCAGAAACATGTAATTAATAATGAGGAATAGGCATTCCCCCTTCTAATTTTAGGCTTTTTACAAGATTGTTTTTACCTTCGCCAGCCTTCTTAATTTTGAACCACGTCATCCTCTGGCGGAGCCCCCCTCTCAAAGTAGGTGCCTTTGCTTCGTGACATTTTGTGGGTTGCTGTCCTTGTTGGGCGGTGGTTTTGAGATGGCGTGTGTTGAGTCTGGAGCTCTTCTTCTAAAATTGTACATCCAGTTACAAGAACGCTCAAAAAATTGTGAGATAAGCCCTGTGAGACCAATTACATTTTTGAAATTTTGAGTACTTGAGAAATCTGTGGTAACTCTGATTTTCTTATTTACAAAGAGTCAGCACCCTAGGAAAGAACTAATCTGCTTTTACCTCATTGTTCCAGTATGAATGAATGTACTTAGAGGTTGATTAAATATTTTTTCTCCTGACGACGGGAAAGTATGTCCAAATCCTTAAGTAATTACATTCTTAACACAGACATTTCTCATTTTCTTACACTGGCTGCAAAGGCAGGGTAGATCTCAAGCCCCTGCGTTTTTCATTTGTGTGGTGGCAACTTTAAATTGAGCTGTAAGCGCTTTGGTCTCTTAACACTCAACCAGCTAACATTAGAATGTTAGAAAGCATAACACTTCAGAGTGGTTTATTTCATAAAAACCTTTGTATTCTTTGGTGGCACGAGAGAATATTTGATATGAAGCACTGAGATAAGCCTGTAGTTTGGAGAAAAGTAATTTTGTTTCGTTTTATTTATTCATATTAGAGAGATTGACAGAGACAGAGCACTAGCGGGGGGAGAGGCAGAGGGAGAGGGACAAGCAGACTCCCTGCTGAGCTGGGAGCCCAACATGGGACTCGATCCCAGGACCCTGAGATTGTAACCTGAGGAAAAGGCAGAAGCTTAGCCATCTGAGCCACCTAGGCGCCCCAAGGGAAAAAAATAACATTTTAACCTAATCTTCGGAACTTGATTTCAGGTGATGAGCAGAAGTTAAAGTGTATACATTTGTGACTTTCAGGGAAATAAATGAAGTGTACTTAAAGAGTTAAAAAGAAAATCTCTGACCCACTATTGTGAACAAGTATGACCTAAAAAGAATGTTGGGAAAATTTAGGAACTTCAAATCACTGTACACAATCATACTTGCTGTATTTTTTTTTTTTTTTAAGAGAGGTACTGAGAGGGAGGGAGGGAAGAGGTGGGTAGAGGGAGAGAGAATCTCAAGCAGGCTTCATGCCCAGCACATGAGCCCAGCACAATGCGGGGCTTGATGTCCTGACCCTGAGATCATGACCTGAGCTAAAATCAGGAGTTGGATGCTTAACTGACTGAGCCACCCAGACACCCCCTTGCTATGTTCTTATGTTCATTTCATCTTTGTCCAGGTCTGTCACTGCCGGTAGACTGTGAATTATCTAGAGGCATGCATGTATTTGTTCATCGTTTTATTCCCAGCATCTAGTGTCTGTCACATAGTGAGGATTCATTTCCTCTTCAGTGACTTAATATCTTTGAACGTCAGTGTCATTGTTAAATCCAGGCACTGGGTTCAGTTGTCTGTGGATGAATTTGCATAGCTGCAGGGAATTTGTCTCTTTTAACCCTTAAAGATGTCTAAGGTGATAGCTGACCGCTTCCCCAATATTTGATCTGTGCATATTAGCCTGTCATCGTTCAGTTCTACCTTAAATTAGAAAATGGTGTCATTTGTATGTTTTGGGTTTTTTTTTTAACTTAAGATGATAGTATATTTTCTTTTTAGTAACACTTTTGGGATTCGCTGCTTTTATGTTCTGCCATCACACTAGACAAAACACATCATAACATTTTTATTACTGTTTCATTGTTCATAATGGTAACATTTTTGTATTAAGTACAGAACTTTGTTTTATTTTATTCTGTTTTTTTTTTTTTTTTTAAGATTTTATGTAAGTAATGTCTACACCCACCGTGGGGCTCAAACTCACAACTCTAATATGAAGAGTTGTGGGCTGACTGAGCCAGCCAGGTACCCCCTAAGTACAGAATTTTAGAAAAATTAAGCAGGAAGAGCCAGAAAATTCTGCAAATGGAGAGCAGTGGTAGGGGGATGGTTAGATCTACTAGGTATTAAAATATAATATCAAGCTTCAACAGTTAAAACCGTGTGACACTGGCTCATGAGTAGACAGGTCAGTATATCAAAATAAATGGGAAGTCCTGAAAGAGTTCTAAATGTATATGGAAATTTAGTAAGTTATCAGAATGACATTTAAATCAGCAGGGGAAACCATGGTCCTAAAATGATATTGAGGCCACTTGGTAAACATCTGAAAGAAATTAGGTTAGATCCTTTTCTTATACCTTATACCAAAATAAATTCCAGATGGAGCATAAATGTAAATGTAAAATTATGAAACCATAAAAGTACTAGGAAAAAAGTGAATGTTTTTATAATATTTGGGTGATAGTGACTTTTTAAAATTATATTGCAAAACTCAGACACCAAGTTTAAAGACGATGAATTTGACCACTTATCAGATTTCCACCTGGTGAAAAAAATGGCATAGTCCAAAGACCTATAAACTAGGGAAGTAGAACGTATTTTGCAAACTAAAGATGAATTTCCTTAATATGTAAAGAGTTTTTCAAATAATAAGACTAGAAATCTAACAATAGTGGGCCAATATTATGGGAAAGGAAATACAAATTGCTTTAAACGTATGGAAAGCTTTGTGATGCAAATTAAAACCACAATGAAATGCCATTTCTCAGACTGGCAGAGATTGAAAGTTTCAATTGTATGTTGTGTTGCTAAGTATGTGAGGAAATGAGCACTTGTGTCCATATGTTGCTAATGGAAATGTAAAATGGCACAACTTCTATAGAAAATAGTTTTGTGCTGTAAAACATAAAAACCCTTACACGCATCAATTCCAATTCAAGGAGTTTATCTTAGACATATTCACAAATGATAAATGTCCAAGAATGTATTTTCCCAAATGGTTATATCATTTTAAACCCGCTGTATCCATGTTGTACATCGTCTAAATCCTTGCCAGAACTTGTTATTCAGTCTTTTTAATGTTAGCCATTCTGGTGGGTGTGCAGTGATATGTTATGGTTTTAATTGGCATTTCTGATAACTGATGCCGAATATATTTTCAGATGCTTATTAGGCATTCATCTGTATTTGGTGCCTTTTTTAAAAAAATGGTTTTTTTTATTCTTAAGTTGTTAAGTCTTTTTATGTGTTTTAGATACACATCTGTTTTCCAGTGTATGTTTTGTTAATATTTTCTCTTAGTCTTTGGCTTGCCTATTTATTTTCTTAATAATTTTTTGAATACAGTATATAATTTTCATGAAGTCCAGTTCATCGGTTGTTTGTTGTGTGTTTTTTTTTGTTATGGTTAATGCGTTTTTGTACACTAAGAAATCTTTGTGTACTCCAAGGTGAAGAAAATTTACTCCTTTTTTTCTCTGTACAAGTTTTATATCTTTAGCTTTTATGCTCAGCCTTTTTCCCTCAACAGATTTCACAGTGGTCTATGACCCAAAATGAAAATAAAGAAGATTTAGACCCTTTGCTTGAGACTGATAGTTTTTCAGCTTTGTTAACATGGTCAGCATCACAACATGCTGCCGCTTTCCATCAATAAAACAATTTCTGAATTAATGGAGAGAATGACATTGCTTTTGATAAGGTAGATATCATTGAATATCAGGCTTTATCGTACCTACTTAATTATGGATTCATCTCTAAAGAATCCTGTGTTAGGAATTTTCACGTTGGATGAGCATGTGGACCACCTGGCGCTTCCCCTTGCAGATGGCCTTTCCTGCTCCAGGGCCGCGAGGCACCAGCAATGCCATTAACAGTCTGGGAAAGTCAGGGTCAGGCACCTGAGCTCTAGTCTCTCTCTTGTCATGTTTTCTCTCTTAGCCAGCAAGCATTCCCATTTCATCTAGAATATAGCCCAAACCATGAATGTTGTGGCCTCGCAGAATCTGTCCCAACCTACCTTTCCTCCATTTCTGCAGTGCCCTGCTATTTCCTTCTCGTTGGGGTGATCTCATACCAGGCCCCACTACTCTGCGTCCTTGTTTATCCTGTTCCCTTCATCTAGATTGTTCTCATTCCTTTTCATCTTGCCCTAGACTTAACTGCAGTCATCTGTTAAATCCCCAATAAAACTCTGCATCCCCCTTGACCTCTCCCCCAGCGTCTCCAGCAGGAGCTGGTTCGCATACACTTTCTTCGTGTATGCTCTCCCCTGTTCGCTTGTGGACTTCTGGATGCTTCGAGTGCTGGGAGGGTGTGGTGTTCCTTGTATATCTGAGTGACGCTTCATACAGTGACCTGCACACAGCAGGCAGGTGACAGAGTGCCTGTCTGATAAAAAGGGATGTAACAGGTAACAGTGCTGGGTCTGTATTCTTTGTGAAGGGTTTTGTGCCAGATCGTTTTTTTCAGACTCTGAGGTTGTGACCCACTTGGCTGTTTGTAAAAGCAGTATTTATGGTTCAAGAGCGTCATTAAAACACGAAATAGAGTAGGGTAGGAAATAAAAGATTACATAACATGGGTAAACATTTTACGGTTTTTAAAAGGTTTGTTTCTATTTCTGTATTTGCTTAGGTTTGCTAGGTTGTCAGGTAAGTATATTTCTTACTGTGGGTTGTAGGAAACAGAGTTGGAAACACTACTGGATTTTAACCTCCATAATGAATTTCCAATTTCAAAATTTTAGAGAAGGGATATTTGGAATTTTAATTAACTTTAATAGTTCTGAAAATTTTTGCTGAATGATTTCACATAATTTGTATTATTCCCTGTTGATTGTCTACCACATTACCTGTAGGCAAATGATGTTTTCCCTTCAGCATCTAGTGTGTAGTCTTTGTTTTAGATTTGGGGTACGTAATTGAGTTGTAAGTGTATAAATCATTTTTGCTAAAGTGGCATTTTTTAAGAAACTTGAGAAGGTTATTATTATAGAAATTTCCCTAAAATTTCTGTAATGTTTTTAAAATTTCCCTTTATTTACATTTACCAGTTTAGATTGTTCATGTAAGTTTCTTGACAAAACAGTAGTTTTTAATACATTAGCATGGAATGAGTATTATCAACTAACTCTACAAATGAAAAAATCTTGAAATTCCATTTTGGAAAAGAAGTTTGTCCTAGAGGCACCTGGGTGGCTCAGCCGTTAAGTGTCTGCCTTCGGCTTAGGTCATGATCCCAGGGTCCTGGGATCGAGCCCCGCATCAGGCTCCCTGTTGGGCAGGAAGCCTGCTTCTCCCTCTCCCACTCCCTCTACTTGTGTTGCTTTTCACTGTGTCTCTCTCTGTCAAATAAATAAAATCTTTAAAAAAAAAAGTTTGTTCCAGATATAAATTTAATGCTGTCATATGTGAAAAGATACTTCATTTTGATTTCAAAACTGGGTAGTCTCTGCAATCCGCTAAGCGAGAATCATATATTAAACATTTCTTCAAAAAGAAAGTAGAAACTCGAATCTTCTAGATCAATACAGGCGTCACAAATAGTGATACATTACTTTTAGAGAGCTTTTGAATCAAATGTGCATTCTTGAGATGGGAAGGCAGTTTGTAGAGTCTCTTAGTATTTACAGGAAAGCTGTTTCTGGTTGACTTTGTTTAAGTTGGTGATTAAAACCTTCCCTGGAACTGTGGAGCCTTGTAACCAGGAAGTTACTGTGTTTGTAATGCCTGTGGGTTTTTTTCCCTTCACTTTTCTTTAGGGTCAGTATAGACCTTCTGATTTGTTGTGTCCCGAGACGTATGTGTGGGTGCCCATTGAGCAGTGCCTGTCGTCGCTTGAGAAGTCCAAGTACTGCCGTTTCAACCAGGACCCAGAAGCAGGTATGCTCAGAGCAGAGCTCTGCCGGAAATTGTTGGCAATGTTTTTAGGTTCCGTGTGTGTGGCTTTGGCTCTTCATAGGATCCAGGTAGCTTTTTATCTGTTGTAGAATGTGCATGAGAGAGTGTGTGTGTGTGTGTGCGTGCACGTGCGTGTGTGTGCATACAGCAGGGAGATAACATGTGTGCACGCATACAACACTCTCACTTTTGGAGATAAATGCAGAAACCGTGCTTCTGCTCCTTACTAACCTACCTTCTTCTGTTACTAGTTGTTATATGCTTTGAGGGCTCATCGCACTTTCCATTTGTAAAGCTGCTCTTTACAGCTATCACAGTGCGTAGAAATTACTCGCTATATTGTTTAGCTAAGGCAAAGAAGTTAGAAATACTGACCAGTTAGACTGAATAAAGTTGTGGAATGGTTTCCTGAGGGCCAACAGGTTGGGATGGGTTTTGTGAAAATACTTTCTTCTTATTCTTGTGTGTGTGTGTGTGTGTGTGTGTGAGAGAGAGAGAGAGAGAGAGAGAGAGAGAGACAATACTTTATTGACTTTCTCCATGCATCTCTGGTGCTGCTTCTCTGTCCCTTCTTCCACCTCCAGCGCAGTAGAGCCCTAGCCATGTTTGATCTCCTCGGTATTCCCCATTTGGGCAGTCTGTGCACTAGCAGTAGACACAGGCACCGAAAGTGTAGCCCCGGGGTCAGACTTCCTGCATTTGCCTCCTGGTTCTTCCTCAGCCTCTAAATCCTCAGCCTCTAAAACCCTTAGGCAATTTCATCATCTTCCTAGCCTCAGATTCCTAGCCTTCAAAATTAAGATAATAATAGAACCTACCTTATTGAGCTGTAATGAGGATTAAAGTAAGACAAACATGCTGAGAATAGCCCGGTATTATTGCTCAGTTGGGGGTTGCTAGGCAAACGGGCTGCAGTGTCCCATATACTGCACCCCAGGCTTTCGGCTGCCTCTACCTTTACTTGGTCTGATTTCTGTCTCCAAAAAATGTGCAATTCTACTCGCCTCCCTTTTGTCTAGACCCCCCTCAGTTGACAGAGGCCCCCCTCTATACAGCCCTCCTCACCCTCCCTGTGTTCCGCCGTGGCTTTGTTCCTCATGGGTGAGATGTGACATGCTCTTGGGGGCGTTGCATCAAGGTCCCATGCATGTTTTTCCTTGGACTGAAGTTCCTGGGTGCTGCCCTGTGTGCTTCCTGAGTTCTAACTCGTCCCAACCCACCAGAGGAGTTGCTTGATGCACAATTAAGAAGAATAAAAGGATTTTTTATCTAGGCATCTATGGTCTAAGCTTGGAAAAAAAAATCAGAAAAGAGAAATGAAAAGGCCAGCGGAGGGGAAGGGAGTAAATAGAAAAATCAAATAGGAGGACAAAAGGGACAAGAAAAGAAATGCAATAATTTCTTCTGTTATAGGATGTGCATTCCCCCCCCACGCAAATCAGGTTTTTTCTTACAAAAAAAAAATTGGTTCGTGTTCCATTGTGTTTTGGTATCTCCTTGAAAAGCTGTCATGAAATCAAGAAGGGACACTTCTTATACATGATGATAGCTTAGAATCTGATGAAGATGTCTGACTCATAGGCCAGGCACCCTAGGGTCGCCCCCAGGTTTCCTAGATATTTTGGTTCACAGAACAACCATGGTTTTACAGTTCTTGCACCTTCGGTTGTTAGAATTTCATTCTTTCTTTCTAGGTAAAATTACACCAGTCTCATCGAACAGTTGTATTGCTTAAAAACAGACCTATTGAATTTGTCAATTACTATTTGAGTCAAGCCCCAAGGGAAAAGCAGTAATAGTTAAGTAGTCTAGAGGAAAGCATATACTTAATCCACTGTCCCTTCAAAAAAGATTTTTTTTTTTCCTTTTTAGCAAATTTTCTCAAGGGTGACTCAGAGCCATTCCATTATGGTGAAAATTGCTAACCAACTTCATTGCATTATTTCATGTTTTCATCATTTCACATAAAATGTGTAAATTCCAGGGCGCCTGGGTGGCTCAGTGGGGTAAAGCTTCTGCCTTCGGCTCGGGTCACGGTCTTAGGGTCCTGGGATCGAGCCCCGAATCAGGCTCCCTGCTCAGCAAGGAGCCTGCTTCCCACCCCCCTCTGCCTGCTTGTGATCTCTCTGTGAAATAAATAAATAAAATCTTTAAAAAAAAATGTGTAAGTGCCTTCCAGCTAAATAATATGATCATGAATTGGTTTCCGACTTCCAAACTTAAGACACAGTTTCACCTTCCCCTTTTTCTTTCCTTTTTGGTATTTTAAAGGTTCCTTCTTTTATATAATACCTGGAAATTAAAGGCATTGCAGGCTCTCCCTGTTCTGTAAAGTTAACGGAATACTTTCCATTCACTGAATGGACATTCAAGTAAAGATTCATTCATGTTGGGGCACAAGGGTGACTCAGTGGGTTAAAGGCTCTGCCTTTGGCTCAGGTCATGATCTCAGGGTCCTGGGATCCAGCCCCGCATCGGGCTCTCTGCTCAGCGGGGAGCCTGCTTCCCTCTCTCTGCCTGCCTCTCTGCCTACTTGTGATCTCTCTCTCTGTCAAATAAATAAATAAAATCTTAAAAAAAAAAAGATTCATTCATGTTAATAGCTTCTAAATTCATTTTCCAAAGTAAGCGCCAATGAGCATTGCATGGCGAAGTTTGAAGCGCATTTCGATGGTATGAGCCCGTGGTGAGTGAAGAGTAGGCAGCACGCCCTCCTCTTAGAGTCCGTTAATTACCTTTCTTAAGGCACAAGCTTTAGCTCTTAATACTCAGAATTCATTTACAAAAGTCAGAGGAGTAAATTTTTCCAAAAATAGTGCTTCAAAGAAAAAGAAGACCCTTTTCCATATGCGGAATCTTTGCAACTTTCCAGAAAACACCACACAGGTCTGTCAGTATTGAATATCACAGTCCAGACACTATTTGAAATCAGACTTCTATCCCGTGGTTTTAGGAAATTAAAATGCAGTTACACGCTGGAGTGTATTGGGCATGCTGTGAAACATGGTCATTTGAGATTTAAATGGCAATCTGTGAGAAACTGTTCTCTTCTCTTGGGCCACTTTTACTCTTACGTGACCCAAACTCTGACTCAGACAAAATACAGAGCTTAATATGGACGCCATTGTTAGTCGGCATGGTGCTTTCCCTCCTGCCCCCCGACTAAATCTTGTTTCTTCTCCCAGCTGTTCAGTAGTTAAATTGCTCTGCAGAAGGCACAGCCCATCACCACAGGTCCCTTTACAACAAAGCTTGGCTACAAGGTGCATCGGGGCCACTTGTAAGAAAAATTACAGTTCCCTCTATCCTGAGTTGATGTAAGCCTCTGGAAATCCTATTCCTCCCTGCCTTCGGCCTCCCCCACCCACCATATTTTGGAGGTTTGGGTTATATGATTATTTGCTTAACTAGGAAGTCTGCAGAATGGTAAAAACCTGTTGTATTTAGTGCTTTAATGTATTGGAGGGGGGAGAGAGGAGCCGACAAACAGAAGGGACTTGAAAAATTCTAAAGATGTCTCTTTTTGTTCATGAGTCTCTTTTGTTTTTAAATTCGGGGCCTCTGCTGACTCTAAAGAAAGGATTTTAGAAGTTTCTCACCTGATTTTTGAGTAAAAATCCATTAGATCGCTTATTAAATTGATAGTTGGATATGTATATAATTCAAAAATTCTTCATCACAGTTAAATTTTGCTTTTCTTGTTTTAAATTACCTTTTAAAAATATTTACTGCGAGCAGTAGTAGTAGATTTTTCCAAGTGCATAAAACCACTGGTAAGAATTGAAATGACCCTATCGTCTCTCTCTCCAGCAGTCATCACTGCCGGTGTTTTCATGCCCTCCATCTGATCTTTTTTTCTCTCCATACATCTGTGTACGTTTTTTAAAAAACAGAGCAGGAATCATCCTTCACACTCTTGTTGTTTTTACTGAATGCTCTGTGTTGCTTCTTCCTTTTAGGAAGGTAAGAAACTGCTCGACCCCTGATGTGGGGGTCCAGCGGACAAATCCCAGGAGTTGGGTGATAGACTGTGTCCAACACAGATACTTAGAAGCCTCATTGACAGAGTAAACCAGATGTTTGGGAGTTGGTTTTAGAACCATGATAAATTATGATTTGGTTTGATTCTTAATGTTGTACAGGTGTTGTATTTATTGTTGGTAGTAAAATCCTTTTGCTCCCAAATTTATAACAAGGGACGACTTCACCGAGCGTATGTTATTTCCTAAGTCCCATCCTATGGTTCCTCCTGGGTGACCTCCGTTGATCCTCAGAACATGATGGAATATTTTGCCATTGACCCCCTCAGATATTGTTTATTCAGGAAAATACCAACAGATACTTGTCTGTAATCAGAGATTTTAGCTCAAATATTGCTCTCTCATTTTTATAAGTACCGATTTTTGTATTGATTTTAAAGGAGCTAATTAGAATGGTCTTTATTTCTTTCTCTACTGACAATTGCAGCAGTATAGTCATTTTACCACAGATTAGTCTAGATTTCACTGTCTCTTTTCTGTACATAATTTGAAATGTTTGTAAGAAATTTCCCAATTTGCCTAAGTCATAGTATTAGTAAGGTTATTGAATTTAAATTCGCTGTAAAAATAATGGCACCTAATTTTGTCCTACTGCTTTATACAGTTACCCAGGTTAGAGAATTTCTAGGACACTTTACCACTTCTTAGCCAGTTAATGAAAATCCAAGTGTAAAGAGCTTTCTTCTGGTTTGATCCTCTGAAGTTCCAAGGCTGTTATTTTATATTGTTTAGTTTGTCTCTTTACTCCATTCTTCTTGCTGGCATGGTTCCCTGGCACTTTTTCTCTTTTAGAGTCTCTTGTCACATATGTTCATGGAGAAAGCAAGTCCCACTCTGACCATGTGTGAAATAATCAGGTTGAGAAAGAGCTCTGACCTGTATTTATTTGCTTGCCTGGTTTCTCCAAGCCTGGTTTCACTTCCTGAACACAGTGTGCACGGTCTCTCAAAAGGGCATATCTTAGCCACAGAATCCCCCTGATCACTAGGAAATAACACAGAACGAGGAATCAGAATCACCCGAACTTCCAAGGGGCCCTAAAAATGTGCCGCAGTGGTAACTTACAATTAAATGGACAGTGTCTTTCTTAATTATTGTGGGTAGAGAATTAAGCTGGCTTTGAGGTTGACCTGCCTACTTTGATACTGATTGGTGGATACTTAGTAAACCTACATTCTTTGTTGCCAGTAAAGACGCTGGTCCTGGGATGTGTAGCCAGGTGGAGAGAGAACCAATGTCTTTGGAAATTTGACTTTTCTATTTGGTGAATCTGGAGAATGTGTTTTGATGTGGAAAGTATAAAGAGTTTCAGTTTTGTTTTTTTTTTTAATATTTTATTTATTTGTTTGTTTGTTTGTTTGTTTGTTTGTTTATTTATTTATTTATTTGTCAGAGAGAGAGAGCACAAGCAGAAGTGGCAGGCGGAGGGAGAAGCAGGCTCCCGGCTGAGCAAGGAGCCCAATTTGGGACTCAGTCCCAGGACCCTGGGATCATGACCTGAGCCAAAGGCGGACACTTAATGGACTGAGCCACCCAGGACAGTCTTTACAACAAATATGCTGTAACAACTAACACCCAAATGCAGAAAAAATCTAAATCTAGACACAGACCTTACATCTTTTAAGAAAATTAGCTCAAAATGCACTCTATCCATGTGAAAAATATTACTTCATCATGTTATTTCTACCTTTTCCCACTTAACCTGTTCAAAGATATCCTTTCTTATCCAGATGTTAGTGTAGCACTAATATGACTCCTGTTTTAAAAATTAGAAACTAGATTTCCCTAGTTGACATGGTTTTTTTAATGAGAACAGTAAGGAGCAAGAAAACAAGGCTTTCCTATGGTATTTGTGCATACCACTGAAGTATTATAACATTTTAGTATTTGCATTTTCTACTGAAAAATGTGCAACAGACACACTAAAGTAAATTTCAACAGTTGCAACGACTGTTCTCATTTTTTTTCTTTTAGTGTCTTAAAGCCAGTCTTGTTTGAGAGAAATTTTAAAAACACTGCTTTACAAATTTTTACCAGCCAGTCTCTGCTCAGAAAGGCATGCATGAGCAGTGAGCCAATGACTGAAAATTGCCAGAGCCCTGGCCAGAGGCGGACTGAAGTAGTTCTGAAAAAGTCTGAAGCAGACTTGCGGTTTCCATTTAGTTGTTCAAGAAATATTTCTCTGATCCCGTTCTCTTTTCTTATGGAATAGATACATTTTTTTTAAGTAAATAATTCCCTTTTGTAATCACCAGTTTTTAATTTAATTAATCCTATAATAAATAATAATTTTGAAATTGTTCCATCCAGCAAGCCAGACACGATCGATGCTTAAGAGCATGTCTATAAAATGCTTGGTCAGCCTGGCTCTACTGTGTGGCGTCTTCCAGTGCTGCTTTGTTTGTTTGAGTAAAAAATGGACATTTTTATATAAGGAAGAGGTTGTCCAAAGTGTCAGTTAAAGAATAAAAATAAAGCCCATACCTGTTGTCTAAGAGCTGGATGAACAATGATGTCCTTTTGAACAACGTGAGCCGTCATCAATTTAAGTCCTTTATTTGATGTACTACTAAGATAGGAAAAATGTTGCCAGTTAGACTATGACTCCATCAGTTGTAAGATGCATCTGGGTATCAGAGAAATATCAGAATGTGGAAAAATGTGAATCTTAACACAGAGGAGGTGTGGGTCACCTGGCAAAGCTATAGAGTATTTAAAGAGACTTCTTTTTAGGGGCGCCTGGATGGCTCAGTCGTTAAACGTCTGCCTTTGGCTCAGGTCATGATCCCAGCGTCCTGGGATGGAGCCTGTATCGGGCTCCCCAGGGAGCCTGCTTCTCCCTCTCCAGCTCCCCCTGCTTGTGTTCCCTCTCTCGCTATCTGTCCATCATATATAAATAAAATCTATTTAAAAAAGAGAGAGGGAGACTTGTTTTTATTTGTTAGGGAGCTTTGTGGCATCTTAATTCTAGGCATTACATATGTTATAAATGTAGTGTATACTTAATGTATCAGAGGTGTAAGGCATGGATTTCACAGGCTTTTTTATAAAAATAAGGTTACTGTCATTGATATATGATAACAGTGGAATTCTTTTAAGACTCTGATCCAAATACCTTAGAAAAGTTTGAGAAGACAGGTAACCCCTTCACAAGGATACTTTATTGTAATGAAAATAAAAATTTATCACTACCTAAAAAGCATTGGAATTCTTTAAGCATTGATGATTTCTGTGCGTTCTGGTTTTAAACAAATTTTAAAAATTTAAAAACTTTGATGAAAGAGAATTTGTAAACTTTGCTTAGCCAATAAATTGATCTCTGACAGATGATGGATTGATTAAAGATTAAATAAGGAAAGAAAGGGCAAAAGATCATATCCCAGGATGTCAGTGAAGCTGATCAGCCCTAAATAATGTGCAATTAATTGAACGTTTTTCTACCTTGTGAATTATCAGTAAATATTCTTGCTTTACCTTGTGCCTCTGGAGTAACAGAGCATGAATCATTAGCTTAATTAAAAAAATTCTTGAAGGATACTTGGTGCTATATTTTGCTGATATATTTGGAACCTGCATCATTTGCTAGTCATACAATGTCTATTAGCTGTTGGAGGAACTGACCCAAAGACAAACATAACAATCCAGATGTTTCTTATATCATTCACACCCAGCTTCATTGTAAGAATGAAGTCTCTGCCTTTGTCTGAAAGGTATCTTTAAACTGTTTAGATTCTCTTTTGTGTCTGTTAATATTCAGCCTCTCAGCAGAAAAATATGCCATCTATAAAATGAAGGTATGGGAAGGTCTGTTTATTTTATAAGTGTTCTTTTATGTGATGCTAGCAAAATGTTTTTAATATAAACATGGCAACTGGGGTCGAATTCCTGATCTTGTAAGAAATGTATTTTCCTAGCTGCCATTCATTTGAAATAGACATCATTTATGGAAGGCTTAACTTGTTCGTGCTTCTGTGGAGTGTTCAGTGATAAGAAAATGAAATTTGAAAATAGGAAGGATATGTTGACAATCGGGAAAGAAGTAAAGCTACCTGTTTTCCCAACTCCTGTCAAAATAAGAAAACAAGAGTAAAAATTCTTATGCTGAAGAGATACTTACTTAGCCTGCTTTCCCTCCAGCAGCAGATCCTGAAACATGGGCTTGCATTCCTGGGAGCAGGAGTGGGGACCAGAGAGAGAAGAGGAATAGATAACAGAATGGGGTGTGTGCGTGGTGCA
Organism: Procyon lotor; assembly: GCA_028646535.1. NCBI lineage: Eukaryota > Metazoa > Chordata > Mammalia > Carnivora > Procyonidae > Procyon > Procyon lotor. Next base: position 62,774,223 of record CM053617.1, on the reverse strand, counting down.
GACCAGCACTTCGGTGACTGCAGTTCAGTCCCTTGAGAAACTTTCAGGGATGTCTCAGAATTGGTTACCTGAAGGACCGCAGGAAGACATGTGTCCCCTAGCTGATGACGGTCTCACTGGGTGTTAATGTCTCTGCACTGTGCCATTTGCACACGTCCAAGTGGAGATCGGGCTGCTGCATCGGAAGGGGAGGAGGCAAGACAGACCTTACCTGTCTACCCTCCACAGAACCGTGCACATTAGCCGTGGCGTGACTCGGAGACGAGGCCCAGAGGATAAGAGGCAATGCCCAGGCAGTGTCTAATATAGAAGTACCGAGATGGCACAGCCCTAGTGTGAGCTGACCATGTCCGTGGCATTAGGACAGACAGAGTAAGGACCACAGATATCAGAGAGTAGTGGATTAAAAGAAAAAAAAAAAAAGGCTAGTCTAATTTGAAATAGTTGGAGGAGCCAGCCAAGAATTAGAATCAGAAATGTGAAGAATTCGTAAAAATCACTCATTCAACAGGTTTTTATCCAGCCCAGTATTCTGCTCCATGAGGGCGATGTAAATTAGTCATCCCAGCCCCTCCCCCCCCCCACCCCGGGAGCTCAGCGGAGGATCCTGACAGGTCCCCGGCAGCTTCAGTGAAATGTGGGAAGTGACATATCGGGGGAGATAGAAGATGCAGGTTGTTCACATGGGAGGGTCTGCAGCCCAGTTTCGGACAGGGTGTGGGAGGACAGAGAATGCTTCTTGGATCAAGCGATCTGTTAGAATTTTTAAAGGGAGGGCACCCAAGAGCTTCAGGAAGAGAGAAGAGCATATTTAGAAGGCCTTGGGGGTGGGGTGCAGGGAGCACAGCTAGAGTTTGGCCCAGCCACTGGGCTAGGTGGGGGAGGGGCAGCTGGCCGGTAAAGAACTTGGCTAATCATTATCAGGGCTTCTGATGTTTTTCTTGGAAGCACTGGAAGGCCAGAAAAGGGTTTTAAGCACCAGAGTGACATCAGCAGTTCTGTCATTTCTACTCTACATGCAGAGAATGACCAGGACTCGGTTAAGACTGGAGGCAGGAAGATGAATCCGGAGGGTTTGGCGTATGGTACTCTAAGGCAAGGATGCTGGTGGCCCGGAGCGGGGTGGGAACCATGGGAACTGGGACAGGAATGAACAGATGCTAAGGACATTCAGGAGAGGGGCTCCATAGGACTGGCCAGTTCGTTGCATATGGGGAGGGTGAGGGAACGGAGTTATCGGGACCGACACGAACGGAATTAACGCTGACTCCTCATTTCTGAGATGAGACGCAGAAGGAGGAGCAGGTTGGGGGAGGAGAGGGACGGTGAGTTCAGCTCAGACATGTTGAGTTGAGGGTGTTTCGGAGACGTGAACAGAGGTGTCGGGGAGGCAGTTGGACATACAGACCTGACGCTGATGCAGGACCTGGGAAGGAGGCATTGGAACGTGGAAAGGAGCCTTACGAGTGAGTGCGGTCGTCTGCAGCCAAGAGCAGTGGTCCCAGGTGAGGGGCACCTAGGTAAGCGACTGCCTTCGGCTCAGGCCATGATATCAGGATCCTGGGATGAGGCCGCGGGGAGTCTGCCTCTCCCTCTGCCCTTCCCCCGCTCCTTCCCTTTCCCTCTCTCTCAAATAAAATCTTGAAAGAAGACAACTAAGTACAAGTTAAGAAGGTGACATAATCAAATTTGAATTTTGAAGACACTAGTCAGAGAGGTAAATCTGATGACAGAAGGCCTTCGAAACTGAGAGAGACTTGAGCATTTTCAAAAACTGACGGGAGTTAGGGCAGAGGAAGAGGAACGGTAACAGAAGGGGGCTGGAAATCAATATATCAAGGTCTCTGGCACGAGGCACAAGAAAAACCAAGCACACAGACAGGAAGATGAGCCTTTGATGGGAAGGACCCTTTGTTGTAGGAGAGGGTGAGGAAGCCTTCGGTGAGAGTGAAGATAATTAGATTGGTGTGGTGACAGCAGGTTGATAGCTTTCTCATTTGATGACTTTTGTTTTCCATTTGAAGTAGGTACGAGTGACGGGGGTGGTAATAAGAACGGGAGACGGAGCCGATTGCCAGTCCTTGTCGAAATCGGTGAGAGTGAGGAGCGCCGGGCCGGCTCTGTCGGAAGAGCAGGTGCCTCTTGATCTCAGGGTTGTGAGTTGGAGTCCTATGTTGGCAGGTAGAGAATACTTAAATAAAACATAAAAAATTGGCGACGGTGATTGTGTAGATGGGATGCTTCTCTGACCCGGAGAAGGCAAACAGTCATCTTGTTAGGATGTTCGTTTGAAAGGGCAAGAATTTAAAGCTGTTGACAGGGAAGTGGTTGAAATATGGTAATGGCATCTGAAATCAGAAAGGAACCAAAGCTAGGACAAATGGAGCAAAGCGTCATAGAAAGGGTCGCAGGACTGGTCGTCTCTGAAAATCAGGGTGATGGGCTCACTGAACCCATCAAGGATACAAAATGGCATCCGGAGAAGAAAGAGTATCTGGTGTTAGAGTTCCAGAGGCAGGTCAGGCTGTGGCCTGTGGTTTGGGGAGCTAAAGTAGAAGGAAGGTAGGCTTACCGAGGAAGACTGGAGTGACCAGGATCATGGCCACAGCCAGTAGCACACTGGGTAGCAGAGACGGACCTGCCAGAGATTTCCTTGGTGCCGTTTAGATAGGAGTGCTGATGTCCCTGAATGAAGCCCCTTTTCATTTGCCAAGTAATTCTCGGGCTGCTAGCCCACAGTAACGTCAACACCGGAGGAAGTGCCATCCGGTCATCAGTATGTGATAGAGAATAAAGAGAGTACCGTTTTTTAGAAAAACCTCATTGTGTATAGATAGTGATGTTGAGGGCATCTGTCTTTTTTTTTTTCAAAGTTTTAACCACAGCTCATAGAAAAAAATAAAATTTCTATCTCTACCTAGTACACAGCACTTGTACACGTGCATGCGTGCAAGTATTATGTCTATCCGTATAGATACGAAATTGAAACGAAATTGAAACTACGAAAAGTTTCATGAAGTAGTATTTATCCTCATTAGATTTGATATACTCCATTTGCTTTGCTATTTTATCCAAAAAAAAAAAAAAGCTGTCTTGACCCACTACATTGATTTCACAACCCCCTAAAAAATGACCACTTGCAATATTTTTGAAGACTGGTTTATCTCAGCTTTTAAAGATTTATGTATTAGATTTTCAAATTTATGGGTATAATGGTATCAGCTTTTGAACAGTAAGTTTTCAGTGCCTGTGAGCATGATTTTTATTTGCAAGAAAGGCAATGCCAAGGTTTACTTTAATTTCAGAACTTATTGTTCATTACAGTGGTAATTTATTAAAGTAACATCTGTTTCTTCCTTAGACATTTAAACTCAGATTATAAATCTTGTTTTAAGTGTGCAAGTTTTGCACATTTTGGCAATCATTTTTTAAGGGGCTTTTGAATAATGTTTGATTGTATTTATAAAATGTTAATTAAATTTCTTTAAACATTTTTAAACTTCTTTTATAAATGTAATGTAATCAGTTTCCCTCTTAATTCAGCTGTCTGATAAAATACTCTCTTAAATGGGGGCACCTAGGTGGTGCAGTGAGTTAAGCCTTTGCCTTCAGCTCAGGTCATGATCCCAGGGTCCTGGAATCGGGTTCCGCATAGGGCTTCGTGCTCAGCAGGGAGCCTGTTTCCCCCTTTCTCTCTCGCCTGCCTCTCTGCCTACTTGTAATCTCTTTCTCTCTGTCAAATAAATAACTAAAATCTTTTATAAATAAATAAAATCTTTAAGAAAAATAAAAAACTAAAATAAAATACTCATATAAATGTAATCAATTTATAGATGTAATGAACCTAAGTTTTTACTTAGTTTGGAAGTAACAAGTCTTTATCAGTTATTTAACTATGCATTTCCTGTTGGAGACATAAATTATTGTTTACATAGAAAATTTTCAGAAGTGTACTAATCAACTACTAGAACTAGTAAGTAAATTTTAGCAAGATAGCATAATGTGAGGCATATTAATATACAAAAACCAATTGAATTTTTAACCTACTAGCAACAAGTGGAAAATGAATTTTTAAAAAAAAAATCTCTTACAATAGCATAAAAGATATTCATTACTTAGATATATATATATTTATCAAGACTGCTACAAGACTGGGAACTACAAAGCATTCTTCAGAGACCTAAATAATGGAGAGACTTGCCACATTCATGGACTGAAGATTGATTGATTGTTAAGGTGACAGGTGAAATCATGAGAGTGATCTCTTTATTATTCTAATGGACCCGGTTCAATCAAACATTATAAGTACCAAAAATAGCAAATATGCTCAGATTCCTCAACACCATTATTAGTACTGTAGTATTTATTCTCAAACATTTTCCTTCTTAATTCAGTTTTTCCAGGTTGTAAGACGCACCAGAGCTGTATACAGTGCTGGTTCAGTGACACTGTATCCCAAGAGGTGGACACATAGTCCATGACCAAGTGTTTCCTCAGCTAATTTCTTGTCTGCTCACTGCAGTTTGCATTACTTAAGCCCCAGAGATTATATCTTGACTGTCGTGTGCATTGCATTTAGGTCTTAAGATAAATCATTGATTTTGGGGCGCCTAGATGGCTTAGTTGGTTAAGCAACTGCCTTCCACTTAGGTCGTGATCCTGGAGTCCCGGGATCTAGTCCCGCATCGGGCTCCCTGCACAGCAGGGAGTCTGCTTCTCCCTCTGACCCTCCCCCCATCATGCTCTCTCTTTCTCTCATTCTGTCTCTCTCTTAAATAAATAAAATCTTAAAAAAAAAAAAAGGTATGTCATTGATTCCTAACTCTAAAGAACTTTGAACTGATGGTATTGTCATATTGACCAACATACTGACTACATTGTTGTGTTCTTAGGATCATTCAAATTAAGAGCTGAATGATATTATAATTATAGTCATTTGATATTTTAGTATCTTTCATAGCATTTTCTGATTTTTCATTAGCAACTTCCAAAATTGGTCTATTAACTTTATACTTAATACTTACCCATTACTACTGTATAATAGCAGATAACTGGAGTATGATTGCCAAGTAACGTATTTAAAGTACAAAGGTTTTGTCACATGTTAGCTTTCTGACGTCAGACAGGTCACAAGTTCTCAGCCTCAGTCTCATTATCTGTGAAGTGGGAAATTCAGACTGCATAAAGTTAAGAATCCTAGTATGAGTTTTTTACTTATTTTTTAATTTTTATTTAAATTTCCAATTAATTAACATACAGTGTTATATTAGTTTTGGGTACACAATATTGTGATTTCGGCACTTCCATACATTACCCAGTGCCCATCAGAAGTGCCCTCCTTAATCCCCATCACCTATTTCACCCATCTCCCCTGCCCACCATCCCTCTGCCTTCTGGTAACCATCAGTTTGTTCTCGATAGTTAAGAGTCTTCTTGGTTTGCCTCTCTTTTTTTCCCTTTGCTTGTTTATTTTGTTTCTAAAATTCCCCATATGAGTGAAATCGTTTAGTATTTGTCTTTCTCTGACTTATTTTGCTTAGCATACACACAAACACACACACACACAGAGTTTTCTGTATCCATTCATCAGTTGATGGGCACTTGGGCGTTTCCACAGTTTGGCTATTGTAGATAATACTGCTGTAAACATTGGGGTGCATGTATCCCTTTGAATTAGTATTTTTGTATTCTTTGGATAAATACCAAGTAGTGCAATTGCTGGATTGTAGAGTAGTTCTATCTTTAAGAAACTATTTTTAGTTCTATTTTTGACGAGCCTCTTTACTGTTTTCCTGAGTGGCTGCACCAGTTTGCATTCCCACCAACATACAAAAGATAATTTCAAAATGGATTAAAGACCTGGGGCGCCGGGGTGACTCAGTCGTTAAGCGTCTGCCTTCGGCTCAGGTCATGATCCCAGAGTCCTGGGATCGAGCCCCACATCGGACTCCTTGCTCAGTGGGAAGCCTGCTTCTCCCGCTACCATTCCCTCTGCTTGTGTTTCCTCTCTCGCTGTGTTTCTCTCTGTCAAATAAATAAAATCTTTAAAAAAAAAAAAATGGATTAAAGACCTAAATGTGAGACCTGAAACCATAAAAATCCTAGAAGAGAACAGAGAAAGTAACTTCTTTGACATTGGCCATAGCAGCTTCTTTCTAGATGACCACTTGGGACAGTAATGTGGCTGTGGCGGGCATGTTCCCTGGTCTGACCTCAGCATTCAGGGCCAGGGACCACTGGATATACCCACCACATACAGACAACACCCACTGGTCACCGTCACAAAGGACTCTCAATAACCACATTTCCTTTCCTGAGGCAAGGAAAACAAAAGCAAATATAAATTATTGGGACTTTATCAAAATAATAAGCTCTGCAAGCAAGGGAAACAATCAGCAAAACTAATAGGCAGTCTACGGAATGAGAGAAGATATTTGCAAATGATTTATCCAATAAAGGCTTAGTGTCCAAAATCTTTAAGAAATTTCTAAAACTCAACGCTCAGAGAAAGTATGTTTTGTGAGCTCCAAACGTTTAAGATTTTTGGTGAGGATCATACTGCTTAAAAACTAGAATGCATTACATAAATGTAAGGTATGTGATTCTGAAGCCCCAAGTACTATGCACCATATTGACATTGTAGCATCTGCCGTGATCCTGCTGGATATCACTACATTGCTACACTGCGCTTTTTCATCCACCTTCCCTGCTCCCACTGTTGACACCAGAAGATTCAAACTAGTTTCGGGTGAGGCCAAGTAGTTTAGGGGAATGTTTTCCAAACTCTTCAATGTGGCCCACCATAAGAAATGGATTTTCTACCGTGACTGGACCCATTTGCACATTTCTCACAAACAGTTGAAACAGAAGGGCTGAAAGGTACTCATCTTTACTCATGTGACACACTCTGGTATTTTTTAATTTGTTCTAGAACCGAGAGATGAGGAGGGAGGGGGGAAGCCCTGGATTCTCGCTCCAGCTCTGCTCCTCTTCCGATTTGGGAGACAGAGCCATGGTAGCAGCGAGTGTTGTGATTAGTATTTGTTGGTCCGTGCATTGTGCTAAATGCTTATTTCAGCCTCACGTAGACTCTCTTGCTCTAAATCTGTATTCATGAGGCAAACAACTGATGAGTAGTAGAAAGGGGTTGGGATGGGCGGACATCTTAGAGTATACCTGTCATTGAGAAGACTTCTTTAAATTACTCTGTAGACATCTCACAGTTGTGGTTACTGAGAGTCCTTTGTGACGGTGACCAGTGGGTGTTGTCTGTATGTGGTGGGCATATCCAGTGGTCCCTGGCCCTGGATGCTGAGGTCAGACCAGAGAACGTGCCCGCCACAGCCACATTACTGACCTGAGTGGCCATATTTGAATGACCAGTTACTACCCTAGACAGCTTCGGGTGGAGGCTCTCAAGGGGGTATTTTGAGCCTGTCTAATGAAACTTGCCTGATTGAAATAATGGGCCCACTCATCAAAAGCCTGAGGAAAGTATAGGCAAGAACTAGGCTACAGGCGGGAAAACCTAGTACAAGTTTGAACTGGTCTGTTGCTGACAGGCCTCTTTCTGTTTCTTAATTCCAGTGATATTAGTAACTAAGATAGCAGTTTGCACATGATTTTCATTCTATGTTTTATTCTGTGTATTCATGCATATATATGGGTTTTGCATTAGAGAAGTCACTTGTTTGTTGGCAAAGTGACAAATTGGTTCTTTTCCTCTCTTCTGCTGCTGCAGATTTAGACGGAGTTAGCACAGATCTTTATGTTCTTATTAGTGGTCTACTGTCTTGGTCAAGATTCTAACATTTTTATATTTTACTACAGCCTAACTTTGTAATTTTGCTGGTCAGGTAATGCCAAAGATTATGTCCCTAGCTAGAAAATTAAGTGAAAACTGCCCAAAATGAAACCAAATTGTATTCTATGGTATCATACAGTAATCTCATTGTTTATCATGTATTTTAGCAAACTATACAATTGTATGCCTTATTTTTAAAATAACTCCTCACTTTTGTTTTGTTTGTAATGTAACTATCTTTGCCAAGCATCTGGATTGTCCAGATGTGTCTGCCTTTGGAGAAAGAAGTGACCTTATAGGCTTATGTCCCTTGACAAACCCTGGACTGAAATACTGTGTCCATTGATTTTATTATGCAGAGATGCCATTTATTTATTTATGATTAATTTATTTGAGAGAGAGAGCATACATATGGGGAGGAGGGGGGCAAGGGAGAGAGAGTATCTCAAGCAGACTCCCCACTGAGCATAGAGCTCAATGTGGGGCTCCATCTTGTGACCCTGAGATGACCTGAGCCAAAATTAAGAGTTGGACACTTAACCAACCAAGCCACCCAGGTGCCCGTCAAAAATGCCTTTTAAAAAATATGTATCTTTAAAGATTTATTTATTTGAGAGAGAGAGTGAGTGTGAGTGGGGGAAGGGGCAGAGGGAGAGAATAAGCAGACTCCCACTGAGCTCAGAGCCCGACACGGGGCTTGATCTCACAACCCCTTGAGATCAGGACCTAAGCGGAAACCAAGGGTCGGTTATTTAACCAACTGAGCCACCCAGGCATCCCTAAAAAATATTTTACTTTAAGTAAACATGATTTGAGTATGCTAGAGAAAATTTAAATAAATACCATTTGTGTTTTCCTCTTTTAATTTCTTTGTTGCTTACTTAAGTTGCATAGATCATTTTTTGACTGAGACAACAGAAGTGTACTGTGGTGGTCTGAACTTTGGCATCAGGATCTCTGCTCTAATTTCACATTCAGATCTAAGTTAAGTTCCCTTCATAAAGAAGATCTGTCTCTTCCAAAGAGTTCAGTTGTAAGTGAGACAGTTGTCAATAGAAGCCTGTGCTACCAGTGCCTAGGAGCACTCTGGAACCATGCGAGTGCTCTTTGAACTTGCTCATCGGCATTTTTCTCCCTGCCATCTCTGTAGGCCTTATCAGTCTGAAGAAATTATTGTCCATGTGGGAGCTTTGGTAACGCATCTTAAAGTGATGCCAGGTAGTTCCTCAAAACTGAGAAACCAAAAAGATGCCTTTCAAGTGGATGAAATTAGAGGGTATAGGGAGCGGGGGAGATTAGATGCTATGATCTACTGACTAAATGTAAATAGTGTATTTGAGCTAGTTCACTAACTGCATAATCCTCGTTCTATAAAATAAAATACTGTTTTCAGAAAAATGATTGAAAAACACCTGATTGTTAAATCCATTATTGTGAATCTTTTGATAAAACAAAGGCTCTTCTGCAATGCAGCTAATCAGTTATTGTGTTATATTTTAAAAATTAGGAGTTTTGAATAGGAGATTTTTGTCCCTCCTCCCTCCCTCCCTCCCTCCCTTCCTTCCTTTTAGAGAGAGAGAGAGAAAGGTGGGAGGCAGGGAGAGGGAGAGAGAGAATCATAAGCAGGCTCCATGCCCAGTGAAGAGCCCAATACAGACCTCGATCTCATAACCCTGAGATCATGACCTAAGCTAAAATCAAGAGTCAGATGCTTAACCAACTGAGCCACCCAGACAGCCCTGGAGTTTCAAACATGTTTTCTGGAAGCATTCAAACTGCACTGAAGAAAGCAAGGAAAATCAGAAGGGACCCCTTAGTTTATTAGCACTTTCCGAATTTGCCAGTGGTGCTAGAGTTAATTTTGGAACCACACACCTGGCTTTCTCTACAAACTGTAGTCATTTCCTAACTGCACACTTCTAAAAATACAATTGACCCTTAAACAACAGGAATTATGAGTACCTACCCCCCATGCAGTTGAAAATCAGCATGTAACTTCAGACTCCCCCGAAACTTAATAAGAGCTTACTCTTGACCAGAAGCCATACCAATAACATAAACAGTTAGCATATAATTGTTCTATGTACTATATAGTCTATTCTTAACAAAGTCAGCTAGAAAAAATATTACTAAGAAAATCGTAAGGGAGAGAAAATACATTTACAGTCGTGTACTATATCAAAAAAAAATCTGTGTATACGTGGACTGAGGCAGTTCAAACTTGTATTATTCAAGGATCAGTTGTATTTTTTAAAACAAATTGGTTTCCAAGAGAAAAGAATGTGTGTGGACCAAAAATACAGTACTTTGTAACACTGCTTTATTCATTTTTAGTCACAATACTTAATTTATTTTGTTTTTCAAAATACATTAAAGGAATAGTTGAGATTTTTAAAAAATATGTAACAGAAACATGTTTGGATTCAAAGGACCGAGCAACACTGTTCTATAAAAGGCCTCTGATTCCGTCCTCTTGTGTTGTTGCCCTCAAAAGATCTATAACAAGTTCAAGTCTTAGAAAAAAGTAGTTGGGGGGCGCCTGGGTGGTTCAGTTGTTGAGTATCTGCCTTCAGCTCAGGTCATGATCCTGGGGTCCTAGGATCGTGCTCTCTGCTCGGCAGAAAGCCTGCTTCTCCCTCTCCCACTCCCCCTGCTTGTGTTCCCTCTCTCGCTGTCTTTCTGTCAAATAAATAAATTAAAAAAAAAAAAAAAAAAAGTAGTAATAGTAGTTGGGATATAGGAAGAGTTCTTAGAGATTTATTTTAAACCTTAAAAAAACTGGAACTTACTTTAGAAAGTTTCAAGTTTTGGGGCTTGTGAATAAATCGTGTAGCTGAGCAACAGTAAGACGAAAGCTCAGTTTCTGTGTCAGACCCATCAGCGCTGGTGCAGAACAGAGGAGAAAGTTTGAAATGTGGCTGGAACAAAAGAGAATTCTTGTGTTGTTCAGAGGTTCTATGTATCGATGGTGAAATTTTGCCTTAATTCATTTGGTTGCTGGTTAGTTTATTTTAGTTTATTATAGAAAGCAGTTTTAATGTTGTTATTATAGGGCACACATTTTCATTGTTAAAACATTTTACTTCAAAGTAGACCTTTTCAGTGCACTGTGAAGAAAATGAAAACCAAGAGCATTAAGTCATTTGGGGAGATTTGAGTCAGCAAGTAACAAATGGATTTCATCATAAGCAAATGTGACCTAATGAAAGCACAGCAGAATCTCTGGAAGTACATGGAACAGTCCACCAGCCTGGTAGCACAAGAGAGGGACAGAAGGATCTAATAAGATTAAAGCCAAAACAGCAAAACCTGCGTGGCTCCACGAGGGTCAAAGAAAACATGTCTTCCTCTGAGCAAGAGGGTAGTACATCGGAAGATCAGACAGCAAAACTGATTTGGTTTCATGCTTTCATTTATCATCTTGGAAAAGGGAGCTTCTTTCGTGAAAGTGGACTGTAGGCTCCAATCTAGTATCCAAAGATAGTAGAATCGAACACTCAGGTGATTATGCTCACTGAATCGATTAGGGACCAGTGATCTTCGGGGCCTTTGAGCAGGAGCAAAGCAATTCACAGCTTGTGGCTGTCTCAGCATTATCCATAAATGCTGCTTACACCGTTGACTGGCTGGTTCGGGCCCAGATTCCTCTCTCTGTACAAATCATCAGTTCAGCTCTCCAGATTAATCAATTAATCAGGTTACAAAAGCTTTAAATTGTGCTCTGTGCTAATCCATTTTTAGGACAAGAATGGTCCTGAAATTCAGTTCATAAAAGGTCTGGAGCATGGGTATTCCCTACACAGTGTCTTTGTTTCTAGAATTCTTAGTCTCTCTGGAGAAGCAGACATAGACTAGGATGTGAAGCATGAGACACAGGCTTTCATTCCAAATAAACCTAGGGCATGTTCGATGGGTTGTTCCCAGTTAACATCATTTCCTTACATTTTACTGTGGTTAATTAATGGGAGTTTTATGAAGATGCCAGATACCATTCTTGTCCTAAAAATGGATTAGCACAGAGCACAATTTAAAGCTTTGTAACTGACTAATCTCAATATTTGTTGCACATTGAGAAACAAAATAATCCAAGAATGACTTAATTGGAGAATTCAGACACTGAGTAATAAACATGAGGTACTAATTAACAAGAAAGTGGATGAAAGCTGGGTAGTTGCTCTGCAGATCTGTCTTCTGTTGCTTGTCTATTAATTAGAGGGGGAGAAAGATGAGCACCACGAACCACAAACTTGGACGGGACGCCCACTCAGCACTGCGCCCCGTGTGTGTCTCCGTATCCCCAGCATCTCGGGAACGTGGTGCCTGGGCCCTCGGCTGAAGAAAAGTGCAGGACTTGCTTCCCACCCTCGGGGAGTTTACTGTCGGGCTGGGAAGGCTACACACATAGAAACCAGACAAACCGAAAACGGAATACTGTTCCTATAAAGGGCTTTTAATGCATGAGAAACCACTTTGGATAGATACGTTGATTAGCTTGACGGTGATAATCATTTCACAGTGTGTACATAGATCCAAATATCCCACTGTACCCCCTGTGCATGCACCATCCTGATTACCTCAGGGAAGCTGGGCGGAGGAAAGCTCCATTTTTAAGTGGTCATAATAAAGGGAAAAACTCAGTTGACCGTAAGATGGCTTACAGGGACAAAATTGCTGAGGTTTTACATTGTATTTTTCCAGGCACAGTTAGCCGAAGTAGAAAAAAATGCTGCATGAGTTTTCCTCATTGCTAACTTTTCTTAAGTATTGAATTTATTGTCATTCCATTTTAGTCTCTGAATTGTGAGAACATTTAAAAATTTATTAGAAATGTATAATCTTTACTTATTTATTTATTTATTTATTTATTTGACAGAGAGAGAGAGATCACAAGTAGGCAGAGAGGCAGGCAGAGAGGGGGAAGCAGGCTCCCTGCTGAGCAGAGAGCTCGATGCGAGGCTCAATTTCGGGACCCTGAGATCATGACCTGAGCCGAAGACAGAGGCTTTAACCCTCTGAGCCATCCAGGCACCCCAATCTTTGCATTTTTAAAAGGGATATAAGAGTTTCATTTTCTTCTCTCCACTTTGGCTTTCATCAGACCCTGCAGGCAGAAATCCGGGAGATGGATGGGGTGAGGATTTAAAAAAGAAAAAAAAGAAAGTTACATTTTCTCTAATTTGCATGAAAGATCTTGGAAACTTTGATTATGGCCATTGACTCTGTTCATTGGCCTTTGCATTCCCCCCATGGTTTGGGATTAAAAATAAAATCTAAAGTGTGTTTTGAGTATGAAAAAGCTTTAGGATTGTAGGATAGCTGGATTGTTAATGGCTGGTGAATGTGGGGCTGGAAGAGGAGCTTCTTGTGACCTCCCTTCCTCGGTAAACAGTGCCTCTCTTTGCGTTCAGCGTGGTTCCTGACCCCGCAAATTGTCTTTATCTTGACATTCAGAAAAATCAGGAGCGTCTGGGTGGCTCAGTCAGTTAAGCATCCGCCTTCCGCTCAGGTCACGATGTCAGGACCCTGGGATAGAGCCCTGCATTGGGCTCCCTGCTCAATGGGGAGCCTGCATCCTCCCTCTGCCTCTGCCCCCCAACCACTTGTGCACACTCTCTCGTGCGCTCTCTCTCAAATAAATAAAAAAAAAAAACTTAAAAAAAAATAGACAAAAAATAATAATCATCATCACTATTTACTGTGGAGAGAGATGCCCTTCACTTATCTTAGCCTTTTGTGAGGATTTTTGAGGGACCTAATTTGATGTTTTGTTTTGGTTGCTTTTTTTTTTCTCTGACAGCCTTGGTTTCATTTGCTAGTGTCATGTTTCTTTAAATTTTTTGGCAAGCTTCAATGAGGCAAGTGTCATTCTTACAGATATCCTGGTTAGCTCTGAGGCTTGAGTTTTGTTTGTTTGTTTTAAGATTTATTTATTTATTTAGAGAGAGCATGGAAGGCCAGAGGGAGCCAGAGAGAGAATCTCAAGCAGACGCCACACTGGGCATAAAGCCCCACAAAGGACTTGATCCCACCACCATGAGATCATAACCTGAGCCTAAACCAGGAGTCAGATGCTTAACTAACGGCCACCCAGGCGCCCTAAGACTTGAAGTTTAAGAAGTTTTAGACATCTGTTCATTCATTCATTCAAAATACTTTAAAACAGTGAATGTGTAAAGTCTCATTTTGAGATTGCTCTTAATTGCGGTACATAATGAAAGGTCCTGATATGATAATTTTTTTTAGTTAAGGAAGTATCTTCTAAATCTCCTACTCATCTTGAATAATAAATGATTGAAAATCAGGCACAGTGAGTTATTGCTTTATTAAGTCAGATCAGACTTACTAAAATTTGGCTTTATTGATCAATGTATTTGGTTTATAGCATTCTGTGAACTTTTAACCAGAAGTAAAAGAAAGTAATTGATCTTAAGATTCAAAAGCAGGGGCGTCTGGGTGGCTCAGTCGTTAAGCGTCTGCCTTCGGCTCAGGTCATGATCCCAGGGTCCTGGGATCGAGCCCCGCATCGGGCTCCTTGCTCGGCAGGAAGCCTGCTTCTCCAGCTACCACTCCCTCTGCTTGTGTTCCCTCTCTCGCTGTGTTTCTCGCTGTCAAATAAATAAAATCTTAAAAAAAAAAAAAAAGTTTAAGATTCAAAAGCAGATATAATTTTAGAGAGCACAATATATAATAAAACCTGAAAATATTTTAAATTTGTATATAAAATGCTATAGTTGTTTTTGCTTATGAAAATCAGTAAAGTCCTGAAATATACTACCTTTGACTACTAATCTCAGAGATTATTAGGGATTTTTATGCTAAAGTAACTAAAATACAAAAATACTAAATACTAAAACTTACTATATTAAATTAGTAATTTAAAGTACTAAAATAACTAAAGTACTAAAATACAAAGACACGACCCAATAAGAATGTCCTAGATGTTTTACTAAATCTCCTTTGTGAGTTCCCTTTCCTTCTTTATATGTGTGAGGGGTTGGAGCTGGCGGGTGGAGTATATGTATGTATCTCATTTTCTTTTTTCATGTATTAATAATCCATTCCTTCTTACTGCTGAGTAGTAGTCCATGATATGGACCATGGTTGTACCATAGCTTGTCTGATTATTTACCTGTGGAAGGACATCTGGATTGTTTCCATCTTAGGACTCTTGCCAAAAGAAAACCTGCTATAAACATCTGTTACACAGGTTTTTGTATCAACTTATTTTTTGTTTCTCTGGGATAAATGACCAAGAGTATAATTGCTAGGTTGTGTGGTTAAATATATGTTTAATTTCTTAAGAAGCTGCCAAACTGTTTTCCAGAGTGGCTATCCCATTTTCTATTACCACCAACATGTATTTAAGATGTTTCTTCACATTCTTGCCAGCATTGGTTTTGTTACTGTTTTTGTTTTAGCTGTTTTAATAGGTGGATAGCAGTATCTCACTGTGCTCTTAATTTGGGTTTCCCTAATAGCTGTTGATCATCTTTCCATGTGCTTTTTTGCCATCCATCTTTTTTCCTAGTTAGGAATGTGTCTGTTGTTTTAGCTGTGCATTTCCAGCTATACTGGGAAGACTATTAAACATGCTGCTGGTAGTTAAACTGTAGCAAATGAGTAATCGAGAAAATCTGAAGTTAATTTACTACCTGGTAAAAATCAAACCTGATAAAATCTGATCCAAGTTTAAAAAAATGCTTATTTGTATCACTAATATTCACTTACATATGAACTTTCAGAGAGATTACAGCAACCAATTTTAGGTTTAAAAATCCAGAAGAGAAAACTTTCAAAAGCATAAAGCTGGAGCACTTACATCAGATGATACCACCGACTTAGTCCTCACGTTTTGATGGTCTGTAAACTGATTGTTAAGGAACTATCAATCCCTCTCTCTTTTTCTCTCATCTGTGTTAACGTATTGGGTTTTTGTTTTTTTTTTTAAGATTTTATTTATTGATTTGAGAGAGAGAGACACAGAGGGAAAGGGAACATAAGCGGAGGGTGGGGAGAGGGAGAAGCAGGCTTCCTGCTGATCAGGGAGCCCGATGTGGGGCTAGATCCCAGGACCCTGGGATCATGACCTGAGCCGAGGGCAGCCACTTAACAACTGAGCCACCCAGGTGCCCCAACGTATTGGGTTTTTTAATCTCCATGGAGTCACTTTATCAAATTACAAATAAAATTAAATGGAAGGGTGCTGACTTCTAACATAAAACTCGTGGATCAAAACATTATTATATCAGATATAAAAAGACAAGCAGGGTTATTTTGTAGGTTTTGTTGGCGCTGTTGCTCGGGCTCACCTGAGGTCCACCCTCCCCACTCTGAAGCTTTAATGGGAGCAGCAATGAAAAATGGCCACACGAAGGTGAAAGCATAGGAATTCTCTGCTGTAGCCCTGGTTTTTGGGTTTTGTTATGGTTTTTTTGGGTTGGGTTTTTGGGGGGGTTGGTAATTCTCTGTCCTAGAGCACTATTTTTAAAGACAATTGCAAGAAATTGTTATCATACCCTTAGATTCATGCAGAGCTGCGTTTTGAAGCTCTCCTATAATTTTGACTGCATGATGGGTTATTTCTGTACCATTATCTGTGGGCCCCACGCCCTGAGACTCTGATGGCCCAGACTGATACCCTAATACCCAGACTGATACTCCGATACCCATACAGTGTATGCTGAGCATCAGAATTTCCTAAAACTTCCCACATGACTAAGATGCAACCAAAGTGGAGAGCCGACGCAGTAGGATTTAGCTTACTGTCTGTAATACGTGTTTTCTTTGGGAGCCTAGCAGCGCTTTCTTCTGCCTCTGGGACCATTCATTCGTACAGAAGTTTAGATGAGCCCTCAGGGGTGGCTTCGCACCGAGGCAGGTCCAGGCCTGCGACCGGCAGTGCCGCGGGGGGGCCCTGCCCTGTGTGCAGTCCCAGTCAGCTGACTTAGAAGCTCCCTCCTGTTTCCAGGAAGGCAGCAGGCAGGCATTCCCCATACCCAGCTCTGCCCCGCAGCTTCTCCCGGTAAAGGCAGCACGGACGAGAGCACACTCTTGAAATAGAGGCTTCGTGACCGAAGTAGGCATCCTCATTGGTGCAGAAAACAGTGGCACTGCCTTTCCTGAAATCAGCCGTCATCTTGGGCTGGATGCTTCATATTAATTTACTCACCAACACTCGAGCTGTTGGCTTCTGAAGCCACTGACTGGCTTCTTTTGGTTTAACAGTATTTTTTTATGAGAAATATGATTCGGTAACATGCTTGTGATTATTAAAAATATGATGTGGAAAGTGAAAATCCCACAGTGCACCCCAGTGCACGGGAGCGTGGGCACACCCACCCACACCCCTGGCTCTGCGGAGGTAAGCACTGTTGAAGTTTGGTGGGAAGGCCTCGGCTTCTTTTCTGTGCATGTGTTTTTTAATTCCACTTTTTCATTATATCGTTTATTTAAGCATACAATTTATACATATACATTAAATCATTCTAAAAATATCCCGGGGCTTGTTTTTTACATTAACATTAGGTTATCTTGAAAATCTTTATTATTATATAATAGACTTCCTCATTCTTTTTAAAAAATAAACTTTTTTAGAAGAGTTGTAGCTTTACAGAAAAATCACAAATATAATATAGAGCATTCTTCTGTACACCATACCCAGTTTCCCCTCTTATCAATATCTTACGTTTTTCTCATTCTTTTTTTTTAATAGACTTTTTTTGGAGCAGTTTTTGGTGTACAGAAAAATTGAGCAGAAAGTACAGAGAATTTCTGTCTGCCCTCCAACTCCCGTCCCCCATTTGCCCTATTATTAACATCTTGCATTAATGGGATACTTTGGATGCAATTGATAAGCCAATATTGATCCATTATTATCAACTAAAGTCCACAGTTTACATTAGGTTTTGCTCATTGTGTTGTGCATTGTGTGAGTTTTGACAAACGTAGAGTGACATGTATCCTACAGAATAGTCTCTGTGCCCTAAATACCCTCTGTGCTCCACTTATTCACCCCCCCTTCCCTGCCATAAACCCCTGGCAACCACTCATGTTTTTCCTGTCTACACATTTTGCCCTTTCCAGAATGTCACAGACTTGGAATCCTACAGTACGTAACTTTGTCAGAGTGGCTTCTTACACTTAGTCATATGCATTTGAAGTTCCTTCCTGTCTTTTCATGGCTTGAAAATTCATTTCTTTTCATCACTGAGTGATAGTACCACGGTTTATTTATTCATTCACTCATTGGAGGACATTTCTGTTGCTTCTGTATTTTGGCAGTTAGGAATAAAGCTGCTTTAAATATTTGTTTGCAGGTTTTTGTGTGCACATAAGTTTTTAGCTCCTTGGGGCACCAGGCTGGCTCAGTTGATAGAGCGTGGGACTCTTTATCTTGGCCTTGGCCTTGTGAGTTTGAGCCCCACATTAGGTGTAGAGATTATTTTTTTTTAAAATCTTTAAAAAAACTGAAGAAAAAAATTTTTCAGCTCCTTTGGGGAAATATCAAAAAGCATATTTATTGGACCATATGGTACAATTGTGATTACCTGTTCTTTCTTAATGGCTATATACAGTGATATATATTATTAGTAATCATTACCCTCATTGATGGGCGTTTAAGTTTTAGGGTTCTTGCTATTAAAATAATGCTTCAACATGCTTTTAAATTTATACATCTTTTTTTTTTTAAAAAAAGATTTTATTTATTTGACAGAGACACAGCAAGAGAGGGAACACAAACGGTGGGAGTGGGAGAGGGGGAGGCAGGCTTCCCACCAAGCAGGGAGCCCCGTGCGGGGCTCAATCCCAGAACCCTGGAATCGTGATCTGAGCCGAAGGCAGACACTTAACTGAGCCACCCAGGTGCCCCTAAATATACATCTTTTTGCACACATACTAATATTTCTGCAGGACGCATTCCTAAAAGAATTGCTCTGACCAAGACCATGTTAGTTTGCCAGGCAAAAGGCAGATTGTAGACGACAGCCTCCTAAAACCTCAGCTGCACTTGCTATTATCACATCTTCCTGAGGCTCTAGAGAAGGATTTAGGCTATAACCTTAGGATTTGGAGGTCAGACTTAATGATCGTAACTTAATCCATGCACATGGATGAAGTTTCCTAGGAAGAAAGGGTAGAGCAAAAGAGAGGATGACCTAGAACAGAACACCGTCTAACTCCCATCGTGGTGGAAAGAGAAGACCTGGAGTGGGTTTCAGGGAAGAGGACGTGGTCCTCTGAGTTTACACTTTGCTGAGGGAGATGAAGACTGAAATGTGTTCATTATAATCAAGAACAGTGAGATCTTTGCCCTTAGTGAATAGAGTGGACTGATGGGGCAAGACACACACGGAAATAGATGGTGCGGTGAGTGGGAGGCGAGGAAATGGCCATTAAGTAAATATCCTTTAAAGAATGAGAGAAAAGTGAGTGAGGTAGCTGGAGGATAAGCAGAGACCACAGAGTTTTGTTTGTTTCTGTCGGATGGCAGTCTTAAGCTTTTGTGAAGGGTAGTAGAAAGGAAGTAGTAAAAAAATGGATTATAGGAGCTGTTGTAACTTACACAGATTGTATGCAGATCGGGTTGAGACCAAGAATGGGGAAGAGGATACATTTCCAGATTGAGACCTTTGGCAAAGAAAAACGTATTTGTATTTGCTCACAAGGTAAAAATACTATAATTTTGAATTGAATTTTATGCCCCTGGGAATTCTCAAAGGTTTTGCTCTGTTTGAAGGTACTTTTGGAAGTTTTTAGCTCAATTCCAAATCCCTTGGAAGGAATCAAAATTAACCCAATGTCAGGTTCATTTGTTGGAAATGAGCATTGTGGCTGACTTTCATTGTAAATGGTTTTAAGACTCAGTGAGGTTACCGATGAGATTACTTGTTATCATGATAATAACTTCCATGAATTGTCAAATATGGAATTTAAAGCTATTGATTTAAAAAACTAATTTGTCAAACCAACTGAACATCATAGATCGTAAAATGAACTAATTCAGTGTATTTGATAATCAAAATATTATCGGCTATCCACGTATTGACCTACATTAAAAGCAGTATTATCCTTTCCTTTGCCTTTTTTCAGATTTAATAAATATTAAGATTTTTATTCTTAATCTTGATAGCTGAATTTCCAGATATTATGATCTCTAACATGTCAGCAGAAACAGAAGCTGAAAATATCTCAAGAGGCTGTCGTGATGGGAATATGTCAGAACAAAATTTAACAGTTAGAAAGTACAGATGTAATGCTTGGGTTTCAGAATCCACAAATACAATATGACGAGGGGAAGAGGGGCTGAAGAAAACAGTTTAGCATTTGTTAATTTTTTATCTTGAAATTTCAAATTTACAGAGAAATTGTAAGATTAATCCAGAGAACTTCTGCACACCTTTCATCTAGATTCCCCACTTGTAAATACTGGGCTTCTCACTCCCCCCGCCCCCTTATTCTGTATTTTTTTCTAAACCATCTGAGAATAAGTTGCAGATATATTGCTCTATCATCCCTAAGTATTTCAGTGTATATTGTCTGCAAACAAGGATACTTTCCTACATAACCAGCCATCCAGACCAGGAAAGTAGCAATGTTAAATTACCACCATCTACACCCTGTTCAGACTTCCCAGATTTTCCCAGTAATGTCCTTTATGACACAAAAATACATGCACACACATGCAAACCTACTCTCTGTTTTCTTTTCTTTTCTTTTCTTTTTTTTTAATCCAGAGTGCAAGTCAGGATTGTGTGCTACATTTACTGTCGTGTCTCTTCAGTCTCCTTGTGTCTGGAACAGTTTCTTCGTATATACCCTTGTCTTCCGTTACTTTGACATTTTTGAAGGTACCTTCCGATCACTTTATAGAACATTCTCAATTCTGTTCATCAGTTGTTTCTTCATAATTAGATGTAGGTTACAGGGTTTAGGCAAGAATACTCTAAAACCAGGGTGCCTGGGTGGCTCAGTCGTTAAGCGTCTGCCTTCGGCTCAGGTCATGATCCCAGAGTCCTGGGATCAAGTCCCGCATCGGGCTCATTGCTCGGCAGGAAGCCTGCTTTTCCCGCTACCATTCCCTCTGCTTGTGTTCCCTCTCTCGCTGTGTTTCTCTCTGTCAAATAAATAAAATCTTAAAAAAAAAAAAAAAGAATAGAACCAATACCGTGTTCTTACTGCATCATCTGAGCACACTGTCCACCCATCTCACTGCTGGGCATGTGGATTTGTATCAGTGGTAAAGTAATAAATGCCAAGTGTCTCCACTCTAAAATTAGTGTTTTGTATATGTTAATAAGTAATAAATATCTTGTTGAGAGATACTTTGAGACAGTGTAAATATCCTGTTCTATCAAACTTACGTCTGCTAGTTTTTATATCCACTAACAATGATTCTTGCTTGAACCATTTATTACTGAGATGGCTGCCAAATGAGGATTTCCTGATTCCATCATTCCTTCTGCTTCTGTTGGTTGGCATTCTGCTGGAAGAAAGAGCAATACCTTCCCCTTTTCATTTACATCAGTGTGGACTCCTGCAATCCTGGCATTTTAGCCAATGTGTTATAATCCTTTATTTTGAATGCTTAAATTGTCTTAGATTTGGCCAGCAGGAACCTTTTCAAGGTGACTCTTGTGTTCTTTTGCTATCTCTGCATCATTGTTTGAGCATTTCATTACTTTGTGGCACAAAATATTCCAGGCTCATCTTGTACTTTACCTGATCCAGCTCTATATTCAGGCTTTTCTTTGAGGAGCTCTTGTTTTTTTCATGGAGAGTGTATTTGGAAAACAAGATCTGGACAGTAAGTGTGCTCATCGCTGCAGGGGTTTCTTTGCTTCCAAGTCCTCTCAGCAGACAGATCTAGAAAAGATAACGTGTGTGCACGTGCACAGGCGTGCACACATACACACTTCTATTTTTACATCTGTTTGTCTGTAGAATGTATAAGAACCATGAGTTTTCACCGGTACCTCCAGTTCTAACCCCACACAGTAGAACTTGTTCTAGTCTTCTCTCTCTCTCCCTTCTCTGACAGAGCAATCTGACTCCCATTTTTCTCAATATACATATTTATATAACCATCTCCCTTGCATGTTACTAATCACTTGACCACACAGGTCAGAGGTGGCCCAGTCCTGCCAGCCCTGCACTTGCCAGACCACCTCTTTGGCTCTAGCCCCAGCCCCTGTGCACAGCATCAGTTGGGTGAACCAACTTCCCCTTTGTCGGGGAGAAATTCTATGATGGCATGTTTTGTGTGTTTTCATTGACATTTCTTTCATTATATTGCCATCAGTTTTTAAATGTAGTCTTTCTTAGGGTAAACAGTGATGGTAAAATAGGAAATATTTAAGAGTATTCAAGGGTCGGGGCATCTGGGTGGCTCAGTCATTAAGCATCTGCCTTCAGCTCAGGTCATGATCCCAGGGTCCTGGGATGGAGCCCCACATCAGGCTCCCTGCTCGGCGGGAAGCCTGCTTCTCCCTCTCCCACTCCCCCTGCTTGTGTTCCCTCTCTCTGTGTGTCTCTCACTGTCAAATAAATAAATAAAATCTTAAAAAAAAAAAGTATTCAAGGTTCAAAGCACAGAGAGTAGGGGCACCTGGCTGGCTCAGTCGGTGGAGCACGCAACTCTTGATCTCAGGGCTGTGAGTTTGAGCCTCATGTTGGGTATAGAGATTACTTAAAAAAAAAAATCTTAAAACATAGAATAGAAATTTGAGAGAATACAACCCTTACTCATCAGAAGAGGGTTATTTATTACCACTTTACTTAGGATAACAGTATTATCCTAATACTCATTAGGATAATATGAGTATTATAATAAAATAATATTAAATTATAATATATAATTGTATTATATATTTATATATATATATTTATAAATATATGTACTGAGGCAGGAGGTAGTTGGTGTGATTTTTGCACACAATTGACTATGGGCCTGGAATCGTCCTGTTTTCTTCAGGTGACCTTTTTCTGTGAGCCAGGAGTTATTTTTAGTTACCATCATGTGATGCGTTTTACAAAATTACATGCTTTTTTTTTTCCTTAGAAAAATGATACTTCACTAAGGCAATTAGGCAAAAATGAAATAAAAGACATCCAGATTGGAAAGGAAGAAGTAAAATTATTTTTATTTGCAAATGACATATCTTGTATATAGGAAATCCTAAAGAATGTACTAAAAAACTATCAGAACTAATAAATGAGTTCACTAAGCTTGCTGGATAAAAGATCAGCACACGTACCAGAAGGGAGGTGGGCAGGGGGATGATGGGTGGGAGGATGGTGAATAGGTGATGGGCATTAAGCAGGGCACTTGCCGTGATGGGCACTGGGTGATGTATGGAAGTGTTGAGCCACTCTATTGTACACCTGAAACTATTATTATATTGTATGTTAACTAGCTGGAGTTTAAATAAAACTTTAAAAAAACCATACAAAATCAGTTTTATTTCTATACACTTGCAATGAACAACCTAAAAATGAAATTAAGTAAACTATTTCATTTATAGTAGTATCAAAAAGGTAGAATTACTGCTAGGAATAAATTTAACAGAGACATATAAAACTTACAATCTGAAAAATACAAAATATTGTTGGAAATTACAGAAGACCTAAGTAAATGGGAAAATATCTCATGTTTATGGATTGGAGAATCTAATATTGGTGAAATGGCAGTTCCTCAAACAGATTAAATCCAATCCCTATAAAAATAACAGCTGATTCTGTGCAGATATTGACAGTTGATCCTTAAATTCACATAAAAATTGAAGGAACCCAGAATAGCCAAATAGTCTTGAAGAATAAAGTTAAAATTGTGTGGTTGTCTCATGCAGACATATATATATATCCATGGACTAGAATTGAGAGTCTAGAAATTAACTCTCATATTTATAGTCCGTTGATTTTTCAAATATGATACTAAGACAATTCAGTGGGAGAAAAATAATCTTTTCAACAAATGGTCCTGGGTCAACTAGATATCCACACACAAAAGAATGAAATTGGTTCCCTATTTCACATGTATACAAAAATTAACTCAAAATAGGGGCACCTGGGTGGCTCAGTGGGTTAAGCCTCTGCATTTGGTTCAGGTCATGATCTCAGGTCCTGGGATCGAGCCCCGCATCAGGCTCTCTGCTCAGTGGGGAACCTGCTTCCCCCTCACTCTCTGCCTGCCTCTCTGCCTGCTTGTGATCTCTCTCTCTGTCAAATAAAATATTTTTAAAAAAATTAAAATAAATTGTATCAAAATGAGAGAGAGAAAACCAAAAAACTTAGAAAAAAATAGGAGTAAATTTTCATAACCATGGATTAGGCATGATTTCTTAAATATGCCACCCAAAGCACAAGCAACAAAAAGGAAAAAAAAAAGAATAAATTAGGCTTCATTAAAATTTAAAAACTTTTATATTTCCAGAGACACCATCAACAAAGTAAAGAGATGATCCATAGGACAGGAGGATGTGTTTGTATATCATATATCTGATAAGGATCTAGTATCCAGATTATAGAAACAACTCTTATAATTCAATTGAAAGCTCAGTTTCAAGTGGGCAAATGATGTGACTATACGTTTCTCCGAAGAAGATGTAGGAATGGCCAACAAGCACATGAAACTCAGCATCATTAGCCATCAGGGAAATGCCAACTAAAACCACAGTGAGATATTATTTCATTCCCACTCAGAGTGGCTCTGGTCAAAAAGACGGGTAATACCAAGTGTTGATGAGGATGTGAAAAAACTGGAACCTTTATACACTACTGATCGAAAATAAAACGGTGCAGACACTTTGGAAAACAGGCTTGCATTTCTTCAGTAGGTTCAACATAGATTTATCATATGACCCAACAGTTTTACTCCTAGGTATACATTGAAGAGAAGTGAAAATGCACAAAAACTTTGACTTGAGTGTTCATGACGTTGTTCATCATAGTCTGAAAGCATGAGGAACCCGTATGTCCATCCGGGGGCTGAGTAGAAAGCATGGTGTCAGTACAGTGGCATAGTATTTGGCAATAAAAAAGGAATGAAGTGCTAATTCAAGCTGCAGTATGGACAGACCTTGAAAACACTTTGTTCAGTGACAGAAGTAAGTCACAAAAGATTGTGTGTGGAGACAGAAAATAGATTGGTTTTTCCTGGGGCCAGGGAAGCTGAGGGGGATGGGCAGTGACTGTAATAGGTAGGGGTTTCGTTCTGGGATGCATTTTCAGCATTTCAGCAGCTCTGCTGCTGATCGTGGTGATGGCTGCCAGGTCTGTGAATGCACTAAAGACCACTGAACCCTACACTTCCAGTGGATGAATTGTATGAGCGGAGAATTATATCTCAATCAAGCAGTTATTAAATGGTGTTTTACATAAGCTAAGTTTAGATTTATTTTCATTTTATCCAAAAGAATATTCCAAGTGAAATGATTGGCAATATTATTCCTTATGGATGATGAAAATGTGTAAATCTCCCTGATTGCTTTTGGATTCCCAAAGCAATTTTTTCAGCCTCCCCCCAAGTGGAATTGAAGAATTAGCTGGCCGAGCTCAGTTCATTTCCATCACACGTACTACGTGTTCCCTTCCTGAGCCCTTTGCTCCCCAGACTGAAACACTCCTTTCACAGATTCTCCCCACCCTCCTCCACGGTGATTGGAACATTTGTTAATACGTCCTGTCACTCGAGAATATTCTAAATCATATTTGATTTTGAACTTTCCAGAGTTGCGTTTGGTTTCAGAGTTTAGTTCTATCATATCTCTCTTCACAATTTCACGTTCATTATGTCACAATTTTACCCAACTGTATTTAGCTTCATTCACATTCCCAGGTATGTCACCTGCGTAATGCCGTAGCAATAAATAATGAAGTCAGGAAAATAGACTGTTTCATCATTTTCTGGAAAGCCTAGATGTTTTAAGAATAATGAACGAGTCAAATCCCTTAAGAAGAAGTAAATCCTTGGTCTCTAGATTCTTTTCCTTGGAAGATACCTGTGATGCGCAGATCATCTCTTGTGACTAAAAATCAGGCAGTCTTTGCCCATCATAACAAGTTTTCCTTGAAGATTAAAACATCATTGATTTTTCTTTTAAAGATTTTATTTATTTATTTGACTGAGAGAGAGGGAGATCACAAGTAGGTAGAAAGGCAGGCAGAGAGAGTGGGGGAAGCAGGCTCCCTGCTGAACAGAGAGCCCGATGTGGGGCTCATCCCAGGACCCTGAGATCATGACCTGAGCCAAAGGCAGAGGCTTTAACCCACTGAGCCACCCAGGCCCCCCTGAAACATCATTGATTTAACAGTTTATTTGTATTGCCAGTGATCAGATACTTAACTCAGAGTTCACAGGATTGCCTCTGGTTTTTAGTTTTCAAAATTAAATTGTGACACATTAGAGAAAGAAAAGGTAGAAGAGGTCCTTGTTGGCACACATTTCCTTTTTTTTCCCCCTAAAGATTTCATTTATTTATTAGAGAGAGAGAGGAAGAGAGAGGTAGAGAGAGCGCTTGAGCAGGGAGAATGGGAGAGGGAGAAGTAGACTCCCCCCGCGCAGGGAGCCTGATGCTGGGCTTGATCTTGGGGCTCTGGGATCACGACCTGAGCCGAAGGCAGTTGCTCAACCCACTGAGCCACCCAGGCACCCGGCACACATTTCCAACACCTCCCAATAAGCTGGCAGTTACCCTTGGATGAGATGGCAAAGTCTTTAATCTTAGAATAACCTGTTTTTCTGGTCTCTTTGGGATCCTGTCAAGAAGAGGCCTGTTGTGCTGTATCGATTGGACTGTTTCTGTCTACAAGCACTGATGGCATTTGTCAGGCAAGTGAGTCAACATGATCACACAAGGTTTTGTGAGGATTGAGATGCTTTTTTTTTTACTTAGTTAATAAATCATAACTTTTTTTTTTGGTGTTTTGAGTATCTGGCAGAATTTTTCTTGTTGAGGTTTTAAATTGGTTTTAATAAATGTGCTGGGAATCAGAATTAGCCTTCATTGCAAGCAGAACTAATGATAATAACACCGCAGCTTGTTAAACCCAGAAGTGATTTTGTCTATAATGATGATCGATGGTTTCTGGAGTGTTGTGGTGGTGGGTTTTTTTTGTTTTGTTTTGTTTTAACAATTAAGGCTTTATTATTTTATTTTATTTTGTTTTATTTTATTTTATTTAATTAATTTATTTATTTTTATTTTTAGAGAGAAGGAGAAGGCACACGTGAGTGGAGGGGAGGGGCCGAGGGAGTGGGGGAGCTTCTTAAGCTAGCGCCACACTGAGTGTGGAGCCCTGTGTGGGGCTCAGTCTCACGACCCTGAGATCACAACCCTGAGCCAAAATCAAGAGTTGGACACTTAACCCACTAAGCTACTGAGGCACCCCTGGTTTCTGAAGTTTAATATGGTATACCCATAGAAAGGGTGATTGATTTGACTTTGACTTGATGCATCCTCTGAAATTGTTAAGCACTGGTACTGTGGATGGAAATTTGGGAGGCAGAGAAAGGGTTCTGTGTGAGGGCTGACATCACTCTATTTGTTTATTTCTAGATTGAGTTTTTACAAGCATTACTCTTATGATTAAAAAGATATAAAAGTTAAGAACGAATGGGCTTATTAGAGTATCTGGTAACTTGTTGACTAATTCTCAGAAAATTTGTTGCGTTAGTTCGTTATTGAAATGTCAGGTTTTAAAAAATTTATAAAAGTGTGTCTTACCTTTGTTTCTCTTACTATATGTCTTGTGGCTCTGCATTCCTTTTTCTGACAGTTTTGGAGGCATATCTGGCGTGTTTGAGTGGGCAGAATTCTAGTTTACTTTTCAAGTGTGACTTGGAATTTAGGTCTTTTTAGGTGGGGAGAGAAATGTGTTAGTGCTACTTCTTATCTGTATCATGTTTCAGTGTCTAATGGTCAGAGTGTTTTAATGGGGAAACTGAAGAATTGAGGCAATTAAGAAAAGTAATTTGTATTTCAATAAATTAATAAAAAGCTTCAGACAAGTGAATTGGTGGTAGAGTCGGTGCCGTGTTAAACAAGATGACAGTAACTCTAATCCCACGAACTTCCAAAGTGTTTAAACACCAAGACCAAATATATTTGCATCTCCAAATAACGTGGATATAGTAACACTAACGAGGACGAGGAGGGGATTTAAAAATTGATCATTACCTCTTTTCTTGTCATTACATATGATGTTAAGTGAATAGCTGATTGATAGCTGCTTTCTTTAAGATTTTATTTATTCATCTGAGAGACGGAGAGAGTATGAGCAGGGGAGAGAGGCAGAGGGAGAAGCGCTGAGCTGAGAGCCCAACATAGGGCTCGATCCCAGGACCTTGAGACCACGACCTGAGCCAAAGGCAGACATTCAACCATCTGAGCCACCAGGTGCCCGCGATACCTACTTTTTTAAGTGTATTAAGCATTTGATTACTCTGACTCAGAACAAGGCCTCAAAAAAGAATTTGGAGTCAAAAGAACTGGGGAACCTGATTGATTTCTGTGCTACAAGGCGCTCTGAAAATGCTAAATTAATTCAGAAGTTCTGTGAAAATTAATTAGCTATGCTATGTTTAACAATAGATGCAGCGGCACAGGATCACAAGCCAATTTGGAATTCAGTGGTTGAAGCTCACGTATCTGTAGTCCTTCTCCCAGATTTGACATGCATATCATTTGGAAACTCTTCCTGTAATCTTAAAGAGAAATGAAGTCTGTATTTTGACAAAGGAGACAATTATGGTGCAAAAATGTGTTTTTATGACAGCCCTGGGACAGGACTCGGGGGCGGAAAGAGGTTCCTGTTTGCTGTAGGAAGCTAGTGGTGATGTGCTTAGTGCTCATGGCGGAGGGGATGTGCAGGGAGATTAGATCATAAATACTATGAATTTCTACTCATATAAAACTACTTCTGCAACATTTCTCCAGTGCTTATCATAAAGCTTGATGTTAACTATTGGTGAAATGTACAGGCGGTCACGAGACCCTTTAAGAATGTAGTAATCGGCACGTATTTGATCCTTATCAGACTATGCAGACTGGAGGTCAGCTTTCTGGGCTAAAGGTGAACATTTTTCTGCTGCTGTCTCTCATCAGACACACTTTAAAATCGCAATTTAAAAAATTCAAAGGCTTTAGATTTAGAAGATTTTGTACAGTTTTGCCAGTGTTCTCGCTCCTTTGCTGCTCTCAGTGACCTTTACCAGTTTTCTGTTTGTACTAGACTCTAAACGTACTTGAACCTACCTTTTTTCTGCTACATTTGTACCCAGGTGATGGAGTTCTTGTCTATGTTGCGGTATGTGGACATTAAAATGCCTGAAATTGACATCAGGAACCAAGTCATTGCCCTTTTCCTTGATCACTTACCCCAGTAAGGGGTGTGGAAACCTAGTAAATGCCAAATATTTCATTGTGTTAAAGTATGTCGATTTTCTGCTTCAGCTGGACAAAGTAATTTGTTAAGAACACATATTTTGAAGTTGGTCTGTTCAACCAGAGCACCAAAACCACTTCAGGTACTTACAACAGTGAACATTTAATGCAGGGAATCAATGATAACAGAGAGTGGTGCTGCTGAGAGCCGGGCAAGGCACAGAGTGACTCAAAGATGAGTGACAGCTGGAAGCCACTGCCACCCCTAGGCCACTCCTGGGCCACCCCTGAGCCACACCAGGGCTACCAATAGAAGCTGGAACCTTGACCACTTCAAGTGTAGCTGGAGCTGCTGCCAAAAAGCAGAGTCAAGAAAGAAAGAGGCCAGGTTTGGGGGAGAAACCCTGGCTCCCTCTCTCCTTCCCCTACCTCCACCCCCACCCCGCTCCAGCCTCCTGCGGTGCAGAGAAGCAGTAGAAGCAGGGAGGGCAGGCGGGCCCAGGCATGGCGCTGGAGATAAATCAAGTAATGAGGGGTTGGATCCCTGCCTCTCCGGGTTCTGTCCTCCTTCACCTTGATCTCCCCTGAATGTGTCCTGGGTAAAGTAAAAACCTAAAACTATACCAGTACTGGGTTCTGAGGACACGATGGCCCTCTGGCTGGCATCCTTGGTGTTCCCTTTCCCTTCATGTCTGCATGCCTTCCCAAGTAGGGTTCTAAGTGGACCCAATGTGGCCTTCTCTGACAATGGAGAACTTTTTTGGGGATAATAGTACATGATTAGCTTGCATCTCCCTCTAACAAATTTCAAAACGGATGTAGTATATAATTTTGGAACGCCCTAACTCACTTTATCATTTTCTGATGATTGAAATCAGCTAGCCTATGATATGAGTCCATAAAATGTGATGTCTCTTTCTCTTTTAGGTATTGGAAGAGTAGTTTGACTTCTGTCTCATCTGAAACTGATCTTGGATGATTAATCCAGACTAATTAATGAATACCCAGTAGAGGAAACAGCATCAGTTGAGGAAGAATAAACATTTAATTTTTGCTTCCATTACACAATAAAAAGGGATGTAATCCAGTTCAAATATTAAAAAACATAGAGCCTTCTGTGAGATGCCCGATAAAATGTTGAATTTATAGTAACTCTATTGTGAAAGCTATTGACTTTTATGATTTGATTTGAAGAAGTTTATAGCTGAAAAATCCTGAGAAATCTTCTAAAAGAATCCTTTTGTTGAAAAGGAAACTAGCATTTCCACTTTTCAATTTCAGAAGACCCCAATTAATTTTTTAAAAATGCCTAAATCAGCCTTAAAAACAACTTTTTAAAATTATAAAAGCTTTATGCCAATTAGAGAAAATCCAAAAAATGATGAGAGTATGTGTATGTGTGTGTGTGTATATTTCCCACAATGTGAAAGTCTCCTGTAATACTGCCTCCAGAGATAGACTCGTTCATTCATTCAGCAAATACGTATGGAGCACCTAGTGTCAGGCACTGTACTAGACGCCGGGGAATTATTAGTGGGCAAAACAGTCACAGTTTTTCATTTAATTTGTATTCTCATAGGACTTTCTAGTGGAAAAGGAAACAGGCAATAAATATGTGTGTCAGGTAGTCAGTGCACTGAAGGGAGCTAAGGAGAGCAAGGAGAGCCGGGACGCTGTTTTATAGGGAGTCAGGGAAGGCCCTCTGAGGAGCCAGCCTTGGAAGTCATCTGATGAAGCAGGAGGGCGAGCCATGTTTTTTCTGGGGGAAAGAAAGGGTCTTTCTAGGCAACGGGAATGGAGAGAAGTACTGTAAAAAGGTTGATACGTATTTGCTCAGATTTTTTTGTGCATATAGTAGGCTTATAAAGAACAGTAGTTTGCACTGCACCTCTGTTTTTTTCACTTAACAATCTCCCTTCCTTTGTCTTTTTCATAGCTGTGTAGCATTTTATTTATATGGCTGTCCCTTAACATATTTGGCCAGTTCTCCATTGGTCAACATTTGTATTGTTTCCTGGTTCTCGGTACTGCGAGGAGTGTGGCTCTAAACACCTTTACCCACAGATACAAATACTGATGTGTGGGTTTCCCTGCAACAGTGGTTCTCAACCCACCTTATTTTAAAAAAAATTTTTTTTAAGATTTTATCTATTCATTTATTTTAGAGAGAGAGTTTGTGCGAGTGGGGGGAGGAGCAGAGGGGGATGGAGAGAGAGGTGGACAGAATCCCAAGAAGACTGCATGCTCAACCCCAAATGGGGGGGAGGGGGCTCGATTTCATGACCCTGAGATGATGACCTGAGCCAAAACCGAGAGCTGGGTGCCCAACCAACTCAGCCACCCAGGTGCCCCAACTCTACCCACTTTAAAAGGCTTAAGAAAATACCAATGCTCAGGTTTTATTCAGACTAGTTTCTAAATCAGGATAGTCTGGAAGCGGGATCCAGGACTTTTTTGGTATTTTGCAAAAGTTCCTCCAATGATTCCAGTATGTGGTCAGGGTTGAGCACCGCAGCTGTAGGATGATTCTTAGAGTCCATGATAAAAGACATGGTACATTTTAGTTGGTAGTGTAAAGTTGTTCCCGGTGTTAGTTACAATTAGGAGCAACTGCAACAGTGGAAACCTAAAGGAACTTGGTTTAAACAAGATCGTTTCTTTTTTCTATGAAATTCTTTACATGGACAGTCCAGGGCTAATATAGTAGTTGTATTACTAGGGAGTCCTCAGGTACCCCGGTTCCTTCTGGCTTTTGTTTTCCTGACCTAAGGGAAATCTTCTAATCTCAAGCTTGAGAGAGGCAGGGAGAAGAGGGGTTAGGGCTCCTGCCATGACCTTCATGTTGCAGGCAGCACAGTGAGGGAGAAGGTTGGAAGGGCACAGAGCAGCTGTCCTCTTAAAAGATGCCTAGAAACTTCCACAGAACACTAACGCTTGTGTCCCGTTGGCCAGAGCTTGGTCACAAGGCTGTACCCAACTGCAGGGGACGCTGGGACACAGGCTTCCTCCAGGCGAGCCGTGTGCCCTGTAGAAGCCAGGGCTTTGCTTATCTGAAAAAAGGAGAAGAACGGGAGCTGCAGCCGCTAGCCGCCCCTGCCCCGTTCCCCTCCCCCACCCCCCGCCCCTGGAGAGCTGCGAGCGTCTGCCCCGCGCCCCCAGACCCTGTGCGCCTGGGCCAGGACCCGCCCGACTCGAGTCCCCCCAGGCCTCTGAGTTACAGAAAGCTTCGTTGTGGTGCGGGAACCTCAGACAGCACATCGGCTTGGGGGAGACGCAAAATCAGTGCAGTGCAGACTCAGGAAGGACGTTTGTAAACCTGACCGCGAGGAGAAAATAATGGGTTGGAGGCCCGTTTAATTGCGTACAATTCTCCTCTGATGTTTTAGCTCTCTCAGGGGAGGGACCCTTCCCTGGCAGCGGGGTGTCACTCAAACGTCCTCACTCGAACGCACCGCTCGGGAGGGCGTCTTCCTACGTCGTCGTTGGTACTCGGATTAATTACGGTTACATTCCGACGGTGACTTTGTTTAATGAGTCGTCTTTGTCCTTGCAGTGGACGAAGGTCGCAGTAAGGAGCCTGACCGTCTGCAGGTGTTCCACAAGAAAGCCATCATGCCGTACGGCGTTTACAAGAAGCAGCAGAAGGACCCGGGCGAGGACGCGGCGGTGCTGCAGTACGCGGGGCTGGTGGGGCAGGCGTGCTCCGAGCGGATGCTGCTGCTGCGGAACTGACATCACCCCCGCCCCCCCCGCGCCCCCCACCCCCCTTAGTCCCCTTACCACCACCTCCCCCCACGCCCGGGGAGGCTCCCGGCCCCCCCACAGATGAGACGTTTTTTATTTTGACTCTCCTATGGCTTTTCTAAACTATTTTGTGGCAATGTGTTTGTGAGACTCTCCTGGTTCCTATAAAGATTTTAAAAACAGGTTGGGACCTTGGCCTCCTCGTGGGGGTTTCTCATTCTGGAAGTTTGTTTTATGAACAAGATACGTATCAACTTCTCGTGTCAATACTTTGGAAAGTAAAATGAATAAGTGGATCTTAAGTCATTTAAATCACCGTCGTGCTTTTTTTGCAGAAGACATTACAGCCGACTTTGCTCAAAGCCATTTAAGACATTAGTTGATGCTACCAGACTGTAAGGCCGGGGGAAGGTGGGGAGTCGGTTTTATCTCTTCAAAAACATCTTCTCAAGAACTCAGTGTTCAATATTACTGCCGAATGTTATGTCGTTAATAGAAAACTCAGAAAAAGAAAATACAAACCTTAAAGAAAGGCCGTCGTGTGAACATCAGATGTTCATTTAGGCAGGACAGCCCCCCACATGTCAGGTCTGTTCTCTTGACACGATTGTTCTTCCCTAGAATTATTATTACTCTCAAATAATTTTACTCTCTAAAGTATCCCAGTTTGACAACAAAATATGTGATTACCCTAGTTGTACATATTATTCGTTCTATTTCTAAAAATCTAAGAAATGGAGGGTTTTTTGTTTTGTTTTAGAAAAATATTGGCTCTTGCCTTGACCTAAGACCCATCAGAAGTAACTATACACTAAATTTTTCACTCCTTACAACTCAGGACACTTGTCTTCAGTCATTGATTAAAAATCAGTTAATATCTAACTACTTTTATAGCTGTGCTGCAAATCACGTTTAATGAAGCATAGGAATCATTTTGACCTCTGTTCCAGGGCAAGAGGCGGGGCAATCCATTTCTTGCTCTTTGATTTGGGAGTCAGCACATTGTAGCTCCATGTCCTCTCACTTTCTTTGGGCCCCTCACCTAGCCAGCAAATGTCCCTTGTCCACCCCAGTCAAGGTGGCAGACCCTGTGCTAGGAGGAAGGAGATTCAGCCTGATCATTTCACAGAACAGAATTGTGTTGGGGACGATGAGTGACAGAGGAGGGTTAGTTTCTTGTGCTCTTTCTCCACCGACCCCCATCTCCTGCCAGCTGCTTGGCCACTGAGTTCATTCACTCCATTCCCCATTTGCCTGTTTTCTATTGATCTTTTCTAAAAACCATATTATAAAACGTAGTACCTTGAAACCCACTACTGGTTTTAAACTTTTCTTCTGAATGCACTGAATTTAGATAAGACATTAGAAAATAATTTTCAGTTAGCTAAAAGAAGGATCATTAAACAATGATTTTAAAAATCACATGTCTAGAAATTCAACATCCAAATAAACTATGTATTTATTCATTCAGACAGGGTGTGTGTGTGTCTCTGTGTGTGTGTGTGTGTGTGTGTGTGTGTGTGTGTTTGTAACACCTGCCACGTGCAGGTACTTTGCCAACTGAGGCTAGAGTATCGAGGAAAGCCTTTTTCTCTGATCACGTGGAATTTGCATTCTTCTGGAATTTTGTTCTTCAAAGTAGTTTCCCAAGAGTATTTGATAGACTCTTGTTTGCCTTCAGAATCTGTAGAACTTCTTTTTCTTTTTCCTCTAAAATGAATAGCTTAATGTTTTTAGGATCACAAAATGGTACTCACTGTAAGCAAGTCAAACATTAATAAAAGTATAAATAAGAAAGTAAAATATAATCTGAAGTTCTACCATACTAGAAAGAGAATTGTAATATATCTACACACATACATATATAATTTGAATATAAATAGAATTATGCTCTATACACTGTGTTGTGGACATAGCCGAATTTTGAAAGAAATTTCGAAGTAGGACTTTAAAAGTGCTCTGAGTAATCAGAGTACTGGGAAAGTCAGTGGGGTGGGATCGGATCTTGGTACCCTTGGCGTTGGAATGTTCCTATTGCTGCTGGCTGCATCACACCCACTTTTATTTCCATGGCTGGCACATGGAACAGCAGCGCTAAAGATCACAACTCTTTTGAGTAGCCCATGCAGAGAAAATCTGACTCTTACATCTTACCATCTTATTGGGTTCCTCCTGCAGAATTCAGTTAGGGTTCCTTCAAAGCAAAGTGATTGATCACCTCCCTCTCTGGGAACCAGGATGCCGCCCCTGTAGGCGGCATTCAAGGTTGGCTGCAGTGAACCTCCAGAGAGAGCTGGGCACGAAGATTATTTGCTCACTTGCTGTATTCATGTACTGTTCTTTGGGGAAGAGATAGTGCATTGATCCTAATGAGTTAATTATTTGTCCTTTGGCGCCCTGGCTGAGTATTGATAGCGTGCTAGAAAAGGATAGCAAGGCAAGTGACCCAGCTTGGCTGGTCAATGTGCAGTCTGGCTGAGAAATCTGGTTTTTTATGTTCATGGCTTTCATCCAAAGAAAGACACTCGAGAACCTTTCAAAGACAGTTTCTATCTTTTCAAGGCTGGAAGCTGCGCATTCACCCTCTTAAGAGTTGTAGTTCCTTTCTGGATGCAGGTAAATGCATACCTTCCTCCTTGTCTCGGGAGCAGAAACGTCATTGAGGTTTTCCATGCCGCCATCTTTATTTAAATGCTTCCATTTCTGTGAGATTTTTGTTATTTTTTAAAAATATAATCTGAGCACTTTTTTTAATGTTCTATAAAAGAGGCTATTACCAAATGAATATATTATTCATTTGATTAAGATTATTTAGATAAGAAATTATTACTGTTTAGCTTTGCTTTCAGACAGCGTATCCTATTTTTTATCCATTTTGCAAAATATCACTTGCGTGTGGTTTCTTAACATAGCAGAATCTATTATGTAAATGAACCTTTTCAGATATCTGAGCAGTATATGGTTTGATTTTTTAGGCTTTATACTATTTCAGTGTGAATAAAAACGAGAAAGAATATGATGACCAGTTATCTAGAATGTGTTGGTGGTTGCTAACTTTAAAGAAAAGAAGGAAATGAAATGGAAACATAATGTTTGAATTAGAAGTTATTCAAATGTGTGTTTTTTTCCAAAAGAAAACCAGTGACTAAAGCAAAACAAGTTGATTGCATGTGATATTTTTTTGCTCTTGTGTATGCCTTTTAAACAATCCATTTGATAACTCTTGAATGAAAAAAATAAAGCTGTTTCTATCTGCAGTGGCTCGTGCTGGTCAATACTTAAAAGATATGTGTTTCCATACTTTTCAGTTTTTTTTTTTTTAAGATTTTATTTATTTGACAGAGAGAAACACAGCGAGAGAGGGAGCACAAGCAGAGGGAATGGTAGTGGGAGAAGCAGGCTTCCTGCTGAGCAGGGAGCCCAATGCGGGGCTCGATCCCAGGACCCTGGGATCATTACCTGGGCTGAAGGCAGACACTTAACGACTGAGCCACCCAGGTGCCCCATACTTTTCAGTTTTTTACTACATTTTACCTGTAGTGAATATGCAGAAAACGGATGTAGAACATTGGCTGTATGAATCATAGTATTTCATTTACAGTAACTATGGGAATTCCAGATCATTTGGTTACCTAAATCAAAGCATGATGGATTCCTTTCTCAGGAATAAATAAAAATAAAATAAATCTCACTTTAAGCAAAATGTCCAGATTTCACATGATAAATTAGACATGATAATAGACAGGATTTAGGTAGCAAACTCAAATATAATTTCTCTTAAAAAGCTTAGTTTATGGAGAAATTCTCATAAATATCTCATAAAGAAAAGTGTACTTAAATCATTCGTAATAGTACACGGTATATTTATGGAATATGTTTACAAGCGTTTTGTCTTTCTTAGAGTAATGAGGCCCCTGGTAGTAGGTTTAGGATAAAATGAATCCTATTTTCCAAGTGATTTAAATATTGGTTATTCCCACTGACATTTTTTTTTATCTACCAAAGAAAATACAAAATCACTTATGCCATCAGTAAGCATCACCACTGCCATTCATGTTTTGATGTACCCTTTCAAACTTTTTTCTACCCACGTGTATGTAGATGTCTTTTTTTTAAGATTTTGTTTATTTTTATTAGAGAGTGCACGAGTAGGTAGGAGAGGGAGAAGCAGGTTCCCCACTGAGCAGGAAACACGATGTGGGGCTCTATCCTAGGACTCTGGGATCATGACCTGAGCCGAAGACAGACGCTTAACCGACTGAGTCATCCAGGCGCCCCTGTCTTATTTTTAAATAAAAATGGAAACATGTCATGTATATTGTTTCATAATTTTGAACATTTTAATCCATTGTGAACATGAAAATAAATGAAGAATATAATTGTTTTTTGTTTGTTTTTTTAAGAGAGAGATCACAAGTAAGCAGAGAGGCGGGGGGGTGGGGGGGGAGCAGGCTCCTAGCTACGCAGAGAGCCTGATATGGGGCTCGATCCCAGGACCCTGATATCATGACTGAGCCAAAGGCAGAGGCTTAACCCACTGATCCACCCAGGCGCCCCAAGAATGTAATTGTTTTAATGGCTGTTTGATAATAGTCTGCTGTGTCTAGTATCTTTTGAGAAAGGAGGCTTAAGACTTGAGCCCATTCTCATGGATACTTGGAGTTGTAACTGACCAGCATTAATGGTTCTCATCAGTTGTTTGTAGCACTTTATCGCATGGTTCTTATCGCTCCTTTTCCTCAATCCTATGCCTTTCCCCAACAGTAGGATTTCCTCCAAACTCGAACATTCAGGTATAGCTTTTAAAAGTTAGTGCCACCTTCTCTCATTGTCCCTCAACTAAATATTTTCTGGGAGATTATCCTACCATTTTTACAGTTTGAACGCCTCTAAAATTCCCAATTAGAAAATATCTTATTTAAAAGCTTAAGGTTATTTAAAACAAATTAAGGTTCTGATTCATTGATTCTTTATACAATAGGGGCCCTTAAAATGGGTACCTGGAAAGGGTGGGCTACCGTTAGCCAAGTTTTTTAGTTTCAAAAATATGTTGGTTTTTAAAGATTTAATTCTAAGTAAAACTGCATTTTTTTTTAATTTAGATTTTATTTATTTATTTGACACAGAGAGAGATCACAAGCAGGCAGAGTGGCAGGCAGAGAGTGAGGGGGAAGCAGGCTCCCCGCTGAGCAGAGAGCCTGATGCAGGTCTTGATCCCAGGACCCTGAGATCATGACCTGAGCCAAAGGCAGAGGCTTTAACCCACTGAGCCACCCAGGCACCCCTAAAACTGAATTTTTATATCCAGTTGGTTGTCACAGTTGGTATCTTCAGTCCAGTCCTGTCCAGGAAATAGTTTCCTATTGATGGTCTAATTCTCAATTAGACCAAGAATCGAAGTTGCTAAATCTATTTGGCGTGCCAAATTTTAATTCAAGGAGAGCTCCAAAATAGTTTTCAGATTTTAACACTGGGTTTTCTCACTGTTTCTCTCCACCTGCATTATGAAGAAGCAATTCCAAATGGATGCGCTGTTAAAAAACAAAACAAAACTGGGGGCACCTGAGCGGCTCAGTCAGTTAAGCATCCGACTCTTGATTTCAGTTCAGGGCATGATCTCAGGGTGGTGGGATCGAGCCCCACGTGGGGCTCTGCACTCAGTGGGGAGTCTGCTTGGGATTGTTTCCCTTTCTCTCCCTCCCCTTTTACCCCTCTCCTCATGTGCTCTCTCTCAAATAAATAAACAAAATCTTTTTTTAAAAAATGAAACCTAGCACAGCAAATCTTAAAAATGTCATGTGGCATTTGTGATTTTTAAGAACTACCCTTTAATATGGAATTCAGTAATACATGTTGCAGCCACTTCGGAGGAGAGAAAGACATCCTTCACTTGTCTTCGCATAGCTGCATTAAGCAGACCGTGAGTGACCAGCACAAATATCTGTTTCTTTGATCATCACGGTTTGATTAAAACCAACAGTCAGAAAGCGGTTTCTATGCCTAGTTCTACATTGCATGCTAAAGCCATTATACCAAAAAGGTATATAAATGTTGTGCTCCCTGCTTACATAATTCAACTCTGTGATTTTTGGATCATATTTTCCCCTGCACCTTAATTTTTCGTGCTTTTGTCAGTCTGTGCCAGAGTCTTAAAATCATTTAACACTGGCCTTTTATAAAATTTTATTTAATTAGTGTTAAATGAAGACTCATGAATACTTCATCAAGTCTCATTCGTCGCACTTTGTTAATGCAGTACTCAGCGGGTCTGAATAGCATCTCTCAACTAACAGGGGTTTTGATCATGAAATAAGAAAAATAGCATTTTGGGTTTGTGAATTCAGAGCTTAAGGATCTCAGCTCAGTTGTACGTGGACCCTTCTATATACTTTCAGCACATTTGAAAATGTTCAGAGATGGCCAGACAGGAATTTGGAAGCTAACCGTTGCTGATGTTGTTTAATTGACCATTAAAGCAAAGATTCTATGTATCCACACATACAGTGGAAGAGTGTGTGTGCTTAATGAAAGCTCACTAGTAAGGATATGATTATTCTCAGTTTTAATTTAAACAATCAGCTCAATACAGTTGCCTCTTGAACGACACAGGCTTGCAAAGATCCACTTCTACACAGATTTTTTGTGATAAATACAGTACTGTGCTGTCAATGTATTTTCCTTGATTTTCTTAATAACATTGTGTTTTCTCTAAGAGAGCTGACTTTATGGTAGAAATACAGTATATGACACATATGACGTAGGAAATATGTGTTAATCGACCATTTAGGTTATCGGTAAGGCTTCTGGTTAGCAGTAGGCGATTAGGAGTTAAGTTTTGGGGGAGTCAAAAGTTATCTGCAGATTATTGACTAGTCGGGGGTCGGTGTCCCTAACCCCTGTGTTGTTCACGGGTCAACTAAAAGGGTTTCGATGTATAGGACTATTGTAGAAGTCCGACAAACTAATAAAGCTGCCCCGTCCACAATAGCCACGGGTGTCTATTTCATTTAATTACAATTAAAATTCACTTCTCAGCCCCACTAGCTACATTTCAGGGGCTCATAGCTAGCCGTGTGGGGGCGCCTGGGCTGCTGTAAAAGGTTTCCACAACTAAAAACAACATATATTGATTCTCACAGTTCTGGAGGCTGGAAGTCCAAAGTCAAGGTGTCGACAGGGCCGTGCTTGCTCTGATGGGTCCAGGGAGAGTCTTTTCTTGTGCCTTCCAGCTGCAGCTGGTTACCAACCATGCTCGGTGTTCCTTGGCTGGCAGCTGCCTCATTCCCAGGTTCTGCCTCCCTGTTGTTGTTGGTTTTTTTTTTTTAAGATTTTATTTACTTATTTGACAGAGAGAGAGATCACAAGTAGGCAGAGACAGGCAGAGAGAGGGGGGAAGCAGGCTCCCGATGCAGGGCTGGATCCCAGGACCCTGAGATCATGACCTGAGCTGAAGGCAGAGGCTTTAACCCACTGAGCGACCCAGGCGCCCCTGCCTCCCTGTTCTCAAGGCCATCTTCTCTCTGTGTGTTTCCTTGGGTCAGTTCCTCACAAGGATACCAGTCATACTGGATTTAGAGCTCGTCCTAATCTAGTATGACCTTAATACGTCAGCAAGGCACTGAGGGTTAGAATTTCAAACTTTCTTTTTGCCAGGGGGCTGAGGGTGGGGAGGGACACAATTCCTTTTTCTTCAGTAGGCTCCCTGCCCAACAGGGCGCTTGAACGCATGACCCCGAGATCAAGATCTTATGCTCCACCCACGGAGCCAGCCAGGCGCCCCTGTGGGGGACACAATCGAACCCATCGGAGCGGCCACATTGGACGGTACACATACAGAACGATTCCACTGTTGTAAGTTCTAGTGGACGGTGATGCAGAAAGGCCATCTTACGAAATGAAAATGTCATGGTTTGATACATTTTATTTGTTTCTACATGGCAAAACACCATAGAGCTCATACAGCGGAACATTAGGGCAACTTAACTTTGACACTTTGTGGTTTCTCATTGTAATTCACATTGAGCAATCTCATCTCACCTTTGAAGTGCAGCTGCCCATACGTATGAATTTGCAGATTCTCAGTATCTCATTTCCATGAGGCTGCCTCAGTTTCTTGATGGAACTGCCACATCACTGTGACTTAAAGTTAAACTATTTTTAACTTTAAAATAAAGTTTTATTTATTTTAATAAACCCCAGGAGGGGTGCCTGGGTGACTCAGTTGGTTAAGCATCTGACTCTTGATTTTGGCTCCAGTCATGATCTCAGGGTTGTGAGATCGATCCCCGTGTCAGACTCTTTGCTGAGCAAGTCAGATTCTCTCTCATCCCCAAGTAAATAACTAAAATCTTTAAAGTCAAAATACATGCAGAGATGTTTAATGAACAGTTTCCTCGCTGAGCAGGGAGCCTGCCATGGGGCTTGTCCCAGGGCCCTGAAATCTGGACCGGAGCTGAAGGCAAACACTTAACCGAGCCGCTCAGGTGCCCCTATTATTTCCATTTTTCCATTGCATCTCAAATTTTCTTTTAGGTTTCTAGTTCTAGTTACATGGTTATTTTGATCGAGTAGAAAAAGATTTTTTAAATAAATTCATCAATAAAAATCTTTGACTCTGTACCAATAAAAGGATGTATAGGCATCTCTCACAAAAATATGCAGTGAACCTGTGTGCAAAAGAAAATGGGAAAAATAAATCCTCATTACACATCTCTTTTGTTCTGTTGAATACACAGCTGGTGGTTACCTCACATGAATAAGTCCAGAAGACAGATTAGATTGATTTACAGGTCTGCCTTAAAGATTTTTTTATGCCTTTACTATTGTATTTTTAAAAGCGATTTTGAGTACTGTTTTTTTTTTCCTCTAATACAGCCTACTTCGGACCCAAACTGCCTATCAGTGTCCTCAACGTGGAGATCTTCGTGGAATTTCACTAGAGGCGTGTGATTTAGATACAGAGACATCTGTTTGGATTCACTTCACCAGACTGTTCGAGGCCACCCATGAGCAGAGCTGGTGGGGGACAATTCGGGGAAGATCCGCGGGAGCCCCCGAGGTTGGTCAGCAGTCTCTCTAGGGGCTCAGCACGGAGTGAGGGCAATGCCTACAGGAATTAAGGATCACTATCTCTGGTCTCCCCGGTCTCTGCCTCTTCTCAAGATCCACATTGTGACTTACTTAATTCTATTCATATGCTTTTTATAAGACGGCCCAAGAAACATCTGTGTGTGGCCAACTGTGTGTAATTATGAGCTCTGCGTCTACAGCCACTGCTGGTTCATGCTTGCGGTAATTAATATTTCTGATAATGTCACCAAAGATGCTGTCAAGAAAGTTTGGAAATAAAGGATCCAAGTTGGGAGGAGAAAGTCTGGAGACCACTTTGAGCTTACGATAATGAGCGCATTATTCATTTCTATTACTCCTTTATTGCCTTTGTTAAGATATGGAAACTATCCTATGTCAGCATTCTTCGTGAGTCATGACGAATCTCGGGCTGTGCTTATCTGCAGGTTGCTTATCCAGGCTCTTCACCATCTGGTACATGAACGGAGTATCCAAAAGTAAGGTTAAAAAAAAAGAAAAGATACAAAGAAACAAACTTGCATCTTAGAAGCTAAATAGGGCTTGAATCCAGGCTCTAGAGCCCATGCCTTATTAATGGGAAAGCTACTTGGGCCGCACAGCATCAGAAAAAGAAATTTTTGGTGCCAAAGGAAAAGGATAAAGTGAACTGGAATGACAATGTTAATGGAAGGGTGTACATCACCTCCTGGCCAGCTCTTACTGGGTGCCCCCCGACACTGAACACTGCCCCATGGACGGCCGTGCTGGGGGCCCGTTCTGGAGGAAAGAAGGCGGACTGAAGCGGGGAAGGCCAACAGCAGACCTAGAGCGACCTTCTGACCATGGTTCACTAGCAACCAGTTCCTTTTATTAACCTTAGTAAGTTAACAAAACAAAACACGGAGGGAACGTGGACTCTAGGGAAAAGCTGGACCAGGTTCGAGTCCCGGGATCACTTAACTAATTGTGGCACCTTAGGCCAGGACCAGAGGCAAGCAAGCCTCCGCTTCCTCATCAGGAGAGGCAAACCGGGCAGGTGGGGGGCCAGCTGGTAGGGGTCAAGGACAACAGTTGCCCTGTAGAAGTGGCACCCAGCCCCTGCCACCCTGCCCAAATCAGATGTCGACGAAAAGAAAGGTAACAAGGTATTAACAAAATACTAAAGAAAAAAAAGAAAGAGTAGAGCCTACCAATCCAAGGCATAGTAACCCGAACACCTCAGCCTCCGAGCACACAACATCGTCAGGTCGATCAGAGTTGACACTGGTAATGACAATGCGGAATCGTCAGGGAAACAGTTCGAGTACATTCGGCATACTCCAATACAGGAAAAAGGGTATAACGCATTCAAATATTTCTATTCAAAATTGTTACAGTAATAAAAAGAGTCTATTAACTGGATAAGTTACGCTTATCGGCAAAATTCACCGCACTGAAACAGGTCTTGGAGATTCTGGAATTAGAATTCATTTGAAATGGCCCGTTCACAAAGGATGCTCTAATGTAAGAAGAGCAAAAACTTTCTATTGGCTGGCCTCTCTCTAACAGAATGTGGATAAACAATTATTCAGAGGAACCCACGGAGGGCCTCGCTCTCCAGTGGCGCCACCATTCAGGACTTCTTGGTATACTGCGAGAATAAAATGGGTTTTGAGGCCCGGTACAATTATGCGCATTTTTGTTTGTTTTGTTTGAGACAAAACTAAACAACAGGATATCTGGAAAACCAGCAGTATTTTGCAGGCCGGGCCGAACGCCCCGCACAGCGGGCTGCCATATCCAGTTACAGTTTAACTGATAATGACTGGACTGTTTTCAGCCAGCCCCCAACTGCTCCTGCTTTTCTTCGTCCTTCTGCATGCAGGCAAATTCTGGAAGAGGCATTACCTCTTAAAATTGGCTTTTCACAGGGCCACACGTTAGCCGAAGAGCATTATCAAAAAGGTCGGGAAATCAAAAGCACATTTTTTCGAGTGGAAAAGGAGTGATGTTATACAGGGCTGCGGAATGCTGCCCTCGTGGGGGACGAGAGGTGAGCCTGGAGATGAAAGTGGGAAATAGACGGGTCGCTTTTACCGCCTCCCCAAAACAGCCCCCCCAAACC
Source organism: Procyon lotor (assembly GCA_028646535.1). Lineage (NCBI taxonomy): Eukaryota > Metazoa > Chordata > Mammalia > Carnivora > Procyonidae > Procyon > Procyon lotor. The sequence goes on along the minus strand of CM053617.1, from coordinate 62,730,122 downwards.
AGAAAACCCCAACCTAATTAAAAATGCATTCTGCTGTGTGCAGACTGTGTGCCCAGTGCCTGGGCCAGTGCAATTCGACACAGGGGCCAGCAGAGCTGTTTCCTGACCATTGTTAGAGCCACTCTGCTCCCAAGTCACGTTCTAGAAACTGCTCAGTGCAAGTGGAGTTTAGGATCTCTGGGGCCGATTCCACTGTCCAGCTAGGCGGGGGGCAGAGCCACAGGCACTCGGCAGACCACACTGGCGGGGACCCGACCTCCGCTCGTGGACTTCAGGCAAAAGATCTGAGAGGTCGGCATGTCTGAAACGTCTTTGTTTTGGTTTGTGGGGTGTCTGCTCCGTTGACATTGGGCGCAAGGTGGAGAAACGGGACCCCTTTCTTCATTCTGCCCTTCCAGTTCAATTCTCCAGGAAGCCACCAGGGGGCAGAAAGAATCTTCCTTGCCTTCCCCCCGCCCTGGGAATAAACTCTGCATGGGAAGGTAAAGCTTTCCTTTGGTCCATTTGGGTCAATGTTCTTGATATAAATTGTATTTCTTATTTCCCACATCCTTGATTTTTTTCAGCTTTGGGTTGTCTTTTAATTAAGTTGTCTTTCTACAAGGAAAGCCATGAAGGAGAAATCTGCACATTCGAGACCTTTTGTATTGATGGATGACTTAGCTCTGAAATCTCCAGGCCTGCGAAGCAGCCCAGTCTCTCCCGCATTTTCCTCCCTGTCTCCAGCCTCACTGGGCCAGTGCAGGCCCCCAGGCCCTTTTTACCAGGATCATTGCAGTAGCCTGCCAACCTTCCCAGCCAGTTCACACGCCCAGCACACATCTGACTCTGATCTGTCTCTCCTGGTCCTGCCTCAGACGGCTCTGCATTACCTACTGCATGAGGCCTCAATGCCCCCCTGGCATGCCCAACTCATTTTTCAATGCTTTGCTACATCTCCCTTCCATAAACCCCACTCTCAGCCATTTCTTGCCTGTTTCTTGACTTCTGCCGTGTCTGTCCCCTCACCAGTCTTGCCCAACCTCTTCCGACTGCAGACCCTCAAATCTGCAAGATCTACACCAGGGGCCACCTCCTCCTGAGCCCCTGATCTACCATATCCGAGGTCCTTCTTCGAGTTGCAATTCTTTCTTAAGGCTCAAGACAAGCAACACAAGTCGAGCCATGGGAATGATGCATGTTGCTCTCAGAGATCCGGCCAGAGCCTGGATTCACTGGAGAAACCTCCCTTGGGAAAGTGCATTTGTGGCAGGTGGGTGCTGAGACCCGGCTCCCAGGCCCCCAGGACGGGTCTGCTCCTCAGACTCAGCTTCATAGCACCGGGTGGAAATGTTTAGAAAGCCTTCCTGAGCAGTGAGTCCATAGTGGGATGGGTGGAATGTCATGGGCTCTGGACACATTAAGAGCATCGGAAATGCCCATAAAGAAGAGTTGTAAATTTGATGTACATAAGTGAGGAGTTTCTCTTTAGAACCTTAGAGAAGCCCCAGTCTGTTTGCCTTGTGATGGGCAGTGACTAAGGGCAGGGACGAAGTGCATCTGCGGTTCTGCCTGCCGGTGTGTTCACACGGGGGGCCAGGGCGAACAGGTACGAGCTGACCAGCGTCTTCCATCACCAGAGGTGAAGATTATGCTTCTGGGGATAGCTGTGCCTCGACAGCTCCCTTCGTGGTCACATGCTGCCAATCGAACAGTGTGAGAGAGAGGAACAAAGGACCCCATGGGCACCAGGGTACAAATGGGTCTTGGAAGCCAGGGGTGCCTTCGGGGAGGAGTTGCCGGGGAACATTTGGCTGTTTTGCATAAGGAATTCCTGCCCTAATGAGTCTGTGGACCCTAGTACTTGAGGGAAGGCTTGTTTTGGTTTAGTGCTTTCCCACCAAAAAAAAAAA
>CM053617.1:62706338-62727730 GCA_028646535.1 Procyon lotor | reverse complement strand
GAGCAGGGAGCCCGATGTGGGGCTCGATCCCAGGACCCTGGGATCATGACCTGGGCCGAAGGCAGACGCTTAACGACTGAGCCACCCAGGCGCCCCTATATTTATTATTCTTAAGTGATTGCTCAATTATCCTATTTTTGGACAGTGCGTGATTTTTCAGATTTGTTGCTGTGGCCTTTTGACAGAATCCCAGAAGTCTTTGGTGTTTTTTGATAGAAGCCTTTCTGTTTTTTGGTATGACAAGCTGTTCCAAGCTCATCTTGCAAATTTCTGCCCAATTCTGGAGGAAGCCACTCCTCTAAGGAGCTTTTTAGTGGGAAATGGTATTTAGAGATCACAAATTAGGTACTAAGGACATTTACTATTACTGAACTGGTGGTCACTTTAAGCTCTTTCAGGGGACAAACCTAAGAAATACTTAAAAACAAACAAACTATAGCATGAGTTCATAATAATATTTCCAATCCAAATTTAGGACTCCATATATTTTACTTACTCAGACCAATCTCCTATCTACTTACATCTCTTTTCTCCATGTTGAAAAGTCCAAGTTCCCAGTGATACCAACACTTTATCAAAATTTACCAGTAATTTACCAAAGTAAATTACTCATTTACTTTCTGAGTAACACACACATAGCAGTCTTAGAGTAATAATGCTAACACTGTCGCCAGCAATACACTTACTGAAATGGGCCTTTGTTAAAAAGCACACTGTGTGGGGATTTGCTTGAGCATCTTAGTTGCTCAATTTGTATTTGGGACAATTAATCGCACATGCGCAGGGAATTAGGATCTCACTGAGGATTCAGCCAAACAAAGGAATGACTCAGTAGAGTTCAGCCTCATCGATAGTTGCAAAGAAACTTTTGGAAACTGTGAAGCCCACATCGGGTAGGTTTGCAAGTGTCTTTACATGTCCCAGTGGCATAAGACTAGTTAAAGGAAGCTTGGGTCCCATGTTGTCAGGTTTTCATATTAGACCTTACTCTCCTTCCACATAGCCTGGCCTCCTTTTAGGCCTAAACTGATTCTGTCTGAGCTCCTGGTTTGTGGGCACAGCTTCACAGGATGTTGGATCTAAAAAGAACTGCAAACTCAAGGAACATCTAGTTCAACCCTCTTATATTACAGATAGGGAAACTGGGTCTCAGAGAGAAGTCTAGTATGCTTATGATGTTTTTTATTGAATGTTCAAGGTCATAAAGGGTGTTTGTGTGATGATCTTTTACTGGATGTGGGAAGGGAATAATTTGCATAATGACAAAATTATTTTATTAGGAATTAGGTTAAATTTTATCCTGGCTAAAAAGATGTCAGAAACTATAATGAAAATGGCAAGGAAGTATAATGACCGATTCTTTCTTAAGTTACCTGACCACACTGTATAATGGTAAACATTTCAGACTGGGCAAATTTGAAAATAGGGAAGCTACTGTTATGCCATGTGAAGTTAATCCTTTTGGTAATAATAAGAAAGTCCTCCTCGAAGGCATCTCAGTCAGAATTCTAGGTTTCTGATCCCTTTAAGAGCAAATTTAAGTCTGATAAGAAAAAAGCTGCACAAAGGATTTAAACATGTAATTCACACACACAAAAATAAGGTTACCAATAAACACATGATATAAGCACCTTCACTCACAATTGAAGAAATGCAACTCAAGCCATATGTGATGTATAATTCTTCACTTATTCAATTGTGGAAATTATAAGTGTGTGGAGATAGCCCCTCGCTATGAATGATGCAGGGGGGTAGGGGTGGGAATATATACTAAGTACAGTGTTGCGGGGAGTGTAAAACTTTGTGAAAGTGGACAGGGTGTTTTGACAGTATCTCTGAAAATCCAAAAAGCAGGTATCCTTTGACTTAGCAATTTTGTTGCTAAGAAATCCACCCTATGGACATCCTTGGAAATTACATAATAATCTCTGTCCCGGGATGTTCACTTCAGCATGTCTGTGGTAGCCCAAGATTGCAAGAGTTAAATGGGCACCCATAAAGGATAGTCAAATAAGTTATGAAACAGATTTATAATAAAATATGATACAACCATTAAAAAGCATGAAGTATGGCTTTATGCACTAAAATAGGAATCTTCCCCAAATACATTATTAAGTGAAAAATGCAAGATGAAGACCAATCTGTATATGATGTCGAATTCATGGAAAAATAATTCTAAAGACTACACATCTAATTATGGATATAGTGCTATAGATATATTTGTATAAATTATTTTCTGGAGGTATACACGTGAAGTAGCAATAGTTGTGGTTTGGAGATGGAGAAACTGAAAATAGCCTGTAAAGTGGGTTTTCTATCTTTTTACTTTTTTGCTGTTTGGATTTTTCATTAATTGCATGAATTCATTTCATGCAATTCAATTCTTTTCCAAAGGTCCTTATATTCAAAGAGCAGTAGTCAGTAAAGGTAAATAAATATTATCTTAAATGAATATTGAATCAGATTATTTAATCATGAAAAGCGTCTTGGTAGAATCATCCAGACTTTTAAACTAAGTGAAGAAGGAGGTAGGAAGATCACTTGGACTTTAATATTTTAACCCTCATGGTATGATAGTATGTCCATGCATGGTGGACGAGAAAGAGAAGAGAGCACGGGTGGGGTAGGAAATACAGGATATGGATACAGTGTGACTTAGCAGCTCTGAGCTCCCTTTTTGGAAGGGAGTGCTCCCGTCTGTAAAGTGATGGAAGTGGACCAGATCTAAACCAGGTCCTAAGCTTTCTTCCTGATTCTAGGCTGAGCCTGGTTAAGGGGACATGGCCAGTTTGGTGTCCTTTCCATAGGTAGTGCAGCCACAGAGTGACAATCAGGGCACCTCGGCCTGATCCCCATGTATGGGAAGTCACTCACAAGTGCATTTTTAAAAAACTGCTTAATTAATTATAATAAAGCAAACACCCCTATAAATCGCATGCAGGTCATGAAATGGGACTTAACTGGTACCCTAGAAGCCCTTCCTTTACTGTCACAGTGAGACATACTATTTTACATATTATCCATGCACATTTAAGCATATTTAACATATTTGAACATATTCTATGAGTGTTAATCCATTGTGATTATTATCCTTATTGAAACTCCTGGAGTATCATCTTTGGCCAGTGGGAAGTTAACAAGTGCTTCTTGATGATAAATCATTCATAGATTCATTAGTTCATTTGCTCATTCATTCAACTGAGAGTTTTGTGTACCTATCATAGGCGAGATATACAACTAGACAATGTAAAGAGTACAAAAAGATATAAGACTTGGTCCTTGTCCATAAGAAGCTTGCAGTCTGTAATGAGAAAGAACATATATACAGATCGCAACTAGAAGGTGGTATCAGAAGAGGTAGAGAAATAAGATGTGTTGTAGCGATCTGGAGGGAAAGCTGGTGTGAGCTGCGTACTTGTCACTTATCCAGCCTCTTCTTTGCTCTGCCATCCTTAGTGTGAGGATTCCTTTTTGTGATCTAAGATGGCTGCTCCATCCTCTGCCACAAGGCTCATATCCAGCCAGCAAAAAAGGTGGAGAGAAAGAGAAAGGAGGCTTCTACCTTTTAAGGTCAGCACCTGGAAGTAGTACATATCACTTCCGCTCATCTACCAATGGCCAGGACTTGGTTACATGGCCACCCTCACCGCAAGGGAGGCTGGGATATGTAGTCTCAGGTCAACCCCTGTGCCTTTTCTTTCTGCTATGTGCAAACCCTGTGTAGGTAGACCTTCCACTCCCCAAATTTAATGTGCATATGAATCACCTGGAGATCTTGTTAAAATGGAGATCTGAGTCAGTAGGCATGGGTAGGGGGTGAGGATGTTGGAGTTTTGCATTTCCAGAAACTCCCAGGTAGAGCAGAAATGGTTGGCTCTCGGACCACATCTAGGGACCACACTTCAAGGGTACAGGTGACCGCACAGGCAGGACAATCTGCTATTTTGGTGGCTATCAGCATGTTATCAGTCCTAGAGACCACTGTGGTCTTCATTAATCTGTTACGAATGCTCCTGGAGCTGTTTGGGTAAATACCTTTGAGGAATATTGAATATTCATATTAAATACCCAGATAATGAGCCATGTACAAAGTGTAATTAGAAGGCTCTTTGCTCAAGCTAAATTGTATATTCGCTTTTGTTTAGAATTTGAAGTTTTCCCTTAGGATTAGAAAGTTGAGGTCATAATGATTTTTAAAATGAGTTATTTTCTAAGTAGAAAACAAATCACAGTAGTGCACAGATTTCTTGGCATTCTAAATATTTAGATTTGTGGCTTTCCTCCAGTTTTCTTCAAACACTTTTGAAAGTGTGAATAATTATACTTTATGCCAGTATAAATAGAATTTTTATTTCCTAGAGAAATCTAAACACTTGAAGGCCCTTTAAGTATATTATCTGCAAAATTTTGTTAATAAAAATTGAGTTGTGGGGTGCCTCGGTGACTCAGTGGGTTAAAGCCTCTGCCTTCGGCTCAGGTCATGATCTCAGGGTCCTGGGATCAAGCCCCGCATCAGGCTTTCCGCTCAGTGGGGAGCCTGCTTCTCCCCTCTCTCTTTGCCTGCCTCTCTGCCTACTTGTGGTCTCTCTCCTCTCTGTCAAATAAATAAATAAAATCTTAAAAAAAAAAAAATTTGAGTTGTGAAGCCTTCCTTGCTTCCCTGGGCGTGGGTCCACTACCTGAGCTCTCCACTCCTACTGCACCCTCCAGCTCCCCAGTGTGGCCCCTCAGAACTGTCCACCCCAGGCTGGCAGGACTGTCCTGTCTTTGTTCACCCCTGGATCCCACAGCCTAGAACTTTTCCAGTTCCCAGGGCTAGATTCTGAAGTTTGGATTTCGGGGTTTGTTTTGTCCCAGCAACTGGCCTTTTCTGCTTGAGCTGGCAATGCCTCGTGCAGGGCTTTGATCTCACTCCAGCCAGGCACAACAGGGCTTATCGGAACAGCCCGGGGTCCTTAGGAAGATTGTAAGAGGGAAGATAAGTAGAAGCACTTTGTGAGTCATAGAGTGCTATACAAACATAATAGAGTGTTGCTTTGCATAATAAAAATTACTATTTTTATTATAGTTTTCAGGCCTTTACTGCAAGCCAGGAAGTCAACGTTCTACAAAATTCTCTCCTTTAATTCTCATCTCTAGTTCTCCATCGGAGAAACCTGAGGATTCAGGAATTTAGCCAAGCTCAGGCAGCTGAGCCCGCAGAGCCAGGAATCTCCCCCAGGCCTGGGACTCCAGAGCCCACGCTCTTAAATTGGATACTTTTAAATCTGATCCCATTATAAGTTGAGAACATATTCTGGGATATGTTCAGACTTGAGTCTGGATTTTTAAGTGACGATCATAGTTAGTTTCTTTTCGTATTCCAAACTGTGCTTCACCTACCGGGAGTGCCTCCCAGCAAGTTTTAGTTCATTGTCTTTGAAGGGTGGCCTCTACCTTCCCTCCTTCTGTGCGCATCAGAGGTCTGGTCTGTGTATGAGCTGCGTCCTAGCACCCCCCTGGCGTATTTCTGGTTTAATCTACAAGAGGAGACCCTGGAACCTGGGTGCAAAAGACGCAGGAGAGAGCAGCGCAGGAAGGATGCCTCCATCCCACCCATTTGGGAGCCTCCAATCTGTTAGAACCATTATCTTACCCTGTTCTGCATGTTTTGGTCCAGATAATGTTTATTCCTCCTCCCTCCAACTTGGAAAATCACTTACCCTACAGTGTATAAAGTAGGGATGCCCTTTGCTTTAGAAAGGTGAATGAAATGGAAAGGGAATTTACCTTACCCCCTCTGGGCACTTCAGTGAGCACTTTGAAAGATGCTTAATGAAGCATGGGGCTTCTTTAGAGTGGACTTACATACAAGCCGCAAGCTTTGGTTTTTTCTCCTCCATCCTCTGATCGAGAGTGAGAGAAGGTCTCCTCTCTCTCTTCCCCACCCCCAGCTCCAAACAGCCCCCATCTACCACCGCCCCCCCATCCCCCAGCCGGGCGACAAATATCCTGTGGCTCCCTCCCCCAAGTCAGCCTGAAAATAGCGCTCAGAGGGAGAGAAAGCGGCTTTGGGAAGTGTGACCTGAGCAGTCAGCTTAGGCGAAATGTACACAATAAACTTCTATCTGGACTGAATTGTTCTGTAAAGTGGCAATCACTTCCCAGACAGACGGGCCCTGGAGGACCCGCCATTCTGCATCTTTTAATCACCGTTGCTATGGAGAAAGCCACTATTTCATTAGAGAAAGCGCCTTAACGCAATTAACACATAGTTCAGTTGTTCCCCATCCCTTTGGGGCCCCAAGATGGGGGGGTATGGGGGTATTGCTTTCCCTGGGGCCCACGGGAGACAGCAGGCCAAGCAGGGCAGGGAGGGTTCCCAGGAAGGAAACTCTCAGTGGTACAGGACTCAGTTGCATATTAAGGGACATCCAAAAGAGGACCGAGCTTAAAATTAACAAAAACTCAGGGTGCAGGTTTGACTCAGTGTTTCAGAGCAAAGCAACACAAACTAAAACAGAGAAAAAAATCTCTGGCTCCTTTTTGAGTTGGAAATACACTGATCTCTATATACCCTCTCATGAAACTGATTTTCCTCGTATTTCTTGTTTCAATTTGCTTTTTTTTTTTCAGGACTGGGATGAACCCTAGCCGGGCATAGAGGCAGCCACTGTCCCCACAGCCTGCTGTGGATTTTTCCCTGGCCGCTGTTTTAAACTCCCTTTCATAAGCTCATTTGCAAAACAGAGAAGATAATATTTTCTACTTAACTGGGCCAACCTAAGAAGAAGCTTCCCCCAGGGTGCCTGCCAGGCCAGAAAAAGGAAGTGCTCATAAAAAAAGATGAGATTTGATGTTCATGAAATGAGGGCTTGGAGAGAGTTTTGTGAAGTTACCAAGTTCTGGGCATTTCCCAAGAGCGGGGCCATAGATGGGTGCCCCTGTCCTAGAGCAAAAGACTCCAGCAATAATTGAATTCTCAATTAGCAGTATTAAAAAGAAATAGAAGGAATACTCATGCACCCTCGGTTCTAAGAACTCTCTCTGGTAGGAGAAGGGTGGCAGAAAAGGCGGGCAGGCAAGCAAATGCTGGCATATATATCTTGTATATAGATGTTTGCATCATCCCTAATTAGCTAATGTATTTCTTTCCGCCTGCCCTCTTGGAGGAATTCTCAAGCATGTCCCCTGCCGCTCCTGGAGACCGCAGAAAAGCAAATGACACCGAATTTTCCCTTCTTAATTAAAATGTTAAACAGGGTTAAGATGCCAAGTTTCATCAGAGATATTTGTTCCCCCGGTGAACTCTTAAGTCCTGCTGGGGTTCAGTTCAATGGGAGTTATTTGAATCAACACATGTTATTAAGTTTCCAAATGTAATCAGCCTAGATATTTTAATGGAAACTTTCTCCTTTCTTTTAATAAGCATGTGGTTTGGTTAAAAATCACTTGGGTGAGGTGCCCTGCTTTGCCCTTCCGTAACCAAATCGCTATAGCAACGGGCAGCTGGCGCAGCGAGGGGGCCACCGGCAGGAGCCCAGCCCCCAGTGGCAGTGTTTGGCCAGGCATAAATATCCTCAATGGGATTAGAATGTTTAAGGGGCTAAAGGCTGTGGGAAAACTTTTGTCTGCCATATTTATCTCTTCTGCTGTTGTGTGTTAACATTTCCCCTCGGGGTACAATGGGGTTAAAAGTAGGAGCAAATGTTTTGATGGGTTTATTTTGAATTATGAATTCATGGGTCAGCGTAACCGCCTGTCTGCATCAACCTGATCTGACTGTGCCAGAGATCGGCGGGGTGGAGGGGGGGTTTTGCAGGGGGAGGAGGCAGTGGGAATTTACACTAGAGAATAGCGTCAGCATGGAGAATTAATTACATGGGTGAGGGGAGCCGCTTCTCCCCATGGGTGGACACTCTGTATCTTAGAGACGGGTTTCGGCCTCCCAGCGCTGCTCCCGGGTGAGGTCTTTGCAAGGACCAGGTCTTCTTCTTTGACCGGTCTGTTGTTCTGGGGGAAGAAGGATCCGGCAGGCGGGTGCTTCTGTCTCCTGGTCCTCACACGCTCTAGAAGTCGGGGGGGATGAGGTGTTCGGTACGGCCGTGAGGAGTGTTCTCTTGGGATTGGGCCGAAACATGTCCTCCTGTGAACTCGTATGTTGACCTTATAACCCCAAGCCCCTTAGCGTGTGACTGCATTTGGAGATAGGATCTTTGAGAGGGGAAGTGAAAAGAAGTTCATTAGGGGGAGGCTCATGTATTCTGATCAGTGTCCTCGTGAGAAGAGGGTGGGCCGCAAAGGGACACCAGAAGTATGTGGGCACAGGAGAAAGACCACGTGAAGAACCAGCAAGAAGGCGGCCATCTCCAAGCCAAGGAGAGAAGCCTCGGAAGAAACCGAACCAACCAGCATGTCGATGAGGAACTTCCAACCTCCAAAGTTGTGAAAAAATGAATTTCTGTTGTCTGAGTGACCCAATCTGTGGCATTTTATTATGAGAACCCTGGCAAATAAATACACCCTCCACAAACAATTTTCCAACTCTGCAGGACGTGTGGGTGACATGTGACAGGAGAAGCATGTGTGAAGGCCCTGTGAGGACGGCCGAGGCCACAGCCCAACTCTCTCCCTTTTCCCCTCTCTCTCGAGAAAAACACTCGTCCCATTCCTCAACCAGAGACCCCGCCATTAAAGCAAGGTTAGCAGACACTGTTGTCTGGGCCTTCCAGGTCACCCACCTTTTTCTTTTGTACTCGTATCTGGCTTTGATGTTATGTGTAATTGGCACATTTAATGGAGAAGTTGAACTATTACATTATTTTGTCAAATTTCTGCGCTAACCATGATCAGGATGATGTACCCATGCTTATTATGCCTCCCAGGGACCCCAGTGTTTGCGGGCCCAGGACCTCCCCACACAGATCATTCCCTACGTTCCACCGAGCCAGTCCTGCCCCACTCAGATGAGCAAGGGAAGTCCCTCTTCCAACTGCCTGGGGAGATGAGCCAAGTGTGCAATGGAAGGGGGTAGGGATTCCCCAATTTTAAACAGACCTGGAATATCAAACTTGGATTTGAAAACAGAAAATTTAAGATTGTTGATGTGCATTTCCATAAAGTGCCCTTTGCAAAATGAGATGTGAGGGATACATAAAACAACAGACTCCTTCAGTACATTTAGAATTGGATTCAGTGTAGAAAATTCTGATTTGCAGGGGATTTCTTGCAGAATACTTGCACAAAGCAAGGCATTCCTCTTTAGTAGAATAGGGCACTAATGAATAAGCAAGATCTTAAGCTCTTTAGGTCAGGAAGGGGGGTAGTGCAGCTGGACGAGGGGCAGGTACAACTTGATAAATGAATATACATACACAGAAATATATATACACGTGCACTTATATCCATAGATAGACAAGCATATATAGACACACATGTATACATACCCCTGTGATTACACACACACACACACACACACACACACACACACACACACACAATTTCTCACAGTTGATGCTTCATTCAAGGACCATTTATTTATCAAGTGCTTGCTCTGTTTACTATGGTGCCAGCTGCTTACAGGACAGACGATACACAGTTTGTGCCCGAGAAGTTCACAACTAGAGGAGTGAGATATGGAAACAAGTAATTATAATACCACTGACAGGGACCACATGGGGATGTTTGCAGCCACTTCTTCCCGGGTGCCTGCCTGCTTTCACACCCCCTGCTTGTGAAGTCCAGCCTCCGTGGGCCGGGATCGCCTGCCTGGCTGCTGGGAGAAAGTAGAGAATTCTGTGCCAAGATGTGATCATGTAGATACTTCCCCCCACACATTAAAAGTGATCTAAATAGGCCAAATTGATGACATAGAATGCAAATTTGCCTTACGATGGTAATGGAAATTTTTTTCTTATCCGAAATTGGTCTCTAAGGAGAATCTAAAAACCAAGCAGGAAACAGTTCAGGTGTATTTTCAGCCCTTACAACCCAAAGCTTTCGCTGGTCTCCTACTTTTGGAGTTAGGGATCACAAAATTTGCACAGCTCCGTGGAGAGTGTCCATGTTTCATTTATCCGTCTTCTCCCTTCTTCATAGTCTGCACCTGCCTCCAGATCACACTTCCCTCCCCTGGTGGATGTGGTAAGAGGAATCCTACGTGCCCTCTGCCACCCCATCTTGCGCTGCCGCCTGAATAACGGACCTAGGGCACAATTGCAATTGTATTCCCCCTCAGCATCTCCCCCTCCAAGAACCTTTCTTAGCTACCATCCATATGCTAAAGATTATGCATGTGTGTGTCTTACCACACAGAGTCCAACCCTGAAACCAAGCATCGGGGAGCTCCTGGCTGGAGCCCACCTGGCTCTCAGAAGCTTCCGCCAAGCTCTATGGCATCCTGGACCACAGCCTCCTTGACCTGTCTTTGCTGTGTCCACCACCCCACACACCTTTCCACTCACCTCCCACTCACCTGTTGAGCTCTCCTCACCTGGAACAGTTTGTGATAAATTAAAAAAGAAAGTCATGAAGGGCGCCTGGGTGGCTTGGTCGGTTCAAGCGTCCAACTCTTGGTTTGGGCTCAGGTCATGATTTCAGGGTCCTGAGGTGGAGCCCCTTCTCGGGCTCTGCACCAGGCCTGGAGCCTACCTAAGTTCCTCCCCCTCTCCCTCTGCCTCTCCCACCCCCAATCATACCCGCTAGCTCTCAAAAAAAGTCACGAGCACATTCATGTAAAAGAATAACACTTATATAATAAACAATAAACAAAAGCTCCCATTCAGAAAAAAAAGAAAACAACTTGGAGGAAAAGACACTAAAATATTCAGAGTGGTAGTTTCTGGGTACTGGAGTCATGCGTGCAGTTTTCCTTTCTACTTTTTGTGTTTCCTGAATTTTTAAAGATTTATTTATTTAGAGAGAGCACAAGCAGGAGGGTCAGAGAGGGAGGGAGAGAAAGAATCTCAAGCAGGCTCCGTGCCGAGCAGGGAGCCCAACATGGGGATCCATTCCACGACCCTGAGATCATGACCTGATCTGAAACCAAGAGTCAGATGCTTAACCAACTGTGCCACCCAGACACCCCGTGGGTTTCCTGAAAAAAAAAAATTTTTTTTTTTAAAGATTTTATTTATTTGACAGAGAGAAACACAGCGAGAGAGGGAACACAAGCAGAGGGAATGGCAGCGGGAGAAGCAGGCTTCCCGCCAAGCAAGGAGCCCGATGCAGGGCTCGATCCCAGGACTCTGGGACCATGACCTGAGCCGAAGGCAGACGCTTAACAACTGAGCCACCCAGGTGCCCCCTGAATTTTTAATATTAAATGTATTTTGCCCTAAGAAAGGAAGAAAAAACAAAAAAGGATTTCAAAAATAAAACCTACATATTCTTTAAGACCTAGCTTGAGATGGCAGACAATTCTTCAGATGACAGAGAAGAGAATGAGCTTTCAATTAGTCAAACTCAAGTTCAGAGCCAGCTTCTACTATTTAGTGGCTAGGATTAGCTGTGTGAGCCTCAGTACGCACATCTTCGACATGGGATAAAACATGGGGGATAAAATATAACGTCCATAAGCTACTTAGCACATTGCTGTGCAATAGAGCTTAATGGTGAGGATCAATTTTGATCCCATCCCCTTCCTCGCCCTCTGTGTGCTCAAAAGCATTATCAGGAAGCATGCTCTTCTGCATCTGAAATGGCCCTACGGTGTCCCGCCGTGAAAATCAAGAACACAAAAGCTATTTGGCTATCTCTGTTATGTCCTGAAGCTCCTCTTCCCATTACAGGTACTTAATTAATATTTTCCAGACAGAAGTAAATAATCTCTGTGATGAAATAATCTGCCAGAAAAGTTCTGAGAAACCAAGATACAACGAAAAGCAGACTCAGCCAGATAGCTGGAAAAACCAAGGGAAAAAGAGTAGCCGTTTTACACTCACTTGAAAGTCATAACTATCAGAAAATTCAGAATTATGACTCCCTCTCCCGCTATAACCTCCTCACATCACACATATGTAATAGAGACCGTAAAAGTTAACACGACGTTCAGTAGTGCACAGGTTACAACGGATCTCATGATTTGTGTGAGTTACTGCGGCGATGGGATTCATAACTTGGAATTTCCTCCCTTTTATGCGTTCGTCATAGCGTCTGCCGTAGCTGGGGCTTGACGCTCCGAACCCGAACCCCATTTGTAATTGGAACAAAACCCCTGCCTCCCTTGGGGTTTTACCTGTACATTTTCCAAGTGACTGTTTTCAGAGATCTGTTGGAATAAATGGAAAAAATAAATGGAATATGTTCCTTCAATATAGCATTTTGCTTGAGTTTACCTCAGTGTTTATTTTCTATTAAAATCAATATTTTCAGGCGAGGGCCGGTGTTGACGGAGGCCCCTGGCTCGCAGTAGGAAGCTCGGGGCCCGGGGAAAGCTGGGGCTTCACCGATCGTACGTAGTGCAGGGAGCCCATTCAACACGTGCCCCTTGTCCTTCTAGGGACTTCGCGAATGTCACCTCCAGAAGAACCTGCCCACCCTGAGGAGAGGCGGGACATGAGATCTTGGGCTGGGAGGTGACCTGGGTTTGCATCGTCACACCACAAGCAGAGATGTCCCACGCGACCCTCCAGCTGTGCGCCCAGGTGAGTGGCCTTTGTCCTTTAAAAGGTGCACCAAGAATGAGTGAGGGCTGCCTTTTCCAGTGGCCTGTCCCTTGACTAATGGTTCTGCTGCCCAGGAAATAATGCTTTTGTTGTACCTTAATCTTTCATTCTTCATGCCGAGTCTTTTATTGGGAAGGTCTTCTCTGAAGAGAACAGACAAGGACTCTCTTTCTAGGAGGCTTTGTCACCTCTGGTTGTTATGAAGGCTTTCTTCACTCTGTCTTCTGTGGTCCCCGATCAATCCAGCGCGCCTTAGGCCTTCCTCTAGGGGCCTTGTTTTCTTACCCTTCATCGGCCTTGTTATTGTCAGGCTCCGAAGATTCCCCTCTCTGGGGCAGAGGCAGTGCCCAGATGAGTAAGCATGAGCTTAAGGACTGAATTCTAAATTAATTTTGAGTCTAAGGTAGGACTTGTCATAGCTCCCAGGAAACTGTTTTCTTAAAGCACTTGTTCAAATTGCTATCAACAGAACAAAAACAGCATCATATGCGTGTGCACACCCCCCCACACCACCCCCCCCAACACGCGCACACACGCCCGGATATTTGAAGTAATGGAGAGACCGTGAGAGCTAATTATGTGCTTGTTTCTTCCAAGGAGAGTCAGCTCGTGATAGATGGTCATGGCATTTGGAATATTTTAAACGCCTGCATTTTATTTTTTTATTTTCTTTACTTTGCCGAATGTCTTTCGGTAATTCCTGTCAGGGTTGCATTTTGGAAAATGGCAAACACCTCCTTGGCAGTACCTAAGAGGAAAAATCTAGGCATACGCCCGGGTGAGGGCCAAGCAGCCTGACCCTTTGAATGAGCCAGCGAGGTCAGCTTGGGTTTTGTTTTTTTGGTGAGGGGTGGGAATAGGAGGAGCGGTAAGATGCTTTGCTAAAATAAAAATGCCCTCAATGTTCGTGTGAACTTTCAGAAGTACAGAAAATCTTCCAGTAATCCGAAAACAAAGTCAAAATGCTGATAGTTTTAAGCCTTTTGCAGGTGCGTTTGGATACATGGTTGTTTCTTGAGAGGTCTCAGGAAGGATGAGACTGGGAGGAAGTTGGGGGTTTTGATTCCACCAGTAAAATCTCCTTCTCAAGTGGTAGCAAAAATGAGTGTTTTCCACAGGATATATAAAAGTTAGATGGAAGTTTAAAATTGTTCTAAGAAATTTGACAAATATCAAGATTTCCCATTCAACCCATCAAGGGTCTTTAAAGCACAAACGTGAATCCATCAAGAGTCTAAACTTCTTGGCTAAGGTGATTTGGTTCTGGTTGGGGACATAGTGGTTATTCTTCATAGGCTCTAGCCTATTCACTTATTCTGGAGAGACCATGGAGACCTCTTCGCTAAGAAGGCTTGAGTTCTTGAACCCAAAGTCATCGTAAATGGACTCCACTTTCCTGTTCACTTAAGTATTTCCAGTGCTACTTTCTTTTAGAGCCACAAAAATCCCTGAAAGAGTTTTCTGTGGTGCACTCAGGATAAGTGATTATACTACAACTATGTATTTACTGCTATTTATATACCATTTCCATTTATATACCATTTCCATTTATATACCATTTCCATATACCATTTATATACCATTTCCAACCATTTCCAAAGTTTGACATCTTGAAATAAAAGCATGTAATCAATGAGAGAGATTTTAAAAATAAAGTCAGAAAGAGAGATCACGAACCGCATAGGGAGAAAGGTGTCATAAGTGGTTGGAGATGGTTCTATGGGGAATACATGGAAAGATGGGCAGGATTAGATTCAGCCTTGACAGAAAACCCAGAGTAATATGGGCTTATATGAAAGAGTTTATTTTTCTCTCTTATAAAGGTCCATAGATAGGCAATCTAAGTTGAGATGGTAACCCCATGATCTCGGCTTCTTCTGTCTTGCTTCTCTGTCAGCTTTAGCTTGAACCTCATGGTCCAAAATGGTTGTTTAAGCTCCAGCCATCCCATTAACCTACCAATCAGCAGAAAAGGGAGAAAAACTGCACACTACACTTCCTCTAACATCTTACTTACCAGAAGTTAATTTATAGCTTCACTATGTCTGGTTGGAAGCAAATCAGGGAGATCTGGTTTCTATTCTGAGTAACCATGTGCCAGCTAAAAATCAGAAGTTCTACATATTTTTTTTTAAAGATTTTATTTATTTGACAGAGAGAGGCAGCAAAAGAGGGAATATAAGCAGGTGGAGTGGGAGAGGGAGAAGCAGGATTCCCGCTGAGCGGGGACCCCCAATTCAGGGCTCAATCCCAGGACCCGGGATCATGACCTGAGCTGAAGGCAGACGCTTAGCCAAATGAGCCACACAGGCGCCCCCAGAAGTTCTATTTTTTTTTTTAAAGATTTTATTTATTTATTTGACAGAGAGATAGCACAAGTAGGCAGAGCAGCAGATGGAGGGAGAGGGAGAAGCAGACTCTCTGCTGAGCGGGGAGCCTGATGCGGGGCTCGATCCCAGGACCCTGGGATCATGACCCGAGCCAAAGGCAGACGCTTAACCAGTGAGCCATCCAGGCGCCCCCAGAAGTTCTATTTTTAAAAAGAGGGAGAAGAGGTAGTCTGGATACCCGTTCTTAAGGGGAGAGAAATACTTTAAAAAATTAGATTTAAAAAAAAAGGAAAAAGAAATACTTTCTTGAACTTTATAAGCTATAGCCATACTAGAGTTCATTTCATTAAAATTTGAAGATGGTAACAATATTAGTAATTTACCCATTTTTACTTACTCACAAAGAATGACTTGGAGGATTGGAAATATATCCTTGAAGCGGCTGCCCTCTGTGCCCCCGTTCCTGCCACTCCTCCGTGGGATCCACCCCAACAGGGACCTTAGTAATCAGAAGGCATTGATTTCCCACACCCCCGCAGCTCCGCCCTTGCACTGTGGCCTTGCGCTGCCCCTCCATGCTGTTTGGACCTCAGTTTCCTCTTGAATAAAAAGTTCACAGTCGTGCCAACCTTAGAGGTGACATTTTAAGTGCGCTCCAGGGAACTTGGTGAATGTGACTGCCCTTTGCTCTGAGCCTCCTGTCGCCCTCCACGGAATACATTCAGAGCCGATAATAGTACCAACAAAGGCTGGGTGGGATCTCCATGCAGGCTCTGGGGGAAGCCATCCATATCACCTGCACGGGCGTCCGCATCTGATAGAAAAGGAGCCTGTAGGCTGAGAAATGTCAGGGTCACTCGGGTCACCCGGCTGGGCAGTGGCAGCCAGGACCCGAGCCTAGTTCCCATGATTTCTGGAGCCCAGGGAAGGAAGCTCTGCTGAGCTGAAAGTAACAAGTTTGAGTTAAAAGCCTCCTCTCACTTTTCAGACCAGTAAAAACTCTCACAACTTTCACAACTTTCTAGCTTAACCTAGAGGCAATGGAGAAGAGAGGCTGACTTCTGGAGCTTACTGCAGAATCTGTTGGTGGTCCAGGGTGGTGCATTTGTAAAGTCCACGAGGGAATAAACAAGGATCATTACTGTTTCCTTTTGTTGGTGCTTGAAGACACTGAGGTGGGTCCCCTGGGTGGCTCAGCGGGTTAAAGCCTCTGCCTTCAACTCAGGTCATGATCTCAGGGTCCTGAGATCGAGCCCTGCGGCAGGCTCTCTGCTTAGCGGGGAGCCTGCTTCCCTGACACTGCCCCCCACCCCCCCACCTGCCTCTCTGCCTACTTGTGATCTCTCTCTCTGTCAAATAAATAAATCTTCAAAAAAAGAAAAGAAAAGAAAACATCAAGGAGAGGGAAGCTTTTTCTTTAAAGATTTATTTTTTAAAGGCTTATTTTTATAATAATCTTATTTTTATAATAATCTTATTTTTATAATTTTTATGACTTAATTTTAGTTTATGATCTAATTTTTATAATGCACCTTTTTAAAGATTTATCTATTACTTGTGAAAGAGAGGGAGCATGACTTGGGGGAAAGGGCAGAGGGAGAGGGAGAAGCAGGCTCCCCGCTGAGCAGGGAGCCCCAAGGATGCGGGGCTCCATCCCAAGACCCCAGGATCACGACCTGAGACAAAGGCAGATGCTTAACCTACTAATCCACCCAGGTGCCCCTGGAACTATTTTTTTTTTTTAAGATTTTATTTATTTGACAGAGAGAGATCACAAGTAGGCAGAGGCGGGCAGAGAAAGAGAGAGAGAGGAAGCAGGCTTCCTGCTGAGCAGAGAGCCCGATGCGGGGCTCGATCCCAGGACCCTGAGATCATTACCTGAGCTGAAGGCAGAGGCTTCAACCCACTGAGCCACCCAGGTGCCCCCCTGGAACTATTTTTAAAAAGAACCGGAGTCTGGTGCACCCACTGTTCTCAGCTCCACTGGTGTCTACATTCATAGGGGGGAGGCAGATGTTCTCAGGACCCGCAGAAAGGCTCCTGAATGGGCCATCATCCCGGGGTATCTGGGAGCGGTCCGGTCTGTAGAGCCCGCTCTCCTGCACTGTGTGGCAGGCACTGGAGAGGACTCATCCTTGACATGGTGCTATTTCTCCAGCTCAGAGCGAATCAAGGCATCTGCTTTCCCTTTGATCACCGGTATCTTGCTCTGACCTGAAGCCCCAGGGAAAGCATTTCTTCCCACACCCGTTCTCCATCCAGGCATGTAATTCCTACCAACCCCAGGAAGCTGGCTGCAGAGAGAGAATGTGGGCTCTCGGGCAGTGGCTGGGGTGGGAGATGAAAGGCGCCCGGGTTGGCACGAAGGAGCCGAAGGAGCCGGTGAAGCAGAAACTCTGCGTGCTTGTGTTAGATCAGACGGCTCTGTATTTCACCTCCTTGAAGATGCTAAGCCCCAAAAGCTCTGGGGCTCCTACGGAGGGCCATCTTAGCCAGTGCCCTGTGGGTTTTCTGCCTAAATTACAGAAATATAAGACAAAAAAAATAGAGTTTTTCTTCACTTCTGAGTATGAGACCCCACGACTTTTTTGTAAATAGTGATCCAGGCTCCAAGGAAACTTCAGCGCCCTTTCCTCTGGTCACTCCCTACTTCTGGGTTCTACTTTTCCGACAGTGTGAGGGAAGGGCTTACTCAGCACACTGCTGGCCGTGTGCCACGTGGAACTGGCATGGTTGACAGTAGGCTGTGCCCCGTGGAGGACAGCCCGGTCAGTCTCATCAGGGCTGGATCGCGACCTCAGATGTTCTGAGTTTCTCTGCGTGGAATTGGAGACCTCCCCCTCCACCCAGATACCGGCTTCCGCCCAAAGGCAACCATGCCTTAATAGTTGGGCTGGATTTCTGCTGGAAACTTTTGGCTTCAGAAGATGAACAGGGGTGCCTGGGTGTCTCAGGGGGTTAAGCATCCAACTCTTGATTTCTCCTCGGGTCATGATCTCAGGGTCATGAGATTGAGCTCCACGTCGGGCTCTGTGCTCAGTCAGTGGGGAGCATGCTTCTTTCCCTCTTCCTCTCTCTCCCTCTCCCTCTGCTTGAGCTTTCTCTCTCTCAAATTAATAAATCTTAAAAAAAAAAAAAAAGGAAGATGAACTATTTTCTGTATTACCTTCCCAGCCTTTGAGGAGGCTATCCGTATTCTAGGAGACCTACCGCAGCAACATCCCTCAGCCAGAGCCCAAGCCGTGAGGAGCGAGAGCAGGGAGAGAGGGGTAACCAAGCTCAGTGCCCATAAAAGCAGCAGAAGGCCTGCTCAGTCTCCAGGGCAGGAGGAAGTATCCTTTTCTCATTCTCTGCTGGGTACTCTGGTCTCCCCCACCCCCCAGCTTTACCAGTCACTTCACTGAGTGACCTTGGGCAAGTCACAGACTCTCTCCCCATGTCCGCGTCTCGGCCTGTGAAAGTCATGGTCCCCGTCTCCTAGGGGACTGAAAAGGATTAAAGGCATGAATGCATACAGAAGGCTGCATGCAGTGCCTAACCCATAGATGTGCTTAATAAATGCCCACTTGGATTACTCTAGTGTCTATAGGCACTCAATCTCTGAATGCTTAGCTAGATATATGGTTAGCCTCGAGCATGTTTCCTTAGGCATTAAAGACATACACTTGAGTAAATCAGGCAGACTCTAGGACTCAAATCCCTACTAAAGGCCAAAGGGGATGATGTATGAGAGAAAAATTCACATAATGGTGGTGCTTGGGGGTCATGGGACAGGATGAAGATTAGGAGCAGGACACTGGGTTTTGAGGCCTGACTGGTCAAAACTCGTATCACTTCTCTCATTCATTCATTCATACACTGAATATTTACTGAGTGTATATTGGGGGCCAGGCACCGTGCTAAGTGCTGGAGATCCCAGGATGCCCACGGATAAGTTCATGAAACTTGTGTCCTAATGACCCGGTAGTGGGGAAAAGGGGAAGAAGGTCGTTAATGGAAAGTTAACGAGTGTGTGAATGAGATCATTTCAGACAGTGGTTGGTTCTCCATTGCTGCGCAGCCAACCACCTAAAACAGAGGGACTGAAAAGCACCATCTGTTTGCCCAGGATTCCGCACCCAGGACGGGGGTTGGTGGGGTCGGCTTGTCTTGGCTCCACGTGACATCGGCTGCCTCACTCCCTGGGCGGGCAAGCTGTGGCTGGCTATTGGCTCTCGGCTGTTGGCCAGGCCCCCACTCTCCCCAGAGCTGGGACGGACCTGTCACAGAGGGGCCTAAGTCGGTGAGAAAGCATTCCACGGTGGGGCCCAAGTGGGGCAGGGATGCGATCTGAGAAGGCAATCGCAGGACCTCTTTTTCATTCACAAAACGGGAGACCTGCCGAGCGGCTTCGAAGGTTCCTTCCGGCTAGTTTTCCCAGAAGAGCGCCAGTTCTTTGGTGGCTGAAGCTCTGGATTGGGGTCTTTTCTGCTGTACTTTCTCAGCCGGAAAGCGATGAAGCAGAAGGCTTCCTGGATGCTTAATGAGAGAAGACACTCACTAATGAGGGGGTCCCCGGCATGTTCTCCAGGCTGCTCATGGGCCTGGTCATCAGGTCCCCATGCACGCAAAGCCTGGGAAGGGCAGATGCCCAAGCAAAGGCTCTTTGGAGCAAAAAGAAGGAATACCAGTTATCAGAGAATTTCAGGAGATGCGATTCCTCCAGTTCAGACAAGACTGACGTGCAAACCAAATCCCACCAAGCTGGTGTTACCCCAGGGCAACTCCATGGTCTGGGAAGCCATCGGAATAGAAGGTTTCTTTGCAATTTAATTAGATCGAGATGGTTGATATGCTCCTTAAGGAGGGAGCTGAGCACTGAAAATTATCCCAAAGATATTTTTCCCCGGATATCTGATCTGTAAGGGGAGCTGTGAACCTATCAAAACGTGTGACAAGGAAGCTACATGTGTCATTTTAAACTAGTTCAAACCAGCCAGGCTGTTCCCTGCTCTGAGCTCCTGGCTATTAGCTGTCATCTAGCCTGGACGTGAGACGGGCAGGTGGATAAGGAAGACATCATCTCGTTAGGACCTGCAGGCATAGGCAAGCAGGGTGCCTATCGCCGTCCACATCTCCGAGGCTGGCTCCAGCTCCAGCACGAGGCACTGTGCTCCGTGGGTCTTTTCATTTCAATGACATTTTTTTGGAAAGGTTAGAATTTAATCCTCTCTCAGGATGGAGTTATTTCAGTTTCCACTGATCCTTCCGATAAATGAGACAGGGTTTCCTTTCTTTTTTTTTCTCTCTTGCTACCGTGGTATCTAATTTTATAAAAGCCTCCAACAATGTAATAATTTATTGTAGCAACAGGACGGCTGCGTGTAATGACTCGTCTACTTTCTATTAATTTTCTAAACGAACCTCTTCCCCTTACCACGGAGAAACCATGCATGCCTTTCTCTGTGGGTTTCATTAAGACTGTTTGAAGTCATGACGGCAAGATCATTACGATGTTTTTGAAAGATAGTGGGTTTCAAAGAGTTGTACTTACAAGACTTAAAAAGCTTCATCATCTTAATTCCTGTCCTCAGCTACTTTTTTGGAGCTACGATCTGGATGTGTGGTAATTGGTATCATTTTCCTTACAAGCTCACCCCTAGCTTTTGTTGTTCTTAACACTGCTGCTCCTCTTCTGAAGTGACACATGTAGTAAGAAATTAAAAAATAAGTCAGAGCCTAGCATCTTCTAGGGAATTCAAAGTCAATGTAAAAATGGCTGTATCCATACGCACACACAAAACACGGGGTCATTGTGACACGTCCTTACAGAGGGGGAAACAGAGGCAGGAGATCTTTGATAAGCCGTCTAGCTTAGATAACCATTTCTTACAGTCATGCTGTGGCCATGCTGGGGGTAGGGCCCGTGTGGGCAGAAACCAGGCATCAGTAGAGGTGCTCGCGAAAACATTTGCAAAATGTTTTGTAGGAGGAGATGAAGGAAGGAGATGAAGGAAAAAAAGGGATCCATCCTGAGCCCCAGAGGCCAGAGTGGGGCTTTCTGCTAAGACGGACAACTAGAGGTAAGGAGGAGACAGGTTGGGGCTGGGCAGCTTGGGGGACAAGCGAAGAATTCTCACAAATTCCTAAACTTGACCTTGATTTACAAAGAAGTGTTATATCTGAATGATAATCATTTCATCTTGTGACCGAAGCCTCTAAATTAGGCCTCCGTTTTGCAGAGAAGTTAACTCAGGAAACAAGATGTCAATTAACTTGTCTGAGCTCATAAAGGACGGTCACGAATGAAGAGGCAAGTTGTGCTCTCTCTAGTCTGTGATTTAACTGGCAGACCCTCCCGCCTATCCTGGTTAGTCCTGGGAAAGAAAAGGTGGTTGGTGTGTACAGTCGTACAAACGAAGGGCCCCCTTCTGCCCGA
>CM053617.1:62684505-62705838 GCA_028646535.1 Procyon lotor | reverse complement strand
GAATATACCAAATGCCACAAAAATGTGCGTTTTTGAATAATTATTTTTATGTGGTGTGATTTTTACTTCATTAAAAAGTGAACATCTCTAATGCCCCAGAGGCCACGCATGTAAATCTAAAGGGATGCTTGTCTCCTCTGAGTGGGAAGGTCTTCCTGGCTTTGGTTTGTAGGACCCTCTCAAGACCCTCGCTCGTCAGTCATGACCTCAATGCTCACAGATGCCCCCAACACGGGAAGGCTGGCAGAAGGCCGTGGACTCGGCTTCTGGGCTCACCCACCGTTTGTGTGACCGTGGGCAAGACACTGACAGTCCCCAAGCCTCAGTTTCCTCTCTATAGAATGGCTTAGAGTAGTTAGTGCTGCCTGCTTCGTAGGTGATTGTGAAGAGCAAACGAACAGGGGTCTGAAAGCATCCAGCCGCGTATCATTATGAAGTCAGGCTGGGAACCAGAAGCGGCCTCTTACTGGTTGTAGGAAAAAAACCTCCCTGGGATAGATCCCCAGGACTGCAGGGAACCCTAAGAACCCGGTCCAGTGCCCGGCCTCCTGGAGAGAATGGCCATGCCGGGCTCAGGGATTCAGAAGCATTCACTTATTCGAGAAGATTTGAGGGGTGCAAATTCTAGGCCAAACATCATGCAGGCATTTGCTGTGGAAACAGAGCCAAATGGACAAATCACAAATGCCTTGTGATCCTGGGGACAAGCAGTCGCAGGGAAGTGCCAGTACGAGCCCCCATCAGCTCCGCTCTGTCTCACCTGTGCCTTCGTCAGACAAACATTCGGGACCCCCCCCCCCACATGAAAGAAGACAGGGCCTTGCTGTGGGCACGCGGGGCGATTCTGAGGACACGCACAAAGACTCCTCTGGGCAAGAAGGCCACCCAATCCACCTCCCCATCGTGCAGAAATGCCACTTTGTTGAGACCCACCCTGTCCCTTGGGCTGTGCCATTTGAAATATTGAGGCCCCATGAAACAGGAAGCCGTAGCATGGCTGTGACTAATTCATCAGACCACTGGGCAAGCCGAGAAAGCAGAAAGGTGGCGGTAGGTAAGACGCAGGTGTGTACCGGGTGCCCAGAAGCGGGGGGAGCACAGAACCCGAGGTCCCGGCCAAGGTATAGTGTCCCTCCCTGGCCAGGCGGCCTTGCGGAGGCAGAACGCCTGTTGGGTCCCTAGGAGGGCAGGGGTGCTCAGCCTAGTGAGGAAGGGGAGGAGACTGAAAGCCATGGAACCCCTTCCCCTAGACCCATGGCCACAAGATCAGAGCCAGGAGGAGCCCCAATAATGCCATGGTGACTTTCAGGGAGAAGATGTTAAATCATTGATTCCAGCAGACACATCAGCCCAAATGAACTCAGATCAACCAGGAACTCCATTTACCAAACAAGTGCTTGGGCCCAGCACCAAGCCACCCACCCCACAGGGTTTGGAGGGCACTGAGACACAGGACAGGTAAGTTTGGATGAAGAGAGAGGAAGGGTGGGGGAAGTGGACTAGACACGGGCTAACCTGAAGACACAGGGTGCCGGATGCGGGGGTGGGAGCACAGGCCAGCGTGGGGGTGCGGGGCTCCTGGTGGGGCGGGGAGAGCAGGAGACACCTGCTCTACAGGTTAGCCCTCTATCGGGAGTGCAAGGTGAGGGGAAGGGATGGAGGGAGAGAAAGGGAGGGGGAGGGAAGCAGGAAGGCCGGCAGGGGGGAAGGAAGGCGAGGCAGCAAGGAGGGTGGCACCGAGTACAGAGAAGCGGATATGCCCCTCCCGGACCCGGGAGCAGCCAGTGCCAGCCCGGCGCGGTCCAGCTTGGTCCTCGGCCTGCGCGGAGCCCATCAATGCCGCTTCTGTGATTCAGGTACAAGCCCAGCCCCTCCTCCGCCACCAAGGCAGAGCTCCAGGCCTCGCATCGTCTGGTACGCCACACAGGCAGCTCCTAGGACAGGGAGGCAGCCTCTCTCACTGGCACCAGAAGCTACAAACAACCAACTTCTCACTGCCCCTTTGTGTGGGAACAATGGGGTCCCCAAGAGCTCTGCAGGCCAGGGAGAGGAAGTCTCAGGACAACGACCTCCCTTCCCCCACTTCCTAGTCTGCCTGAAAATGCAGGGATGGAAGAAATCTCAGGGTCATCAAGTCTCAGTGGCGCAGTGGCCCAGGCAGGCCCAAGTGCCCACCTGTATGTCATCACCTCCAACACGATGCCTGCTGGGCCATCTCCTTACCCCACACGTGGCCTAGAGTTCCTGCTGGAACCTCAGCCTCGCCCCCTGCTCTCTTTGTAGCCGAATCATCACTCTGGGACACCACAGTGTGTCCATTTACTTGTTTGCTATCTGGCTCTCTTGACCGAAATGCAAGCTCATTAGAAGCAGAGAATCTGTCTCCTTCACAGGATTCCTGGCACTTAATAGGTGCTCAATAAATCTCTGTGGAAGGAATCAGTCCCCTTAACTTCCCACAGTGCATTTTGCTCTCCCCCACCCCTTAAAACTCTGAGCTCCACTCATGCTGTTCCATGGGTCTAGAACACACGTCCAGCCCCACCTTTGGTGGACAGGTGTCTTTATCCCCAGCATTTAGCTCGAGGGATTCTCCTCCAGGCGCTTGCTCTGCAGACCAGTGTGGGCTCAGTTCCTCGGGGCAGGCCTCTCGATTTGCTATATCGTATTGAAATTATCTGCTCTCGCATGACTGTTTCATCCAATGGGACAGGATACTCCTTGCAGCAGGAGGAAAAAATGTTATCTTTAACTTTACTAACCTCCAATTAATACTCAGTGTTTCTGTCAATCATGAGCGTGGGCCCCAAACCACAGTATTGGCAGTGCCTGTGACTAGTGTCACCAACTCAAATCTCAGGTAGTTTTTGTATCATCTCGTAATGGTTGCAGACATTATAAAATAGCATCACCGTTATTGTATATAAATAATATAAAATGATATATAAAACAGCACCCTTATCGTTACCTTGAAATGTAGTTATTACTGTAATTGTTACTGTAGTTATTACACCCACATTGAATTTCATTAATGAAGAAGCTTAGGCACTATTATACTACCACCTGTTTTTAGTATTTTCATAATCGTTGTAATTATATTTCAATACCTTGTATGTCTTATTTCATGCATTATTCTGAGAAGTTCGCTGGGTGACCGAGAGGTCCCTATCTCCCCAACCAGTGAGACCAGATGCATGTACCCCTAGAAAAGTGAGATAGAGAATGAGCACATGCACAAATGAATAATAATGTCACTTCACATCATGAGCTCTACTGTAAGAAAATAGAGCAGGGCAAGTGGTACAGAAGGGCTAGATGGCAAAGGAGGGACTGACTGGTTGGTGGGTCAGGAAAGGCTCTCAGAGGGCAGGACATTTGGCCAGAGATCTGGTTGAGAAAATGTGAGCTGGACCAAGAGCCTGGGGATAGACACCACGGCAAATGCAAAGGCCCTGAGGTAGGCCTGAGCGGAGCATGCCACCATGTGGCTGGAGGAGGCCAGATGAGGGATGGAGATGGGGAAGGGGAAGGGTAGTCAGCTGGGCCAGGCCCATGGGGCTCTGCAAGCCCAGTGCAGAGCTGGGGTGTCATCCCAAGTGTGACAGGGGCTATGGAGAGACAGTAAATTCCCAACCACATGTACAGTAAACAGATAATTTTGGTGGCCTTAGGGAGATGGAAACAGAGGCTAGGAAAGAAGCCACCGAACTCACCCAGCCAAGAAACAAGCTGGAGCCTTGGACCAGCGTGGGAGCTGGAGAGGGGATAAAAAGTGGTTGGACCTGGAATATATTTTGAAAACAGGGATGACAGGACTTCTGATGGACTGGAGGCGATGG
The DNA here is from genome assembly GCA_028646535.1 of Procyon lotor. Classification (NCBI taxonomy): domain Eukaryota; kingdom Metazoa; phylum Chordata; class Mammalia; order Carnivora; family Procyonidae; genus Procyon; species Procyon lotor. The sequence continues at coordinate 62,701,999 of CM053617.1, read as the reverse complement.
GCCCAGGGAGAAAGGCGGAGAGAGAAGAACTGAGGCAGCTCCTGGCTGGTGGCCTCGGCAGTGGTGGGTGGCAACACCAAGACAGAGAAGCTGGAGAGAGGAGCAGGTGGGGGAAGTGTGGGCCTAGAGCTCTGCTGACTGCAAGGGGTAGAAATCCAAATCCTGGGGCACCCGGGCGGCTCAGTCGGTTTAGCCTCCGGCTCAGGTCATGATCCTGGGGTCCTGGGATTGAGCCCCCATCGGGCTCCCTGCTCAGCGGGGAGTCTGCTTCTCTCTCTCCCTCTGCTCCTCCCCCTGCTCATGCTCTGTCTCTCTCTCAAATAAATGGATAAAATCTTTAAAAAAAATCCAAATGCCCCACAACCAGGGCCAACCTACATGCGCACCCTTGTCCAGCTCTACCCTTAAGGCAAATCGTCTGCCCAGCAGAGTCTGTCTGCTCCTGACCACTGTCTCCACTCCATTCTTGCTGGAGGACCCCCATCCTCCACTCACAGTGTGGGCCCAGAGAAAGCCCCCTCTTCCATGCAGACTGCCAGTAGTCCCTCGTTCCTCCAAGCCCCTGCATTATCCAGATCCCCTTGTTCAACTAGGCGTGTTCTGTCTGCTCTCTTGGTCCCTGGTCTTCCTCCTCTCTCCAGGTGGTGTCGGTACTTTAGGGATGGGGGTCCCCACGAGCTCAGTAGAGCACTGTGCACACGGAGCTAATCTCGATGCGTCTCAGATGTTGACCCACAACCAGAGTGTCCTTGGGTCTGCCAACAACTAGAACCATTGGTTTTAAAATCTTTGCTTGGTAGGCTCCCAACTTAAACAGTAAGTTAAAAACAACTAACTGAGGGGCACCTGGGTGGCTCAGTCGGTTAAGTGTCTGCCTTCAGCTCAGGTCATGATCCCAGGGTCCTCGGATCCGGCCCCGCCCTAGCCTCCCTGCTCAGTGGGGAGCCTGCTTCTCTCTCTCTGTCTCCTCTTCCCCCTGCTCATGCTCTCTGTCTCAAATAAATAAAACCTTTAAAAAAAACTGAGTTATTATAAAATGTGACATTTTAAAATATCTGTGAAGTTCTGAAATTCTTTTAAGGATTCCAGGGCCATTTTAAGCCGAAATGCACCATGGAGTCAGTTCTATTAGCGCAGGATGCAAAACCAGCTCCTGGCATGGTTGGAAGGTCTTCACTCCTTTTCAGGCCCCTCTGGCAAGGCAAAATGGGGGAGTTTCCTTTCAAAGCAGTGTTTTGCGTCTACGGTCTCCTCGCGGTAAGGAAGGGAGAGTGGGTTCTCCAAGTCTCTAGAGCTGTTGGCTCCCTTTCTGCTACCCAACCGCGGTACCCAGCACCGGGAGCTGGTTCTGTGCAGCGGTATATAATCACGTGTTTCTCGGTTTCCCACAAACACTGCAGCATGGTCTTCACGCTCAGCCTGGATCTGTCCAATTCCCTGCCAGACTGGAAAAGTACAGCTTGCTCTCACCAGCCCTCTGCTGTGTCACAGTAAGACGCAACCCTAAGGATGGGCATGCCTTGGAGACAACCTGTAAGTTCAAAAGTACATTCTGTTTTTATAAGGAAAACCCCCTTCCTTCCCAAGTGTCCCCCAGGCTGGCGGCCGGCTGCGCACACACAGATTCGACCCGGAAATCAAGCAGCTTCCAAGGATGAAAGATGCGGTCACGTCTCAGCAGCTCCACATTGTGGAGGAATGCTTTCACCCGGGGATCGCAACTCGTCTTTGACAGAGGGGCAGGGTGATCGGACAGTGGGTTCATTCATGGGTTGCACAAGCAATAGGAAGCCCTTGCACACGAGGGCGGTGGGGCAGCTGCAGAAAACTCCGGCGTGCCCTCCTCCCTCGATGTGCTCCAACTCTGGTCCGGGGCGGGTGAGAAATTCACCACCCCTGCTTCCGAGTGCCATGTGGAGGTACAGAGGGTCGCCAGCTTCTAGTGGAGCCAGGGGGAAGGGCTGAGCTGGGGAGAACCCGGACATGAGAAATGATCCCGGGGACGTGACAGGTGCCACGGGTCTGACGTCAGGCCATGGTTCTGATGGGCTCTTTGATTCTCAGCTCCTGTAAAGTGAAATTAGCACCGGCTTCCAGGGAAGACAGAATGGATACTGCATCCCAACCTAGGCACCAAGCCACATTCACTCCGTCTCTGAGGCTCAGTTTCCTCCTCTGCAAAGGAGGGATAACACTCAAAAAAGGGGGGGGAAACCATTCTGAAGTTCAGAGACCCATGCCCGGCACACAGCCGCTGCTCAAGAAATGGTAGCCATTGAGCTTATGAAGCAAGATCCCAACCTCGGAAGACATTCAACCCTCCAGGGCCACAACCCCAAGAAGGGAAAGCAGGGTCTCCACAAGGGCTGCCACGAAGACAAGTGCGCCTGGAAGGATCCCCAGCAAGATGCATTTGTTTGGTCTTTTCTGCCCCTCATTCCTGGTATGGTTTCCCAGGCCCGTGTTCCCAGCTGTGAACTGAGCCGCGAGCCCCCCGGGGCCTGCGGAGCGGAGAGGAGAACGGACGCCAAGGAGAGCAAAGCCTTGACGGAGACGAAGCAGACCAAGGAAAGGTTTGCAGGCCAGATAGCTTTTCGCAGCCTATTGATTTTGGAAGCCCATTTGCAGAACTCATCTCAGGCTTGTCCAGGAGGCCTGTCCGCAGCACGGCGCCTGGAAAAAAATGAAGCAGAACACTTGTTAATTTGTTCTGCGGCTCTGCGGCCACCGGGCCGGCCAGCCCCTGCTCCACCGACCGCGAGGCTCACCCGGGCTTCTCGGGGACCTGAGCGAGGCAGCCAACGCCCTGCCTGGTTCCAGAAAACTGGGAGTGTGTGAGCCGAAGCCGACCAGGGAGGCAGCGGAGGCCAAGTGCACCATGATAAGCAATACTTCATTCCATTCTTTTTATCTGCATTTTTCTCTGAATAAAAAAGCATATCAAAACAGTAAGAGGTAAGTAGGACAGTGAGCCTGATGAACCTTATGAAAATTGTAGCCTTCGGAGTACGTGCCAGTCACAGTACCCAGGCCATCGGCTCCCGGTTAGAATAGGGACCAGCCTGGCCCATCATGCGGTCATTGCCCCCAACCTAGACCTAAATTCCTGTGTTCTTCTGTATGGACGAGGCAGATTCAAATGAAAGCCATCAGATCCACTGCAGGGTTTTCCTGTGGACATAGGTCAGTGATAACATCCAATTTGCTATCATTAAAAAAGCATCTGTTTTTGTTTCTTCTGGGGTTTTTAGTTAATTAACCAGACCTAGGGCTGAACCTCCACTCTGCCACCTGCTCACCGCTCCATCTTGGGCAACAAAACCTGCCAGGCGCCCCTACAATTATCTTTTTAATCGGGACTTGTCACCATCCGTGTTTTCCCCACACAATGCTGTCCTCTGTGCCTGCTGGAGACGTAGCATTTCTTAAAACCCTCATTCTGGAAGTATGTAGCTTCTCTTAAAAAAAAGCCCTCCTCATGGTCTCTGGGATTTTTGTCGGAGGTGCTGACCCTGTCAGTATTGATGCTCACCCACAGGTAGGAACGCCAGAGCCTGCTCTGTGGCTGGCAGCTGGGGCAAAACCAGGCGAGTCTGTTCAGGCGACAATGCGCGCGTGTCGGGGGGATGTGCACACTTGAACGTGTAAGATACAAGGCTTGGCACGTCGCCTGGCCTGAAGGAATACTCAATCCACTCAAGGACCCCCTCTCGCCACACCCTCGTCCCGGTTCCCAAAGAAAAATTTAGGAGATTCTTTGGTTGCCAGCAACGGAAACCGGCACTGCGTGATTTAAGGGTTTATTTGGAGGGATGCAGGTGCTAACAGAGCCGAAGGAAAGGCTGAACCTCTGCTCCCAGGTTTTAGGGCGGGGCAAGCACCTCAGGAAAGAGCTTGGAGAAATCTTCACACAGGAGCAGGGCTGGATGTGGATCCTGGAGGGGCCCTGGGGGCCGGTGAGGTGGGAAGCACCCATTCCAGCCGGAAGGCACGCACTCCGCCTGTTTATTGGGTGCCGACCGAGCGCCCAGCACTGTGAAGGGAGGACCTAAGACGGGGCGCTCAGGCAGAGTGCTGGGAGACACGGCACAGGGATGGAGCCCGTCTCTGGAAGGTCTTAGTGTAAGATGGAAAAAGTCCCTGGTTTTTATAAACAGGATCTCGTCCAAAGCTCTAGGTTTGTTTGGTTATTGTGGCCCTGGCTTTTCACAGGCCGGGGGCGGCCAGTTTATTGGGTGGACCTCCAGGAGCCTGCGCCATCCGCTCTCCAGATAATTCCGATCTTCAGGCCCAACTTGCGAGTCTAGATGAGGAGCGTGTGGATGCCCACTCCCACTGTGGACTCAGAAAGCACAGGCAAAGGACGGGCTCCCGGGAAGGACGGGTCCCCAAGCAGGAAGGTGCTGCCCAGGGAGGCCCGGCAGGCGGCCAGCTGCTCGGTGGTATGAGGTGGCCCAGAATTTCCGCGGGGAGAGCCAAGTGTGGAAGCGGCTCTGAGCGCGTCTCTTCCAGCTGTTCGGGCAGCCAGGGAGCACGGCGCCAGGGGTGGCGCTGACAGAGTGACCCCGGGGAGCCTCGGGATCAACACTCTGCCCGGGGGGTCTGGCTGCAGGTCAGCAGCAACAGCGGTGGCGGTGATCGCAGGAAGGGAGCACCAGGGTTCCGGAGGGGAGCGGGAAAGCCCACATCCGCCGGGCCCACGCACTGAGCAGCTCGCGCCTTGGAGAGAGGGGGGGCTCAGCTCCCTTCCTGAGAACAGCGCCTTCTTTGTACGACTTCCAGGAGCACAGTTTGCCCACCTTCACCCGCTGTCTCCAGAAACTTCGGGGGAAAAGCGCTGGTATGGTACACAGTGCTGCACCTGTCCATCTGATTCAGCCGAGTGACTCCCGCCAAAAGAGTAATGTTAAAACTCTCCTGCTCTCATGGTCCTAACCCTCGGACGTACTAGCCCAGGTCTCTCTGAGCAAGGCAGAGGCGACCCGAGCCCATGGGAGCCGCTGTTCAATGTGTAGCATCTTGGTCCTGGGAAGCCCCAAAGAGAGAGGAATGGGGTGGGGGCTGCTTTAGAAACCACGCCCTCTAGAAGGTCCCAGAGTGCTTCTATTTGGCCTCAAAACACCTCCACCCCAACCACTCTCTCCTCCTGATCCCCCAACTCTGTGAAGTCCGTTGGATTTATTGAGCAGCTCCGATGAGGCAGACACGGTGGCGGGCTTTGGGGACACATCAGCACACAAAATAGACAAACATCTTGGCTTTAACTGTGATTGTGTTCTAGCTGAAGGTGGGGTTGGGGGGACACAAAATAAATAATAACCCTAATACGTAAGTGATGTCGACAGCATGGCATAGGGATCCTATGGGGAGTCACAGAGCCGGGAGATGGTAGAGATCCGGAACCAAGACATTCTGCACTGTGTGCTCATTGGGTATCAGCAAACGTTCTCAGAGGCAGGGGAGTGTAAGGGCGGGGATGCCCGGCTCCCGACCCCACCTCTGCTGTGAACCCCTGCAGGGCTGGGCAGTGCAGCTCCCTCCCCTGGGCTGCGGTCTCCCCTCTGTTCAATGGGGAGAACGATGGCACCTACCACACAGGGCTGCCACGGGGATTGAGCGAGTTGATATAGCAAAGCCCTTAGCAAGATGGAGACACGGCAGCTTCGGTGCCCATGCTTGTTGGCTATGGCTATTAACCCTTTTTTCTCCCCCCATTTCTGACGATTGAAGCCAGAGCCCTCCTCCAGGACCAGCTGAGATGTTACCCCAGCAAACACTGCTTACTCTGCTGCTTTGTTTTTAAACTTCTTATTTTGCAATAATTTCAAGCTGACAGTTGAAACAAAAGCTGCAGGAATGATACAGAAGACCTCCATATACCCAGTACCCCCATTCATGGGTTTCTAATGTTTTCTCTGGGCGTTCTCTCAATGTCTTTTTTTTTTTTTTCTTTCCCTCTCTGGATCATTTGATAAGGACTGCAGACATCACACCCCTTTGCGCCTTAGACTTTGTGGGTGATCCCTAAACACAAGGACCTTCCTTCAGGCACAGCTCTCAAATTCTAGAACTTCACATTGATGTAATACTTCAATCTACAGTCCAAATGCCAATTTTTTCCATTGTCCCAATCACGTCTTTTACAGAATTTTTTCCTCTAGCCCAGAATCCTGTCCAGAATTACATACTACATCTAGTTGTCACTTATACTTGGGGATTTACCATTCAGCCACAGAAAGGCGTGGAGTCCCATCCCTAACATTTATAGGACTCAGGCAAGAGCACTAAAGGAGGCACATGGGCCATAGGTCTAAATATCTAAAGGCTATTTTTTGTAAAAATCATTCATTAAAATATGTTCTCTCCTCCTACTTGACAAATGCAGCTTCAAAACAACTGGAAGGTCCAGTTTCCAATGTAGAATTCTTGGACTCCTTGGGGTTCTGTGCTGGAATCCATGAGGAAGAGCAGCCTCCTGTCCCTGGCCTGTAGCCTGCCCCCCTTTCTCTGGCTATCTGGACTCTGTCCCACATCATTAGGACCCTTGTATGGACACAAGTGGACACCCTAATATGCGCTTCCAAGTTTCATCTGAACCCCACAATGGTGGCCCTTGGACCATCACTCGGGCTCAGGGATGCACACACCAGTGATGTGGGATAGGGAAGGGGCCTCTTCAGTTCCCTGTGGACCAAGAATTCTGGACTTGGTTTTTGGTGGCATTGGCCATCTGTGGCCTGACTCGAAAGAGAAGAGGAGGCATGTGCTCCAGGTGAGTATGTCCCTGGGAGAGATGGGGGAGTTGAAGGAGAATCAGAGCAGGGCCCTGAAACTGAACAGTGGTCCCTCTGTCTTGGTCAGAGGGTGGTACTGAAACCATGGTCCCTGTGTCCAAGAGCTTGGAATCTAATAAAGAAGATAAACAGAGAATCATAATCCCATGAAGTCAGTGCTCAGGGAGAGGTGAACCCACACTGTTACTACTCCCTCAGGGTCCCTTTCTTCCTCTCACCTGGTAGTCCTTTACTTACCCCTGTGTTACGGCGCGAACTCCGTCGTCTGTATATGCATCCTTACCCTTCTTGACGTGAGAACCGTGCTTTTTGGCTCTGCATTTCTTGGCACTTAATACAGTGTATGTAACAGCATAGGCCTTCAGAAAACAAGGACCGGATGAATGTATAAACACACAGATGATAAATGGGTGGGCAAGTGGATGGGTGCATGGCTTGGTTTATGGAGAGATGGATGATTCGATGTGTGGCTAGGTGAACGTGTGGATGTTTGGATGGGTGAATGGGTAGTGGATGGGCAGATGGATGGACAGACAGGTCTATGATTGGATGGATGGATGGATTTATGGATAGTTGGTTGGATAGATAGATGGACAAATGTTTAGATGGGTGAATGATGAATTCTAGCCTTTAGATGGGTGAATGATGAATTCATTTAGATGAATTCATCTAAATTCAGTCCATTTCTGATCTTTCCTAAATAGCAGATCAAGGGAAAGGCAGTGATAGGAATCCTCAATCCTAGAAGCAGTCCAGAGGTGACTCGTCAAAGTCGAGTCAGATACCAGAGGGTATCAGCAGTGGAGCTAAAAAGAGAACCTAATGTTCTTGACTTTTGGAATCACCACTTCTGCCATGAATGGAGCATCTTCCAACCTTCAAGCATCATAAAGCCTGAATCCCCCTCTAGACTCATACACAGTCTTCTGTGGGAGTTACTAGATGCCCTCCCTGGCCGCTGTGGCTATGACCAGCCTATCCTTTAGTCTCGATCAGCACACCTCCTCTGGGGAGCCTCCGTGATCACTCCTGCCTGTCTGGACCCTGACGGTTAGGTCTGTAGTGTTGCTTTTGTAAACTTCGATTTAGCATATGTGACCTTGTGGCTTCTATCTACCTCCACCACATCTTATCTCCTCAACTAGACAGGGCTGTGTCATCTGTCCCCACCACACCTCCTCAGGAGCCTGTCAGGAGCTGTCCAGTTGCCTTCTCCATCCATCTCCGATGTTTGAGCTGCAGGACCCGTGGGGTTGGAGCACTCTACACCGCCATAAAACTGGGTCACTGACAATTAATCTCTCCAAGTTTCCATGTGAAACCTTCTGCTACATGCCTAAGAATTATAGCACTTTTAAAAATATATATTTCTCATTAGCCATTCCTGCTGCCTCAGCTTTCAGCAAAAACGTAGAGCATAAAAGCCAATTTACCACATGCTCCCAAACAATTCACAGATTTGAAACAGCAACAAAGACGAGGACTGGCCACATGCAGGAAAAAAAAAAAAAGACGACAAAAGAAGATTAATTGCCTTTGGAAATAAAAGATAATCATTGAGAGCACGGTGATAGTATGTGCCAGTGGGAATGCATTTGCAGAAATACCATATTCGTGTCACAGAGAGCTGGACCCAAGCTACTACTGTGACATCAAAGGGCCAAGTCATGTGGCTGGTAACCGGGATGGTGGGGGGAAAGGGGGAGGCCTAATAATAGTCCCGTTCTGGCTGGCTCTGCACATTTTGGCAACCAAATGTCCCCTCCAGGGGTTGCCACTGCAGAGGTTGGCAAATAGCCAGATGATTCTCACCTGGAGATGTGCTTTGGGGGCTTCAGGGCTGGGGAGGGCCCTTAAGGCCCCGGGGGTGGGGTTGGGGGATGGTCAGTGGCTGCAGCAGCTGATTGCAGGAGAAAGCAAGAGGAAGTGAAGGGGTGCAGATGGGAGGGCACACACTCCCCACGGTCTCCCGGGCCTCTCCCCGAGGGCCAGGCCAGGTGCCCCCACCCTCCCACACCTCTATCCCGCAGCGATTGGCCGCCAGCTTGCAAAGAGCAAGCGGGACAGGAAAAAACAGCAGGTCCACAGCTGGGGGCTGGAAAGCTGGCACACAGGAGGCTGAGGATGGGAGGAAATTTGTTTTGGATGTGCGATCCAGATGGTGGGGCTGCTGGGGGAGCGGAGTGGAGCAAGATAAGAAGAGAGAGTGATTTAACCAGAAGGAGGGGGGTGCTCATCACAGCTGCAGAAGCCACCCCCCTTCTGCCAGCAGAGCACGCTGTGCTCTACAGGCCAGCTCAGCGCCGCAACTGTACCACTTTGTTGGCCTCCGGGTCACAACTACCGACCAAGATGGCAGCCCCCACAGGGCCGGGGAGCTCCTCCCACTTGAGATGCCCCGGAAGGATAAAATACACTCCTGATTTCAAAGAGCTGGTATGAAAAAAAAAAAAGTACCAGATCTCATTAATGATGTTTGTATTGATTACATATAGAAATGATACTATTTGCATACGTGGTTTAAAGACAAACATTAACTTCACTGTTTCTTTTTGCTTTCTTGAGTGTGGTGACTAGAAAACTGGAGATTACATTCGTGGCTCATAGCAGTGGCTCACACATGGATCAGGGCTGGTCCATAGGCTCATGTCCTAACTCTACCTCCAAGTTCCAATAATTCCTTCAAATTCAATAAATAGGATTCCACTGAGGATATAAAGATGGTCTTGAAACATCACTGGATATTAGAATCACGTGCTGAGTTCTTAAAACTCCCCACTACATAGACTAACAATGTCAGAATCTCTGGGCGGGCAACCCCCGACCTCGGTGTTCCTGCAAAACCCTCACAAGGTTCCAACATGCAGGCAGATTGAGAACCAGAGCCTTAACATAACGAGGCTCAATATTAAGTGAAACAGAGGGATCTGAAATACTACTGCATAAAGCAGGCTGGGGGAACTAGCCAATGTGGGAGGTGCCCGAGCTATGGAATGGGGGGGAGGAAGGCAAGGCTCTGTTTTGGAATGGGGGAGAAGTGGGATTTAGATAAGGCCTTGAGTTGGGAGCTCCCAGGTTGCGGTGGGCTGAGGATGTGGGCGAGTTGCCAGGCTGGAGCACGGTTGGGAGGGCAGTGTTTCTGGGTCATCTGAGCTCCGGGAGGAAACAAATCTCCCAGAGGGATCAAAGCTGGAAAGGTGGTGGGGCCAGATCCTACAGATCTTTGAAACCCAGGATTCAGGATTGAGGAACCCCAGAAAAGCTGAGTGAGGGAGTCAGGCACAGCCTGGAAGGTGGCAGATTTGGTTGGGGAGACAAAGGGAGAGGGATGAGAGAGGCAGAGCCTGCCACTGAGGGGCCACATGGCCTGGGTCTCCGATGAGATGGTCACTCCTCAGGTGTCTGTATCCTAGACCCATTCTAAGAAGGCCCATGGCAAGCGTTGGTTGAATAAACCAAATGGTCAGAGCTTCAAAGAAACTGCCAATAGCACCCACCTGGCTGCTAGAAGGAGCAAGGAAAAGTGAGAGCATTCCCTTCAGTTTGCCCAAAAGTGTCTAGCTTCTCCCCCAACCCCATACAGCAGCCCTCCGAGGCAGCGGTGTTTGCACACAGTGACCCGCAGGGAGGCGGGGCAAGCTAAGGGCCCCCCGCAGTTCTGAGGAGCAGGCCTTCCACTGGTGTGTCCTCCAGGCTGTGGTCCTCACTTGCTGCCAAAGAAACCCAGCCAGAGCACTTATGTGCCCAATTTCAAGACTTCTTGTTCCCACAGGTGGCAAACCTGGGCCCCCTCGCCCCACCCTCTCCCTCTAATCTGTGTGCCCTTGCTTACTGACACGGAACAACATCTCATCCCTCCCCAAAGCAACCCATTCGCCCAAGCACAACTTCTTTTTTTAAAGATTTATTTATTTGAGAGAGAATGAGAGAGAGAAAGAGAATGAGTGGGGCAAGGGGCAGAGGCAGAGGGAGAGAGACTTCTCAAGCAGACTCCCTGCTCAGTGTGGAGCCCAATGCGGGGCTCGATCCCAGGACCCTGAGACCATGACCTGAGCTGAAATCCAGAGTCAGATGCTTAACCGATTGAGCCACCCAGGTACCCCCACCCAGGCATAACTTTTAAGACAGTCAAAGCATGAGCCACTGTCTCGAGTTGTCAAAACACTCAGAATGGCATCTTCCAGGTCTATCCACTTGAAAGCAAGGAAGGCCCCTTGCCAGATAGACAGCGGGTGGCTTGGGCTGCCTCGGGGTCCAGCAACTGGCAGCTCGGGGCCAGCCCAAAGAGGTAAATGCCAAATACCAGGGTCAATGTGATCTTTAATAAAAGCTTGTTCCTGTAACCCATGGGATGGGTTCAAAGAAATATCCATTAATTGTGACTCTTGCTAAAACAGCCACTCCCCTCTACAGTAGGCTTTCTGCCAAGGAGGCATTTATCATTCCTGAATGGCAGAATTCCCCTAGGAACACCTGGTTTTCTTTCAGCAGGAAGCTGAGACTTTCCCTCCAAAGCTGGTCCCTCTGCCAGGCTGACAGTAATCTGCCTCCTGGGGGCCTCCAGTGCCTGAGCAGCAAATGAAGTCCTGGGCACGCTCAGAGGATGCAGCCTGAGGAGGAGACAGGTTGCTGAAGATGCTCAGACCACCTTCCTCTCTGGTCTCAGCAAGTCACACCCTGGGCTTTCCTTTCTTCTTCTTTATCTCTTTACTGCAGCCGTTGCTGTGGCAGAGAGAACTCGGGGCTGCAGGGGGACCCGAACTTTGACCCAGCAAACCTTGCATCGGAGCAAAGCCTGCCTGGGGGCGGGGGGAGGGGGAAAAGTCAGCTAGGACAGGGACAGGGGGACCTGCCATCAGCTTGTCCACGTTCCACCCGCACCAAAGCCTAGAGGTGGGAGGAGCCAGTTGGGTTGTCCCCACATAGGAGATGCAACCTGAAAAATGACCCAATGCCCGGGATTCATATAGGCCCTTGCCCCAGGAAAGGAATTTAAGCACGGACAGAATACAATTTAATGAATTTACCTTGAAGAGATTTACACCTATAGCTGATTCGGACTCTTGCTTTATAGACAGCCAAACAGCCTGGAGAGTTTTAAGGGGTTAACGGAGTTCACACAACACCCATGGGCCCCAGGGCCATCCAAACCCCCACACATCTGCAGGCTGACACGATGCAAAATTGTTCCTTCAGTTTCAAGCTCCTCAAGAGTCTTCTTCCTGCTCCATCAGTTCAGCCAATGTCTATAGAGCATCAGTCATGCTCCCGCCGCAGGATTGTGTTCCACAAACAGCCGCTGCTCGGTAACCATTTTTGAATAAATGACAGAGGAGACAGTGTCATTATTCTTAAGGGACCCACAGACCAGTGAGGAGGTGATTATACGCAAACCTTGGCAACGCAGCATGGAAGGTGCTAGAATGGGTGATGGCAGTGCCCTCCAAAGGAAGACAGGACAGGCCATCCAGGAAGGGTGGCAGGCCCTGGGTGTCGAAGGTGCTGTAGGAGTTTGACCCGAGGACAAGGGGGAAGGGCATTCCGTGAAAGGAAAGTCCACTGATTCCAGCCTGTAAGTGTTCACGGGTGCCACCCGCACTGTCCTAGGGGCCCAGCCTGTGACGGCCACTGTCGCACCGTGCAGCTGTGACCGGTGCACGTTCAGAGCTGGCGTGGAGCCGAGGAGTTCACGCCAGGCCACCAATACCTGGAGAAAGTAATGAGCACTGCCTTTCTGAAGAACAGCTCTGATGCCGGCCGGCCTCAGTCTGCAGATGTGACTGGTTCCCTGGTACTGAGGAAAATCCCCCCACAGGCCACATGAGACCCCACTCACGTGGCCCAGGCCACCCTTCCACCCTCACCTCCGGCCCCCCTGCCTGGTCCCCTCTGATGTGGCCACATAGCTGGGTTGTGCACCGCCAACTCTGGCTGGTTACCCAGCCTGAACACCTTCCCTGCTTCACATCCGCTCAGCCAGTCAGTGTTCAAGGCCCAAGGGAACTTAATCTACTCTCTGAATCTTTCTTCAATCCTCTACAGCCATGGTTCTCGACCCCAGCTGTAGGTTAGATCACCCCAAGGCCTTTTTAAAACAGGTTCGGCTCTTACTGGCCCCAGGCCATTGAATCAGACTCTCTGCATGGGGCCTGGGTCTCAGGGCTGCCCTAACAGAGTCCCACAAGCCACAACCAAAAACCGACTATCTCAGTTCTAGAGGCTAGAAGTACCAGATTGAGGTGTTCACTCGGTTGGTGCCTTCTGAAGCCTAGTTCCTTGGCATGTAGATGGCATCCTTCTTCGAGTTGTCTTTCCTCTGTGCCCGGCTCCTGGTCCAACTTGCACCTCTCATAAGGACACCAGCCACATTGGCTTAGGACCCACCCTAAGGACCTCATCTTAACTCCATTACCTTTCTAAAGACCCTATCTCCAAACAAGTCCCATTCTGAGCTACTAGGGGTTATGAATTCTAGGGATTGAATTCCGGAGCACAGCTCAACCCCCAGCGGTGGCTGTGGACACATCTTGGGCACTGTCAGCCTGCAGCCGGGCTCATGACCTTGTTCTGAGCAGACGGGGTGGCCCACACTTGCTAATCCTCCTGAGAACAGGGGAGGTGTCAGGAATGATGTTCTCCTCCGAGTAACAGCATTCTGAGCACTGTGGCCTAGCTAAATCAAGAGTTCTTTTTTTTTTCCGTGTTAAAGAAGCACAGAAATAGGAGTCCTGGCAGAGGTCCCGTGAAACTTTTGGACCCCTCCCATGTTTTAGCTGTCTCATTTTATATTCTTTCTCAAAAAGAAGGACCCCCTCTCCCAGCACTGGGAGCCTTGGGCTTCACAAAACCTGGATCTGTGGCACAGAACTTCTCCAGGGTAGGGAGGGCTTTCGCACAGAGCCCGCAGGGACCCAGGCTCCTTCCAGCTCGTCTTTGGCCATCCCTAGAATGAGACTTGGATCCTTGGGGTTGCCACATCGTGACCCTCTTCCCATTTAAGCAGTGTCCCCAGAGGGCCCACTCAAGCTTCTCTCTACATCTTCCTGGTCAGAACTGGGACACACGGTTCCCCAGCTGCAAGGGAGCTGGGACGGTAGTTTTAGCTGGGTTCTTTGCTTCCCAAACAAAACGCGAGGCACTTAGCACTGTGCACCATGGCTCTGCCCATCTGTGGTGTCCGACTGGTCCTCTGTCCATTTCCCATTGAGATCTGTTCATTCCCTGAGCAATGTGGGAGCTGGCCTAGAGGAGGGGGTGGCCTGTAGCTGGGACCCAAGGCATGGATAATGTGGGAGCATCGGAGACAAAAGGAAAGCTATCCAGGGGGCACGAACAGCATGAGCAAAGACATGGAAATGGGAAAAAATGGGTCTGGGGGTACTTGGTAAGCGGTTCGGCATGGTTCCCATACAGGGTAGTGGAAGAGAAGGTGGGGACCAGGCAGGAAGGCCTCAGAGTTTCCTTAACTCTCTGACTCACCCATGTTAGAAGTGGCACCCGGGGCCGTCCAGAGCCAACTTGACCAGGGAGCTTCCTTTTCCCGTGTGACTAAGCCTGACAACTTGTTCACTCTCTTAGCTACTCAGTGTATATCGTGGGTGGAAAACAACCCTGGCCTCGTTTTCTAGAAAATTCCTCGTGAAGGTGCATATTTGGGAGAGAGGAAAATTTCAACACAACAACAAAATTACAACGCAAAGTAAATTGCGTTTACTACCCTTCACCCTTCCCTCTCTCTCCACACACACACTTTAGACAACTTGGAGGGCAAGGGTGCCTTTACCGGCCTGTATGTGACGGTCGGCACACTGACTGCCATCGGGGTGGGGTCAGAGCGAGGTGGGTGCTCGCTGCTAATGCCAGGCAGCATTAGGAGAGAGTGGGAGGAAAGCTTCTGGCAATCTCCCTGCGGCGCATACCCGCCTGGGGGCAGCAGGTGAGGTAAGACACACCTTCCCTGTGCAAGGGACAGAAGTGGCACCGGAACCTGACAGATCTGAGGCCCATACCTGAGGTCACCTGTCTTCAGGCTCCTAGGTTGTCCCGGCACGCCAGGAGCTCCCGGCGGAAACAGCCCCTGGGTCCTGGGACGTGCCCCCAAGCTGGGTGCAGCCTTGAATCATCCTGTAGCTCGGGTGCGGCTGGAAAGTGTTCCAGGCCTCAGCCAAAGGCAGAGCAGGTGCAGAACCTTCTGTCCCCCCTCCCCGAGTGCTGCTGTGGTTGGTCTCCTCCCGGGAAGGGCCAGGAGAGCTTCCCTTCCAGAAGCTAGGGATTCACATGCTGCTTTTGTCCTTGGAAGGACAGGGTGCCGGAGGGGCTGAAGGGAGCAACACCCCACCTCTGTAGGTGTTTCTTTGACTTTTACAGGACAGCCAAGCTCCTGGGCTGCTTCTGCCAAAACAAGTCTAAGAGAAGGAAGGCAAAGCTGAGCCCTGAGCGAAGGCTTCTTACCATCCTCGATGGGACAGCTCTTGCTGTCGCTGAGGGAGTTTACAACTGCCCCTCTGATGAACATCACTGGCAAGGGTGACCTTCTGGAGAAGTCAGGAAGTTCCTGGTAGAGCTCCTCGCAACGCCCACGTCCCTGGGCTACTCTTACACCCCCCAAACCTCGATGCGCTTGCCCTCCTGTGTGGGAGGACGTCCAGCATGAAACGTCCAGCCTGGGTTCAAATCCTGCCCATTGTTGCGTGAGCCCAGACGACTTGCTTGACGTCTCTGTGCCTTGGCCTTCTTCTCTGTAAAACAAGTGCAGTGGCACCGACCTGACAGTGGGAATCAAAGGAAATAATGCATTTGATGTGCTGAGCTATTTCCGCCCAGCACACGGCGGAGCCTCGAGAAAGTTAGCTGCTACTCTTGCTGGTGGTTTGTTCGGCTGCTTGGGAGACGCCTGGGCTGACGGACACCATTTTCTTCCTTGGAACACAGGCCACCGGGTTGATGACCCCGTGGGGGGCAGCCCTCCTTGCCCCTCTGGGCGCCATGTTTCAGCTCAGAGGGGACTCGGCCAACCCTCCCGCGGCTGTCCCTC
The DNA here is from genome assembly GCA_028646535.1 of Procyon lotor. Lineage (NCBI taxonomy): Eukaryota > Metazoa > Chordata > Mammalia > Carnivora > Procyonidae > Procyon > Procyon lotor. The sequence continues at coordinate 62,686,171 of CM053617.1, read as the reverse complement.
CTACGTGCCTCGAGCAGTCAGTTTTCGATGTCAAGGAAAGGAAATGGTCTTAAGGGTGTTTCCTCACCACAGAAACCCGAGGATCTGAGAGCAAAAAGCCTTACCCTGTAAATGCTCAGAAAATCACACCCAAATGACTGTGCTTCAATAAAAGGAGATTCTCAACCTTCATCGTGGAAAAAAAAAAAAAAAAAAAAAAAGGCACAATTTAAATCCTGTTCCAGAACATATTTCACCTTCCAGATACACAAGACTCAAAAGGACTGCAAACAACCTCCATGCCCATTATTAGGAGGCCAGTTCTGTCTGTGACGAGTCATGCAGACCGTGAAGCAGAAGGAGGGAAACAGTATCTGCGGGTTTTGCTTAATTCGAGCCCCAGTGACTGTGCCAGCTACCGTGCAGGTAAAAAGAAGCCGGAGCTGTTGGCCCATGTGACGGAGCATGTGTAGATATCTCTGGGGTAGTCCCATCCAATCAAGGGGAGCGGTGCTTGCCTCGGGGGAAGGGAACCAGGTCCAGGTGGGTCCGCCTCCCTTTGGTAATTCTTAACTTTCTCCTTTGAACACTCTTATCCTATTGTTTTGGGTGGCTGGTCATCCCCTCATGACCTCGTCTAACCCTAATCCCCTCCAAAAGTCCCCATCTCCAAACACCATCCCAACGGGGGGTTAGGGCTTCAGCAGAGGACTCTGAGGGGGACACAAGCATTGAGTCCACAGCGGCAAAACCCCTGAAGCCCATGAATCTGGAGAGCGAGACTCAAGTCCGGCGTGGGGCACAGTAGCTTCAGTGAATGGGGGTTTATGTTTATCAGATGCCAGCACGGACCCAGGAAGAAGGAGCCAGGGATCCAGGATCTCCTCTGGCCGCTCCAGGATTTTCTCCACGAGATAGTCACGAGTGTGTCCCAGGGGTCACTGCTTTTTTCTGTTACTATTGCAGTTAAGGACAAGTGGGAAAAAAGGAGTCAGGGAATGACCCCAAGCTTTCAAGAGAAGGGAGGTGCGTGACAGAAAGGGCAGCCGAAGAAGGTGCTGGTTTCCTGGAGATTCAGGGTGGGTGGGACGTGGGACATGGGGGTGGCATTCAAGTCCGGCCACATGGGGTTCAGCTACTGGGTGAGTCAGGACATCAAGGGAAGGTACTCAGTCTGCAAGAAGCAGAGAAGTGCAGGGTAGCCGCCTGGAGGCCACCTGATGGGCGGGACTGAGCCCCTAGGAAGTACACGTGCAGAAAGTGCCTGGTACGTCACTGCTGGGGCTCCCTCCCAGGCAGCATTGGACAGCCTCCCTTCCGCCTGGATAACCCCAAATGAGGAGCAGGAGATGGGAGCAGAGAAGCCTGAGCCTGGATCCTGTGCTGAACTGAGCCTCAGTTTCTGCACCCATAAAATGGGCATAAAACACCTTCCCCAGAAGAGTGAGGGGTGATGCATTTCAAAGCACGATGCCTGACATTTAATAAGGACTTAGCAAATACTTTATTAGTATTAAACGGTCATGTTAATAATATTAAATTACTTAAATATCAAAATTAATATTACTTAACATAAAATTAGGGGCGCCTGGATGGCTCAGTGGGTTAAAGCCTCTACCTTCAGTTCAGGTCTTGATCTTAGGGTCCTGGGATCGAGCCCCACATCGAGCTCTCTGCTTGGCAGGGA
>CM053617.1:62665027-62684005 GCA_028646535.1 Procyon lotor | reverse complement strand
GTTTTTATGCCCGTCTTACAGATGCAAAAACTGAGGCTCCTTTAAAGGAGGTAGTCATTTACGGCTACAGTGTGGCCACTGGGGGGGTGGAGGGCCAGGGTGAGTCTGGGAGCAGCTGGCCAAGCGTTCGGGTGATTCCCAGGCCCGCCGTGGTTAGACCCACGCATCTGGGCTGGGGTGGTGGTCACTGTTCTTCAGTAGGGACCACTTTGCGTCTAAAAATGGAGACATAGCATCTGTGAAAGCTCAGTGGAGAAAAATAGCACGAGAGGACCTTCTAGAAGTATTCTGTGGGTTCTCTAGGCAAAAAAACTTGGACCAAGTGCTGGAAGAGCTTGACAATTGCATGGAATTAGCGTGTTTAGACCATGTGTGCTATCTTCTCGTTGAGAGCAGATGATGAGTCAAGCTCCCACTGGTTTCCAGCAGAATCAAACCAAGCTGACAGTTTCATATTTGCTGACATTTCCATAAGGTAAGGCCTTTGTCCTTAAAAGATTTTATTGATTCAGGGCTTTCCGAGATGCCTATCTCGATCTGTTTCTGTGCAGAACCCGAGCCAATGCATCAGTATCGAATCAGTGGGGGACGTTTATTGAGTGTTTACTATGTGCTAGATATTTTTATTTTTATTTTTTTAAAGGTTTTATTTATTTACTTGACAGAGAGATCACAAGCAGGCAGAGAGGCAGGCAGAGAGAGAGAGAGAGGGAAGCAGGCTTCCCGCTGAGCAGAGAGCCCCATGCGGGGCTCAGTCCCAGGACCCCGAGATCATGATCTGAGCCGAAGGCAGAGGATTTCACCCACTGAGCCACCCAGGTGCCCCATGCCAGATATTTTTAAATGCACTTTACAAGTGTTGCCTCCCAAGTCCTCACTACAAGCCTAGGATGCAGAAACTGTTATTATCTGATAGATGAGGACATTAGGCCCAGAGAGGTTCAGTAACTTTCCCTTGATCACACAGCCAGGGAATTTTGGAACAAAGATAGGAGACCAGACATGTTTGTTTGTTTTAAAAAACTGTTTACCTTGGAAAATTTCAAAGTAGAGAGAATTGCATAGTGAATTGCCATGTTTCCATCACCTATTTTCAACGATGATCAACATTCTTTTTCTTCCCCACGATTGCTGTTGTTTTCTGGAATATTTTAATCCCGGATATCATATCATTTCACCTATAAATACTTTAATGAGTTTATTTCACAGATAAGGACTTTTCCTTTTTCATGTAACTGTAATTCTGCAAGTGCTCTCCCCAGTTTTTCCTTCATATCATCTAACACTTGGTCCGTGATCAGTTTTCCCTGATCACTCCCAACATGTCCTTTTGCAGCTGGTGTATTTGAATCGAGATGCAATCACCCAACGCTGCACTTGGGTGATATTTTTCATCTCTTCTCTTTATATTTCCTCTTTATATTTCCTTACTGTGGGAGTTAGAATGAGGGGTGGGATTCCATTCAGGCTTAATTCTCTGGAAAGAATCCTTCCTGGGTATCACTCTTCCTCCCTCTTAGGTAAGCTGTCTGGTGATCCCGTTTTTATTTTTATTTTTTTTAAAGATTTATTCATTTTACAGAGGGAGAGATATCACAAGTAGGCAGAGAGGCAGGCAGAGAGAGAGGGGGAAGCAGGCTCCCCGCTGAGCAGAGAGCCCGATGCTGGGCTTGATCCCAGGACCCTGAGATCATGACCTGAGCCGAAGGCAGAGGCTTTAACCCACTGAGCCACCCAGGTGCCCCTTGATCCCGTTTTTAATGATGTGAATTGTTCTTTGGATTCAGGCGGTGTCAGCCTGGTCACTTCATGACCCTGCTCCCCGTTGGTCTTGGCGGCCATCGTGAGAACCGTTGAGGTCCCCCCGGGGACAGCGAAATGGAGATGGGTCTCCTGCCATCCTGATCTGTATCCCCTAGCTGAGCTGCTTCTCTGAAGTTTGCCCACGTCAACCACTTGCTAACCCAGGCAGTTAGACTTGAGAGTTTGTGTTCTGAAACTGGGCTTCTTGAACCTTCATGTGCGCACAGATCAACTGAAGGTCTTGTTAAGTTGCAGATTCTGGCTCGTTAGGATGGGGATGGGACCTGAGATTCTGTATTTTTAATAAGTTCCCAAGTGAAATGGATGCTGGGTGCTGCTCCGTGAACCACATTTAAGTAGCAAGGCCCATCAATCACCGGTTTTTGTCCCTCAATTAAATTTTTCTGACTGCTTCTTTTCTCTACAGAATTATTGGCTTATACATGGACAAGCTATTCTAATGCTAAACTCTGGTTTCACAACCACCCAAGGCTAGGGGTTTTTACATTTATCCCTCCCATCAAAGTCGCCTCTCTGCTTTAACCTAAGCTCCAGACTGTGTTATGCAGACAATAAAGCATTGTTACACTTAGAATTTGCTAAGAAATAGAACAATCATGGCGCCTGAGTGACTCAGTGGGTTAAAGCCCCTGCCTTCGGCTCAGGTCATGATCTCAGGGTCCTGGGATCGAGCCCCGCATCGGGCTCTCTGCTCAGCAGGGAGCCTGCTTCCCCCCCCCCCCCCCCCCCGCCTGCCTCTCTGCCTACTTGTGATCTCTCTGTGTCAAATAAATAAATAAAATCTTAAAAAAAAAAAGAAATAGACCAATCACATAATATAACACGAAGGTACATATTTGTGTGTGTGTGTGTGTGTGTGTGTGTGTGTGTGTGATATTTTGTTACAAGTTGAAAGTTTTTCTAAGGGAAAAATGACCTAGTGGTATTCCAGGAAGAGAACTGTCATCTTCTGGTTCTAAGTTTATAAAGAAAGATCGTTTCTGGGCCGCCTGGGTGGCTCAGTTGGTTAAGCGTCTGCCTTGGGCTCAGGTCATGATCTCACGGACCTGGGATCGAGTCCCACATCCGGCTCTCTGCTCAGCGGGGAGTCGGCTTCTCCCTCTCCCCTTGTGCTCTCTCTATCTCAAATAAATTAATAAAATCTCTCTTAAAAAAAAAAAGAAGAACCATAGTTTCTGCCTGCTCTTCATCCAGGACCCCTTCTTTTATCAGGAGCTTGGTGTTGGTCTGAGAAACTGTCTCCCCGAGGTGCTGTGCTTTCGCTTAGCTGTGGGGTGGGCCAGCAGACCCTCTCTCCAGGAATTTAAGCATTTTGAGTAGAGCGACATCAGGACTGAAGATGGCAGGAGTGGGTTTATTTCAGCAGTGGTGCCGAGAAAGGACTGTCGCCTGTGTCCTACAGGTGTCCTACAGGGTGTCTAGAGCTTCCTCAGTCCTCTCTGTTCTGGGTCTTCCATCCTACTGTGAATATGTGAGGTGACCCATAATTCCACATTATTCCGTATGACTTCTGCTCTGCCTAAGTTAGCCCGAGGTGTTGTCTGTGGCTCCCAAACAAGATGCCCAGCTGGGGAGGCCTCCACCAGTGTCTCAGATGGTGGGACTCACCCACCGGTGTTGTGGCCAGAGAGGGACAAGCTGATGGGATTTGCTTTAGTCACTGGACTTTGTGATACAGCGGCACTGGTCACTCCCCCAGAGTGGGGTGCGCTGGAGAGCAGGAGAGAAGGTGGTGATTTGGGGCATTGGAAATACCTTAGATTGAGGCTTCTTCCTCTTGGCTCTTCCAATGAATTTGGTTTTATGGGAAGTACACATTTTCCTACGCGTCAGAAGGGCACGTGGCTTCACTGGCTCAATCTGACGTTTATGAGACAGAGGAAAGTTGGCAACAAGCTACCAGCATCAAAGATTGGATCTTCTCCTAGGATCCCCACTCTTCTACGTCCCATAGTGACCCTGACAACACCTGCAATTGCAGCCACATCTAAAGGATGTTTCGATTATGAGGGTCTCCGTGGGGTCCCCGAGTCATCAGACAAGTTTTGTTTAGTACATTCTGCTTAAGAAGGTAGGGAGGGGGAGTGCCGGGCTGGCACAGTCTCAGCTCAGGTCATGGTCCTCAGGGTTGAGAGATGGAGCTCCGAGTCAGGCTTCATGCAGGGCGTGGAGTCTGCTTGAGATTCTCTCCCTCTCCCTCTGACCCTCCCTGTCCCCACTCGAGTGTGTGCGTGTGCACGAGCGTGCGCTCTCTCTCTCTAAAAAGAACAAAGGAAGAGAGGGTGGGATTTCTTGCTGAAGAAAGCAGAAGGATATTCGTCCTCCTAATTCTCAACAAAACAAATTAGTAAATAACAACAACAATAAAAACAAAACCCCAAAAAGCAAAGAAAGCGAAAAAAAAAAAAAAAAAAAGCCCTACCAAAACCAAACAAATGAACAAACAAACAAGCCAAAAAACCACAAGCAGTAACCAAGCAAGGAATTACCTTTGTGTGGGAAAGTCATGACCTTGGAAAGAAACAGCAAATCCGGATGTAGTGCAGCTCCCATGTCCAAACCTCTCTCTCCCAGAAAAGGAAGAACATTGGTGAAATTCAGCATTTTTACTAATACTCTTCCATTTAGAGAGAAACAGGATCTCTAGCAGAGAATGCAAGAGGAGGTAACGCTATGAAAAGATCCCTTGAATTTGCAAGGCCTGAAATGTCCCCTAGAAACCTCAGCCAAGGTTTGCCAGTATGCAGGAAGCCAAAAACTATAGAAGTGAGATGCAGCCTTGGCTGGGTGAGATTTGTCTTGATTTATGACATCTAGTGACAGCCCCAAAGAGAGCAGCACCCAGGCCTCCAGCAAGAAGGCTGCTGGCCTGGCTCCCTACCCCATGACCTGCTCCTTCCCCATCTCCTCTCTGCAGATTATAAAAGAATGGAGAGCTAGTAGAATCCCCACCAGGCTGTGGCCTACAAAACAATGAGCCCTCAATAATGCAAAGAGGGCTCAAGGAAAATTCCTCCACTATTTCTTTTCTCCTCCTCCTACTCCTCCTCCTCTTTCTTCTTCTTCTAAGATTTATTTATTTGAGAGAGAGAGAGAGAGAGTGCATGAACTAGGGAGGGGCAGAGAGCAAGGGGAAGCAGACTTCTCACTAAGCAGGGAGCCTGAGGCGAGGTGGGGCTTGATCCCACAACCCTGAGACCATGACCTGAGCTGAAACCAAGAGTCCGACGCTTAACCAATTAAGCCACCCAAGTGCCCCTAAAAATTCCTCCACTATTTTAAATAAGTACATAAAGGGCTGTACTCATTCAGCTTGAATAAGAAAAGACATGGGATGCTGCAAATACATTATAGCAATGGCAACGGAGGAAAGAAAAGATACACAGCTGGCAAAAAGCAAAATAGATGAGGAGCATGCCCCAGATGAAAATATATTCCAGGAACTACCTATGAACATGCTGGAAAACAGAAGAACTTACTAATACTGCAAATCCAGCAACACAAGACCCCAAGAGCTAGATGATATAAAATAATCGAATGTCACTTTAAAAGATTTCAGAACAAAAGAAACACCGAGAAGTTTTAAAAAAACAGTATTGATGACATCACTAAAACACTGAAAGTCGGGGATAATAGAGATGCCACTGAAAAATCAAATTATTGACAAAGAAGGCTTGCTGGACTTGTTCCTGGTAAATACACAGGAAGAAGCAAAGATGAGCATAGGCTAGAACATGTGAGAGCCACAGAGGACAAAGAGGGTCCAACATGGTATGAGTGCTCAGAATGAGGCACCCGACAAATGAAAGAGGAAATGTGCTCAGAGAGACAATTTCTCAGAAAGAAAGTACAAAGCTTAGAACAAAAGGGCGTCAGGAAGTAAATAGCATGCACGTACTGACGTTCAGCTGTATCCTGGTGAAGATATTAAACTTGGAGGATAAACAAAGACTTCTCAGACGTTCAGGCAGAAGGAGCCAATGAGAGGGAAAAGTCAGGTTTCTCAGACTCAGTAGGATAAGACAATGGAGCAATGTCTAGAGCGTTCTGAAGGAAGGAAAGCAAGATCCAAAAATATTAAACCGATGCAAGCTGTCACTCAAGCCAAAGAGCAGCGGGCAGACACCCGAGCAGGGACAGTGCAGGATCTCTAGCCCCTGCCTGCTCTTCTGGAAGGACCCCCTCCAACCGAAGAGATGAATTTGAATGAAGATCTTAGAAGTGTCGTACACGCAACAAAAACTAGGAGGGGGTGGAAATGACTCCAAATTCTCACTCTTTTATTTTTTAAGAATAAAAAGTCAAGGGGCACCTGGGTGGCTCATTCGGTTGAGCGTCTGCCCTTGGCTCAGGTCATGATCCCGGGGTCCTGGGATCGAGCCCCAAGTGGGCCTCCCTGCTCCATGGGGAACCTGCTTCTCCCTCTCCCCCTGCCGCTCTCCTTGCTTGTGCTCTCTTGCTCTCTCTGTCACATAAATAAAGAAAATCTTTAAAAAAAAGAATAAAAAAATCAATATTAAAACATAAAAATTTGGAAAAAGGCTTAATGGCTCCAGTCACTTCATGACTTTTAATCACCATTTTTTTAAACCTTGGAGGAATCTATAAGAACTAATATTTCTTTTGGAAATTCAACGAACTGCAAATATTATTGAAATTCAGAAGGTTTTTTCAGTTTTTTTTACCTTCCATAAAATAAAAATAAAATTAATTTAAATTCTTCTTATTTTAAAATAATATGATATGTTACTATTCAGATCATTCATTCAACAAATGATTATTTAGAGCCTTCTGTGTGCCAACACTATTCTGGGAACTGAGGAAACTGAAGGAAGAAAAAAAGAACAAAATGTTATATGTCATACATTAATATTATAATATCATATATTATATACAGCATTATTACATATAGCACATATCACATTTATATATGTTATTATAATATCATACACCATATATAATACTACATTATATACATATAACAGTATGTGGCGTATATAGCATATACATATGGTATATATATTATATACATACAACATTATGGTATATATAGCATTATTGTATATAATATGGCATATGTAGCATTTAAATATATTAATATATCATACATCATACCATTTAATATATATTACATAACATCATTATGTAATATAGCACAAATAGCATCTTAAATATATTATCATAGATCACATATAATATATATCATGTATATGATATATATAGCATTATTATATATAATACTATAAAATTATTTCTACTCATCCTTCTGTCTATCCTTACAGAACTTTAGAATGACATTCATCAAATATTAATGCTGTGACTTCTGGGTGGTGGGGTTTGAGGTGTGTCTTTAAAACTTTTTTTTTTTTTTTTTTATTTGATAGAGAGAAACATAGCGAGAGAGGGAACACAGGCAGAGGGAATGGTAGTGGGAGAAGCAGGCTTCCTGCCAAGCAGGGAACCTGATGCGGGGCTCGATCCCAGGACCCTGGGATCATGACCTGAGCCGAAGGCAGACGCTTAACGACGGAGCCACCCAGGCGCCCCTCTTTAAAACTTTTATATCGATTAAACTCTTTATAAAGCATGTGTGACACTTTTCAATGAAAAACAGGTATTAAAAAAAAACTTGAATGAGTGCTATAGTTAACTGGAAATTGGGGAATTATTTCCTTTTATTAATTTTGCTGCTCTTTCATTGTTAATGATGCTGAATGTTTTCCCATATCTTTGTTAGCGCAGGAATACATTAATCCTCATTGAATGTTAGATAATGGTCCATTTATATTCATTGATATATAAATGTGTTCTTTCAACTTTTGCAATCTCCAACATATTTCTTCTTTACTGTATGTATTATTCTTGGCCTTGTTGATGTTCATGTCTTAATTATTAAAATAATATATTTTTCTTTACACAAATATATGACCATTGCAGAAAAAGCAAATAATATAAATACACAGAGGGGGGAAATCACACAATCCTTCCTATTCAGAAACAACATCCATTAACACCTTGAAGTACAGATTTCCAGATGCTTTTCTATGGAAATACCAGTTGGGATTTTTTTTTTTTAACAAAAATGTCACAATACCACACTGTTTTGCAATATGCTTTTCTTCACTTAATTTACTGTGAACATCTTTCCATATCATTAAACTGTCCTGTTTTATTATTTGGCTCCTTATTTTTGGTTAATTCACTCTTGGCTATTTTGATGGTTTCCTGTCTTTCACTATTATAATCCATAACCCCGTGAAGGTTCTTTATAAATAGATTTTTGTGCACACCCATGTTTCTCTCCATGTACAGTTACTGGGACAAACACTAGACATATTTTTAAAAGATGTTTGACATGTATCAAAAACTGCCATCCGGGAAGATTGACCACATCTCAGTCCCAAGGGAAGTGTACAGGTGTTTTTGTCCTGACAACTTGCTAAAAAGGCATCCTGTTGGTTTCTTAAACCTCTTTACAGGTGAAAAATTGTGTCTGAAAGTTGCTTTAACATGAAATATTTTGATTAGGGAGAAGGTTGATTTTTTAAAAAAATTCTTATCTGTCGCTGTGAAATGTGGAGGCCTGATGATTCGCAGACATGTACGCCGGGGCAAATAATACATTATATGTTAATTTAAAAAAAGTTTAAAAAAATTCTTTTCTGTCATTTCTAAAATGGGCATCTGTTCTTGTTTTGGAATAGTTCCTTATGTCATAGGGATAATAACCCTTTATTGTATATTTTATAACTCTTATTCCTGGTTCGACATTTAGTGTTTGTTCTGATCTTTGTGCAGAAGTTCAGTTTATTTCTGTTGCAAAATTTGTCAAAATTCTCCTTAAAAACATTAGGGGAGCGTATGGTGTAACATACAGAGTTTCCATTTAACCTCAATGAGAGTGGAAACGCTCAAGCATGTGCACTTTCCAGCATTGCTCTTTTCTGCTGAGAGAGCAACTTTCTGCTGTTCTTTCCTTACTTTCTTTTTTACCCCCAAAATATTCTATTTATTTATTTGAGAAAGAGGGAGAGAGAGAGAGAGCACAAGCAGGGGGAGGAGGGAGGGAGAAGCCAACTCCCCCTCTGAGCTGGGAGCCTGACGTGGGGCTCGATCTCGGCATCCTGGCATCATGAACCTCAGTCGAAGGCAGATGCTTAACCACCACCCAGGCGCCCCTCTGCTGAGGTTTTGGAATCACACTGTTTCCACTGTGGTTTGTTTTTATCTGTCCCCAGGATGTTGGTGACCTGCCACCATCCATTTCTCTTTTCTGGGGCACCTGCTACTCACCAGGTCGTGTGGATGAGAAGATGAGTTCAACGAGGTCTGTGCTCCGGGGTGCCCACATGTTAAGCCGGGCTGGTGGAGCTGCCCCAGGCACCGAAGCAGCCCTCCTTCATAGCCAGCCCTCCCCCGGTCGGTGGAGGGGGGCTGCTGACACTGTTGGAGGTGTAGGTTTGGGCCCCAGGGGACATGGTTCCAGGCTGGACCCCCTCCCTGGGACACCTGAAGGGGGCAAGGTGATGCTCCTCCCATCATGGAGAATGTGGGGAGTCCGCAGACAGCCTGGCCGCTGACAGGTTTGAGGAAGCCGAGTCATAGGGAACAAAGCCAAGGTCCAGAAACCAGGAGTGGTCAGAGCACAGCAGCTGCAGGAGAGGGACTCTGAAGACCTTAACACCTGTGGGCTATAACGTTTCCTGACTTACTCCCCCCTGCCCTGCCCCAGGCTTCAGGCAATCTCCCCCTGCTCCCATATGTATCCCCCGCCGGCTTTGTAACACACTTTGCTTTGGGCTATAGGGTAACCGACACACAGGTGTTATCTGCCTCCTGGATTGCACCCCTCCCAAGTCCTGTGTCTGCATCCCCGGAGCACCCAACGTGGCGACTGGCTCACACAAATCTTCTTGCAGAATGGACGCCTTACGGGAATGGGTGACCGACCATATGTGGATTCAGTTGTCAAAATAGAAAACTTCTTCTCCTCCTTCTGCTCACGGTGATGATGGTGGCGGTGGTACCCAATGAAGCATTTGTTTCCCCAACGTTGGCTGCACTGATCGCACACCGAAGAAATAGAGTTTGTCCAGTCATTCACTTTTGTCTCAAGGAGGAGTTTTGCTGTAAACAAAGTTTCTCTGTTACAAAGTATGAAAAATGGATCCAAAGTTACATTTCTCTGTGGGCTTCCCTGAGGACCAAACTCTAGGCAGGGGCTCACCGCAGGATTTCCTGATTGGTTTCCACAGGCTCGGCCAAGACCATGGGCCACAGAGGATATAATAGTCCAAAGACAGTGGGAATCAGGAAAGCCTGGGGGACACTTTACTCCAAGGATCCAGCTTACAACGCCACAGGGGGAAGGTGACCTCAAAACCACAGAAGCCAAGCCAAGAGCCTGAGAAGAAGCACCCTCCATTTAAAGATGCAACACCCCAACTCCTGGGGTAGGAGGTTGTGAAAAAGGAAGTGGTGGGTTGGACTAGTAATGGTACCGCCCCGTGCCTCAGTTTCCCCCTCCTACAGGAGTAAAGAGGAGAAGTGTGTAGTTTGGGATGATGAAAAAGTTCTGGACACAGGGGCTGGTGATGGTTGCAAACAATGTGAATGAACTTCATGCCCGCAAACTGCACACTTACAACGTCTAAGATGATACACTTTACGTGATGGACATTTTACCACAACAATACAAAATGAGTGGATCACTTGCAGTGTTTAGCCTCGCACTTGGCATGTAGCAAGCACTTAATGAAGACAAACCATCTATGCGATGAAGGGTTGAAATGGTGAAGAATGTTGGTAAGATGGTGAAGAACGATGGTAACACTTGGGATCTGAGGGGTGTGTGCTCTTTGGGTCCCAAATTTATTGCACTCACATTAGTTCCTAAAAGCAGAATCTACCTGCTTGGGTCTTCTCCCATGGGGCTTTTGCTCGGTGTCAAAAAGGGACAACTGGGCAGCTGTTAGGATTTTCCTCCCCATTGAAGGGTGCCAACAACTGAAGGAACATGCTTGTGTTCTTCCTACTCCATGATACTCAAGGGGCCAAAGCATGGCTTCCACCTCCCACGGTCCCACCTGTGCTTCCTCTATAAGACCCAGCAAATAACTGGCTCTCAGTGGCCCCCTGTGATGAGTTGAGAATGGGGGCATTATCGGTGAGCTCCTTGCTTGCTTTTTTTCTAGTAAGAGGAGCAAATGGTTTCCTTTAGAGATGATTAAGAACATTACTGCTGCGTGATGGTCCTAAAACCCACTATGCCAATGTAGCGACTTACTGGTTTTAGTAAGCTTTACCAGCCTCTGCATTTGGTTTCCCAAATAATTGAGTTAGAGCCATATTAACAAGAAGTGATTAGATCATTGCTTTGAGAGGCTTGTACCGTCACATGGAACGGTCATTTCTAATGGGGTCGGAACAGGCGGGGAGGGCAGGAGACTTAAATAAGACTTCTCTTCAAGGTAAAACTTTATCTCTGGTTTTTAAAACCATCATAAAGAGATGTTCGTGGAGCAAGCCAATTGAAGCCCAGCCTCACGGCGTCATTACCAAGGGAGCCCTCGTGTGTGGAGCTGACCGAAGAAAAAGGTAGGGGCTGAGAAGAGCATTTCTCAATTTGAGCAGGCTTGCTAAAAATCACAGTTTGCGGTTTTGCAAAACAGCAGCTCAGATTTCAGTCTTAGAGGGTTTGCCACAGTCTGTGACCATCCGCTTAAACAGTCAGGTTGTAACTTAATTCTGTAGATCAGTGTTTCTCAAAAGGAGATGTTTTTAGCTGTGGGGCTCTGCCCAGCCTTTTCCTGGCAGCCTTGCTTGGAAGTGGTGTGTGCCTTTCTCCCTCCTCAGATCCTTATGGACAGAATTGAATGCTGAGAAACTTTAGCCCATTTAAAAGAAACCCAGTCCATAGGTAGACCCCCGACAGGACCCAGGGCATGCTGGAGATTAAAAACTGTGATGATCACACCTTGTTTGGGCTGTGGGAGGGGCAGTGGAGGGGAACAGGATACTTTTTTTTTGGGGAACTGGATAATTTTTTAACAAGTAAAGGCATGTGTAAGACATAGATCTGAAGGAATTTCTGTAAATGCATTTTTATAAGCAGCATTCTAAATGGATTTGTTTTGGGGGAAAACGGTGGTAAAGGATTCTCTTCTAGATGGTCTTTCTTTTTCTTTTTTTCTTTCTCTTTCTTTCTCTTTTCCTTCCTTCTTTCCTTGATTCTATCCATTTGCCCCAGAGAGACAGAGAGGTAGAGGGAGTGAGCAGGGGGAGCGGCTGAGGGAGAAAGACAAGAAGACTCCCCGCTAAGCGAGAGCCCAATGTGGGGCTTGATCCCAGGACCCCGAGATCATGAGCTGAGCCAAAGGCAGACACTTAACAGACTGAGCCACCCAGGGACCCCTAGATGGTACTTTGATCCTTTGTAACAGTGTTGCACTGACTTGCCCACAATTGCCAGGGAAGGGCAGAGAATTGGGAGAATGGGTAGACATTGGGAGGAGTAGGTGGGCCAAGAAGAGTCAGGCAGGGTTTATTATTGTAGCAGTAGGCTTGCAAATGTGTAACAACTGCTTCCCCAAGAGGAAACAAACAAACAAAAAAAGCCCAGATTGATAGCATTTGCGAATGTCTGTCGTGTGAACACTCCCACCGCGGCCATGCTCAAGCTATCCTCGTGACCTCTCCGGACACGGGCTCGGGGGGTGGTGCACATTGCAGGCTCCATCCCACATACGAGATAAATAGTGATTCTCCAGGGTTTAGGAGAGAGATGGCCATGAGCACGAGGGAAAGAGACCTGGGTGAGGAAATTCCCTGGCTGTGACCTAGGCTCAGTTATTTGGGGGTGGGGGGCTGGCACCCAACACTTTTCACTAGAGGCAGGACATGTCAGCAGCGATGCTTGGGGCCCTTTCTGAGAATTTTCGTGTCTTGATGGGGGGAAGTTGGATCACTGTCCATTTGTATTGGGTTCTCGGCAATGAGACTGACACGGAGAACAATGACGCTCAGCAAACTTCTGTGTGAGAGGCAGCAAGACCACCATTGTGCCGGGCACAGCCTCTCCCTCTGCAGAGCTCAGACTCCAGAGGAGACATATAATTACACTAACAATGTTATGATATGGATAGGCATGGCAGCGAGGTGAAGGGACGGCGACTTCTCACCAATGTCTCCATCGTGCACCAGCGGTCACGACGAATCTGAGCTCTGAGACACGCACGCCAAACGATGGTGTGAGAAGTTCTTGGAATTGCAGCCGACATCAGCGTGCCAACCCCCCCTCGAGCTGGTAGGAGCCACGCGCTGACATCCCATACTTCAGTGGAAGAGCATCTAGGAGACTGCCTGAGCTTACCGCTCTGTGGCCTTAGGCAAGTTTCTTAACTTCTCTGAGGTTCAGTGTCAAGCGCTGCAGAATGAGACCTTGCAGAACCGCAGGGACAGAGACCAGAGTGGTGCTTGTGTTCTTGAGGGCAAGGAGCTGAGACCTGCAGCGTGACCCTGAACCGCATTCTGCTAATAGGCTTTGTGGCTCCAGGTCACTCTTCAAGGACCTTCTTCTTCACTCCCCAGGAATCACTAACTTGATGCGTTAAATAAATAGGTTGGATGATCATCGCTAAGGATCTCTTGTATGAAACAGTGACAGCAGGGGTGACCACGCGCCCTCACTTACCTGGGACAGTCCTGGTTGACACCTGCTGTTCTGGAGTAATTATCAAAGGTCCCTATTTGCTACCCGAAGTGTCCCTGTTGGGCCCGTAGTGTATATGGTCACCTTCTACAGCTGACATTTTTCAAGTACTTTCTACTTTTGATTTCATATAACGATATCACTTTCATTTAATCATTTAAATTTATGAATACATAAGCCTGGAGGATGTAAGGAGTGACAAACTTCGCTGAGACACAGACCCGGATCCTTCTGTCTGATGCCGACGTCTCCCTCCCTTTCGGCCACCGTGCTTCACGGCCTCAGTGTTGTTCACTCAACAAATATTTATAGAGTGCCTGTTATTCTATTCTGGTCCTGTGGTTCAGAAGAGGTTTCCAGAAACAAGTTCAAAAGGCTGTGCATGTGAAGTTGGTTATTGCTAATAAGTAAAAGCATCATTAATTAGCCCGTGCCTACGGCACACGCTGCAGGCCTCCGCGCACGTGTGGTGCATAGACGCGGCATGTCTAGGCTTCAGGGAATCTTGCAGTAAACGAGCTTTGTCTTTTCAACTTGATGCTTTGGGGAGGCCAGACTAATGCGAAACATTAGCTTAAGTAAAGCACCAATTAAGTAGGTGTGTTTGGTGCAAGGCGTGTTTCTGCTTGATAATTGTTCTTTATCGTACACAGATGTGGGTCAGATTCCCAGAGATGCCCAACCCTGATGCCGAAGAAGATGGGGAGACCTACTGGGGGCTTAAAGAGACAGTATAGCCTTTTCAGGTCTGGCTGGTCTTGCGTGATGTTTTTACAAGGCTTCTCTGTGACTCCCAGCTGCTGTCTTTTTCTCGGACCACCGTAGATCTGTTTATGCTGCAGGAAACCCATACAACCGCACACCCCCCTGACTCTCAGCCGCTTCCTTCAAATCGCCAACTAGGATCTCCATCTGTCTGTTTCAAGGCTGGGTAAATTCCAGGCTTCTAGATCTGACTTCTCATCATATTAATGTCCGTTTCCTCTGATCATACCATATACTGCAAGGAAAGCAGGGCTGCATCGTTAACCCCAGGCATGGACGGGCCTCCAGGGCTAGGAGGTTCAACACTTGCTAGCAATGTCACCAGGGCTTGAATGCCACCAGCCCAACCTGCTGCTCAATCCACAGCACCCAAGGCACCTGAGGACCGAGTGCAGCTCTCAGAAACTCGGTGATGAGAGGAGGCAGGTCCGAGCAGAGTGAAATGGCTGGGTGCTGAGATGCATGCTGGGGGTGGGGGGCTACGAAGGGCAAGCCACTCAGTCAGGGTTTGTAGCATGTCCCGTGGTCTGCGATCCCCAGACCAGCAGTGTCGGCATCATCTGAAAGCCAGTGAGACAGGCAGCGTCTCAAGCCCCAGCCCAGAACTAGGGTATGAGACTGCATTTTTGGTAGGATCTGCAGGTACTTCATGGGCAAACTGAAGTTGGGACACTCTTTAGACAGTGGCTGCCCACCCGCAGAAGGGTGGGGCTCCAAACCACAAGGATGAGGGCCCTCGGGTGCGCCTGACTTCCATTATTTTATTTTCTTGTTCACTCTTGGTATGATCTGTGATTGTCTTGTTTTTTTTATTTACTTGGTTATTGTCTGTCCCTTGCAGAATGTAAGTTTTATGGGGGGCAGCAAAGACATTGTCTTATTCAATGCCGAATTCCTGTGCCTTACTCAGAGCCCTGCACAAAGCAGGTGTGCAAAAAAAAAAAAAAAAATACTAGTAAGTTGACTGGTTGGATGAGAATGAATGAATAAATGAACAAATATGGAAAGGGGGGAAGGAAGGAAGGAGCGAGGTGGATTGGCAGACAAGTGGCCATCCTTTTCTCAAATCCCCTACAGGCAGCTCTTGTTGCTTGTGAACTGTTTGTCACTATTTGTCCCAAAGCTGCCATTCGTAGAAATGGGTGACATTTATAGATTGATCGTAAGCGGTAACAGTTGTTGGTGGGATCCTTCAATCACCTAGCACTGTGGTTGTCACATTTATTTTAGCAGGGAAACTCCTTTGCTAGTGAAATCTGATGCAGAAACCCAACTTAGATGACGTACATAACCAGGGGCAATGGGGTTCCAGATCTTGGACCCTGGCATGTCCAACCGAGGCCTCCCAGGTCCCTGCACATGAGGGGGCCTAGGCACCTCCTCCCTTCCATCCCTCTTGTTCTGAACCTGGCCTTCTTCAGAATGCAACGTGGAACACCGCTGTTTCCCCCTCTTTCACGATGAGGCTCGATGGTCAGCAGAGTGATGGCAAAGCTGAGGGTGCTGCTGGGCACAGAACGATGGGGGCAGCGGCCAGGGTCTCCCTGGAGCCAGCAACCTTCCCTGGCCTGCACAGCGAGGGCCTTTCCCCTGCCAGCCAGGTGCAAGCACACAGGTCCCCAGACAAGAGTGTGGTTGGGACCAGCCCCTGCACCCCAGGGGAAGCCTCCCCCGGCCCCCACCGTTGCCTCCCTGTTGCTCAGTGAAAGAGCCTGGCCAACCAGCCCTTTCCAACCACGTTTGCAGATATGAAAACAAAGCCAGAGAAGGGCAGTGGCCTACATCTGGCCTCCAGTGACCAAGCTGGGGTGAGAACTGCCGTCCCTGGGGAAGGCCCAGTCCTTTGGGTCCTTCCTTCACCTCCCCAGGCTGGGTGTGTCTTCTGGAAAGAAGGAAGGAAGGAAGGAAGGAAGGAAGGAAGGAAGGAAGGAAGGAAGGAAGGAAGGAAGGAAGGGGGAGGTAGGGAGGGAGGGAGGAAGGAAGGAAGGAAGGAAGGAAGGAAGGAAGAAAGGAAAGAAAGAAAGTGAAAGAGAGAGAAAGGAAGGAAGGAAGGAAAGAAAGGGAGAGAAAGGGAGGAGGGAAGAGGAAGAGAGAGAAGGACAGAAGGAGAGAAGGAAAGAAGGAAAGAAAAGGAGGAAGAGACGAAGGAAAAAGGAAAGAAGGGGAGGAAGGGAGGAAGAAAGGGGAGGGAAAGCGGGAGGGAGGAAAATATTCGTGAATGCTGTGAACAGAAGGCTTGCATTCACTTCCCCTCCCCTGCCCCTAAATTCCTATGTTGAAACTGAATCCCCAATGTGATGAGATCTGGAGGTGGGGCTTTTGGAAAGGAATTAGGTCATGAGGGTGGAGTCCTCGTGAATGGGATTCGTGTTCCATTAGAGAGGCCTGAGCGCTCCCTCCGGCCTCCATGTGAGGACACAGCTGGAAGACGGTCATTCATGAACCAGGAGGGGGCTCTCACCAGACCTCCAATCTTCCAGCACCTTGACCTTGGACTGTCCTTTAAAGCTATTTCTGATACCCACACCCATCCCCCATCACTGCCAAGCTAAAGTAGTATCTGTAGTCTGTCCTTCTCTCTCTCTTCCTCTTCCCTCCTCCCCCTCTCTCCGTTTCCTTCCTTCCTTTCTCCCTTCCTTCCTTCCTCCCTTCCTTCCTCCCTCCCTCCCTCCCTCCCTCCCTCCCTCCCTCCCTCCCTCCCTTCCTTCCTTCCTTCCTTCCTTCCTTCCTTCCTTCCTTCCTTCCTTCCTTCCTTCCTCTCTCTTTCTCTTTCTTTCTTTCCTTTCCTTTTTCCGTGAGAAATAACTGTGTGATGTCTAAGGACCCAGTCTAGGTGTCTCTGTTCTAGCTGCCCGAACAGCCTCAGACACTGAGTCACCAGAATGACGGGCTGTAGGGATGAGTGGTGGAGGACTGGCTGGTTTTTCTCCACGGTCAAGTGTCCATTTCCTGGGGTGAACTTCGGACCAATCTCTGCACGATATTTGGTGGCCGGGTCACTGTATCAGGTGCAGGACTGTGCCAACCGAAACTTGGCGGCGGACAGTATTAATTCTCAAATCACTCGTTCATAATGTATTACTTTTTCAGACAGGACCTGGGCTGAGAGCTGCAGAACCAAATTTGTGTGGACTTTTTACAGAGATGCAGGACTAACGACAGGATTCGCATTTGCAGCGAGAAGCGGTTCTATGGCATTCTTCCGACTCAGGAGTGTTCATTGAACACCTGTGTTCCCACCTGACCACAAGCGCCAGGACCACAGGCTTGAGCCGCCCAGCTACTCAGTAAGGGGTGATCGAATGACTGAATCCACAAATCAGAGTCAGTAGAAGTTGTGTGGAGTTTCTTGGTTATTCACGGCGTGGCCGTCCGTGCGTTTTATCAAATGTTCCAATTACCCCCCAGATACGCCTGGGTGCGGATGGAGACCGACCATTTTGTTGTTTGTTTGTTTCATTTCACTTGATTTTAAATTGGCTTTGGGAACACCTCCAAAAGTAGGAGAATGTGTTGAGACAGCTGACCGGCGACACCATTAGTCACCGTGGGTAGTGGGGACACAGGCGCGCCAGGTGCCTTGTGGATGAGAAATTGCTTTTCTGGAAATCTAGTGTGGTTTTCGCATCATGGCTTGGGAGTCCTTTAAAGCTATTTCTGGTACCCACACCCATCCCCCATCGCTTTTCCCAGGAATTTATTGGATTGGCCTTCTGGGTCTGGGAGAGGGGGTCCTCAGGGGCCCAGATCAGAGATCGCTGCCAGGCTAGAGTAGTATCTGTAGTCTGTGTGTGTAAAATCAGGCAGGGATGTGAGAAAGGAGGCTAAAAAAAAAAAAAAAAGCAAGTGTGTGTCTCTTTCCTGAGTGTTTTCTATGTAGATTTAAATATACTCCACGTGAATTGAACTGTAAGCTTAGGCTTCAGTTGATTTAGATCCCAGCACGATCACATAGAAAATGGCTACTGGAGGGGCGCCTGGGTGGCTCAGTTGGTTAAGCAGCTGCCTTCGGCCCAGGTCATGATCCTGGAGTCCCGGGATCGAGTCCCACATCGGGCTCCCAGCTCCACGGGGAGTCTGCTTCTCCTTCTGACCTTCTCCCCTCTTATGCTATCTCTCTCACACACACTCTCTATCTCTCAAATAAATAAATAAAATCTTAAAAAAAAAAAAGAAAATGGCTACTGGAAAGTGTGTTGGAAGCTATGGACTGAGAAGTGCGGAGAGGAGTGGGTCTTGTGGTCACCAGCAGACGCAAGCAGGCATTTAGGACCAGTGAGAGCTCCCTGTTTGTTTGTCTCAGGACCGTCGAAACCCGAAGGAGAAGAGAAAAAGCGGCTAGGCCGGGACAGTGCGGCTTCAGAGCCAAGCCTTGCTCCCTGTCATCTGTCACCCATTGAGGGAAAGGCGGAAAGTTTCCTTGTTTCCACGACTTTGTGCCTCCAGCCCTCGGTCTCCCCGCCGCTTCGATGTCAAGCCAGGACAGCTGTGTGACTGGTCCTTCTGCCCGGGCTGCTGTGAGTCCTTAGCCACCAGCGGGGGCTTCAGCACCACAAAGTGGAGCGTCATCCTCCATCCCCCACGAGTGGCCTCCTGCGGTGGATTAAAGTCTCTGTGGCTCCTCCCATCCAGGGGCGAGGTCCCTTCCCACTCCCCCTGGATTTGGGCCGGCCTGACTC
>CM053617.1:62632268-62664527 GCA_028646535.1 Procyon lotor | reverse complement strand
AAAAAAAAAAAAAACCTGTCCAGAGATTATTTTCTCATTCAGAAACCTCACTGGTGTGAAAGCTTTCCTAGACCCTCTGAGGTCACTCGAAGCCTAAATATGATGACAGAATTGGTTTTTGTTAAAAAAAAAAAATTCCAAACATGCTTTTGCTTCTCTCCAAACTTAAGAAGGTTGCTGCTGCGGGCCTGTGGGCTTCGCTCCCTTAAAAACGAACACTCTGAAGGGAATAAGGGTCTTGTGATGGATGGGTGTCTTTTCATCCCTAGAAAGAATAAATTCTGGAAACTGCATCTGGACATGAAAGTAGGGGTTCTGATTTGTCATTTTCAGCGGAAGCCTGCCTTTTTATTCAGTGTACATAAAGCTATTGATGAATGAGGTTAGGGACGATGACTTCCTGCACCAGTAATTTATGTGAGAATGTGTTAACAGCATTTTCAATGGCTGACGGATATGTTGCAGGATGGGAAGGGACTCTGTCCTGAGATGCTTGGGTTTCCCATTGGTGGGGAATATAAAGATGTTAAGTGCCATGGCCGGAGCAGGCAGACATTCAGCCCCCTTTCTTTTGGTGACCCCAGATCTGAGGACTTGAAAAAGGTGTTGGTGTGTGCTTCGGGCGTGAGTCAGTTCATGAAAAGGCCTCAGGACTGATCCAGGTTAAAAGACTTAACCAAAAGCACACCCCAGCACACCGACCGACAGTTTTGCTCGAGAATCTATTCCTTTTGCTGTCAAATTTCCAAAATAGAATTTCACAGCCATTTGCCTGAAGCATGTCAATGGATTTGATACTCCCAGCATGTAAGTCATTTACATAAAAGTTTTCTGTGATGTATCGTGAAGAAAAATGATTTTCTCATGATTCTCACCTTCAAAAAAAATTTTTTTTTAAAAATTTTTAAATGTTACTGAAGTGTGCTATGTTGGTGACCCAGGAGCAACTGCATTTCTCAATGCTAGAAAAGTCGATTTTCCAGGTCAGTTTTGTACTCACTGCTCCATCTGTCTTTAGGCCTCAGAAGCATTCTGAAGCACTTCGGGCTTTAATGACCTTTTCTGAGGAAAAATAATTAAGGTTTTTATCTATATTGTCTTGGACTTAAGCACAAAAGCTTAGGAGCTGGATGAATGAAGAAAAGACAGTATATGAAAAAATAAATTATCCCGTAGACACAGCCTCCAAAGGTAAATGGAAAATATGAACTTTAACCAGTTGCAGCCTGGCATTTAGTTGAAGAATCTGATTTTGCGGTTGAAGAATCTGAGATTCAGAAGGAGGAACTGCTTTGCTCAAGGCCACACGGCTATTTATAGCAGAATCGTCTTTAGAATCTTTCCAATTTCTTTTTATTACTCCAGATAAATATTACTAAACAATACTTTTTTTTTTTTTTTTTGTCGTTGCCGTTTTTGACTTTCTCTAGGAGAGGCCAAAGTCAGGCTCTGCCGATAAGCGGCTGTGTGGCCCTGGACAAATGACTTAACCTCTCTCCTCCTGTTTCCTTGTCAGAAAGTGGGAATAGGACTTTCTGCAGGGCGGTGGGGCCGAGGAAGAATAACCCGCTCGGCGTGCGCCGCCCAGAGTAGGGCCTCCATAGATACTGGTTTCTTCCCTCACCGCTATTGTTGTGCGGGACAGAGAAGTGCAGTGTCCTGCAGACTTTCTCGTGCAGAAGTTTCAGTTGCACGAACCGCACCCCCCCTCGCCGCCGCCCCCACCGTGCAGTGGCTTCACGGGTAGGGCAGGCAGCCCGTCATTTGTTTTCTGACTTGAACTAAGCGCAACGCGATCGGCCGGCGGGCCGTCCGTCAAAGTCCCCGGGGAAGGAGGGGGGCGGTGGCGCGGGGCGAGGCCGTCGCCGCACCTCTCCGGGCCGGCGGTGGCCCGGGTCTCGGGCGGCCCGCGGGCGTCGGGAGCCGCGCCGGGTCCGGGCGGCCGGGCGCGCGGCGCTGATTGGCAGAGCGGGCGCCGCCGTCCAGGAAACGGCTCGGGTTTCAGCGGGGGCGTGACCCGCGGGGAGGGGGCGGCGGCGGCGGCGGCGCGGGCGGCGGCGGCGGCGGCGGCGAGCGCCGCGGAGAGCCGAGCGGGCGGGCGGCGGGTGCGCAGCGGGCGAGCGAGCGAGCGAGCGCGGCCGCCACAAAGCTCGGGCGCCGCGGGGTCTGCGCGCGGCGTAGCTGGCCCGGCGCGGCGACTGCTTCCCGGGCTGGCGGGGCCCGGGCGCCCCGAGGCCGCGGCTCTCCAGGGCGCCCCGAGCGTTCGCGAGTTGCGAGCGAAGTTTGGCGGAGGAGACGCCGAGCCTGAGTCCTTTCTTCCTCTCGCTCCCCAAACCCGAGGGCAGCCGGCGGGCGTCATGCCCGCGCTCCTCCGCAGCCTGGGGTGCGCCTGAAGCCTCGGAGCCTTGGCGCCGGCGGCACCCGGGGACCACTGTTTCGGAGTTTGCCCCGAGTTCGTCGCTTGCTCCATCCCGGCTCACGCCGGGCGCGAGGACAGACCGGCGGCCGAGGAGCGTTGCCATTCAAGGTAATCGCCGTGTCGGGTGCCTCGGGGAGCCTCGCCCGCCGGGGCAGCTGGCGCCGCGGGAGTCGGGGACGCCGGCTGCACCGAGTGCGCCGAGCGGAGGGCGCGGGGGACTGGCACGGGGATCCCGTTCCCCGTCCTCCCTCTCTGGCTGCGTAGGTGATGGGGCAGCCGGGTGCGTGCTGACCGCGGCCCCTGGGGAAGGTCTGCGTCTGCTTACACCCCATCCAGATGCTGACATCTGCCTTTGGCACTGACACCCCCTCCCTGTCAAACTCCGGCCGGCGCCGTCTCACCCGCCGGCGCGATCCTCCGACCCCAGGGCGGTCGGGAGAGTGGCGGGGCTACCTCGCTGGTGGTTCGGCCCCGAGGGTCCGGGGTTCGGAGGGGCACCTTCGGGGTGCCTCACTCCGGGTTCTGGGGGCGCTCTCTCTGTCCTATCCAGGCCAAGCGGGAGGCGGGTGGAGACCCTTCCCCGGGAGGGAGCCGCTGGACGGGACTGGCGACCTCTCCGTAGGGCTGGCTGTGCTCGGGGGTGGCACCTCGGGGGAGGGGGCCGCTCGGGTTCCCAGATTTCACTAACCGGCGCCCCTCTCCCGCTGCCGCCGTCGGTGCTGGAGGGAGCGCCCCGTCCCTGGGGCTAGGGGGCGAACTGGACCGACTTTTCCTAGCTCGCCGCCTGCTCAGCCGGCAGCAGCTCGGTGATGTCGAAAGCGCAGGCGAGTTCTAACTTGCGCGCTCATTCTTTCAGCGCCGGGACCGCGCCGGGGAGTCAGCCGAGGGGCCGGCTCCCACCCTCGCGGCCACAGGGCCAGGCTCAGGGGTCCCGGCCGGGCGCGCCGCGTCGCCGCCGCTCCTTTCGAAGCCCGGCTCTCGCCGGACCCTTCTCGGGCCTGCCTTCCTCCGGCCCAATTCAATAAAACCTACCCTTAAAAGCAAACCTGCTTTCACACTCGGGGCACCCATTATGTGTTTGGTGTGAAACGCTATCAACATTTAAAACCCCATTGTCCCCCTGGTCCCAAATCCCTGTAAATCTTCCACTGGCCGCGACTCATTTTCATCTGAAAAGCCTGTTTAGTTTGAATAGAAAAGCAATCAGGCGCCCCTCTCCCTCTCCCTGGAATGTCAATTAAAATGCAGATTTCTCTGAGCTCTTTAGCGCCCCAAGAAGGGGGAGAAAAACAGGATATTCCAGGCAGGCAAATGGAAGAAATGCTACAATGGAACGGGGCTGCTGGTGGTTAGGAGTTCCCCAGAGCTGCGGCAAGTTCTCACTGGCTCGCTAGCGTTACCAGGGGATGGATTGTCGTCCTGGGTCAGCCTGTTTTTTGTGTTTTCTGAGGTTTCAGTATGTTGAGGGACCTCCTATCTCCCCGCCCCTCAACCGCCCAGATTTGACCCCTGATAGCTCCCTCCATTACTCAGCTCAGAAGACAAGGGGAACAGTAGGGAGGCTTTGAGCTCAGAGATAGGTTTGCCCCCTGGGGGAACCCAGGCATCCCAACCTTGCCTGGCACTGTTGACTTTCGTGATGTAAAATCCGCCAGATACAAAGCGCCCGAGTGCTCGGCATGGGCGAGCCGGCAGAGGACAGATAACCACTGAGTGATAGAAGCTCAGTTAAGGTAGGCACGGTGTTGGTTTGCCTTCTCGGGGTGTGGGAGGGGGCGGTTGGGGAATGTTTTGGTGAACTGAGGAGCCCAGCACGAACCTGGCATAGGGGCCACTCGCCAGCCAGGCTCTCTTGCTTGTCATTTTGCCTGTCTTTGGGGGCAGGCTTGTGCCCAGGTGAAAACGGACCAGGGGAGCGGGTGGCCGCAAAGAGCCGTCCATCATAGGGAGGGTGACAACCCCTCCCCGGGCCCGGGCTGAGGAGAGAGTTCCCTTTCAAGGGGAAAAATAAACACGCTGGGGCTTTCACTGAGGCTCAGACTCCAGGAAGGATTATGGTATTGAAGGCAGGAAGCCGGGATTGTGGCCGCCAGCAGCCTGCTGGGCCTGTGTTCCCAACACCGAGCCTCGGGACCTAATTATCCTGCCTAGGAGGTCCCTCCACACTTGTGTCCACTCTGGTGAGGAGCTGTGCAGACCTGCTGCCTTAGGCCTCCGCCTTCCAGAGATTCGGGCAGGGGGCGGCCTGGGGCCTAGACCCGGTAATGGCTAAAATTCTAGTTTCTCTTGCACACTGATGGGATGAATGAATGGTCTGAGATTTAGCTGATTTTAGGTCACGGGCCAGCTTTCTCTGCCTGGGGCAAAGGAGGCCCCTCTGGGCTGGGACAGGTAGGTGAGGAGGCCAGGGAAGCAGCCTGGGATGAAATCTCCTGCTAGGATTTAAGATTGTTACATAAGTTGTGTCAGAGGCAGGGAGCATTCCCATGCATTCTGGAAATACTTAGTAAATCGATGAGAATGCTTGTGTGCTTTCCTCCCACACGTATGTAGAAATAGATACGGAGTTATCTTTTGAGGCTCTTAACTTCAAGAGGAAAGAAAATTGAGGGGGAAAAAATCCTTCAAGCAAGCTGAAAATAGAGGGTGTGCTCATAGGCACACGCTTTTCTTGCTTTTGCTCTGAATCACACCGTTTCATGTGTGCTTTCTTTTGAAGCAGAGGTTTTCTTTTTTCCTTCCCAGGAACTGGTGCAGCATTTCTCTTTTCCCATTTTAATCCTGAGTCAAGGCTAACAGGAACAGATTTTCTGATGTAGCTTTGGAGAGGCCCAGGCAATGTTGAAATCTTACACGGCAGAATTTGGAAACATCGAGTCGGCATGCCAAAAGCCCAGGCTTTGGAGATTTTTATATTCAAGTTCTCACCTTCACCCCCAGTCCTTAAAGTGAGGTTCGTTTATTTGGTTCAGCGAATCTGTGATGGTTTCAAATTTTCTCAAGTTTGTGCACTTCGGTTCTGCACTTAGTCATGGAGGATAATGAACTCAGTTATTTGGAATAGTTAAGCTTGGACAATTCTCTTTGCCTTTGGGTCACATGGGTAAACAGACCAGTAAGTGGAGGACCCCCTGTAACTTCTGAAGTTTTAGCCAATAGGTTGGCCTATGGCAAGTTATTGGTCCAATCACATACCGTGGCAGTAATTTACATATCACCTTCGTCCTTAATATTAACACCTGCGTTATTCCTCAGAGTTCACATCCGCTCCCTTCGGTCACCCACCCCATGTGGGCTGAAGACATTTACGGGGCAGGGGCTGCCCGGAGTCGCTGTGGAAGGGATTTTAGGCTTTAAACCTCTCTCTGGATCCGCCGCTTTGAATATATTTGTGGTTCCGTTCATTCTCCCGTAAGTGGCTGCTTGGCGAAAGATCGAAATACATTTCCATGTTGGAAAATGAATCCTGACAAGTGTAAACTGGTGGGGGCTTTTTGGTCGCCTTCCTGGGGTTCCTTTTAGTTTGCTGGTCTCCTTGCTTGCCGAGTACTATGGTGAGGGTGGGGCTAGCCGCTCGACTGCAGCTCCAGAAATAAGTCTGCAGGCAGATGCCTGCACCGTCCAGCTCTCTGAAGCCCCGCTGGCCCAAGAGAAGTTAACAAGGCGGGTTCTGCCAACCCGAGCATTGTTAACTTGCTTTTGTAGTTGCCCTTGAAACTAAGGTCACGTTGCTTCTGCATTTTGAGGGCTGCAGAGGTGACAGTGGATGGCAGAAGAGAGTGCACTTTGCCTAACCGGAGTGGCCGCAGGGAGCTGTGTCCTGGAGCTACTCCTTCATCTCCGTTTCTTAAAAGTATGCTTTCTCCCGATCCGCTCGGCACGGCTCTCGGGGGACCGGTCTGGCGGGAGCACCTAGGACCTTGAGGCCCGCGTGCCAGGTGTTTGCAGAAAATGACGAGGAACTGCTGGCGCCCGTTTGCAGAGGCTGAGAAGCTGTCATAGTCCTTGGGTTTCCATCCGTTGGCACTGGGGAGGATTTCACTGACTCGCCGACTCTGTCTCCCCAGAGGCTGCAGCGGCTGCGGGAGCACCTCGGCTCCGGAGCCCACCGCAGGCTGGAGGCATTGCCGGCGGTCCATGCTCGCCGACGACGTGTGCAGATGGGATTGACGTCCACATGGAGATACGGAAGAGGACGGGGGATTGGCACCGCCGCAGCCATGGTCAGCTGGGCCCGCTTCGGCTGCCTGGTCGCGGTCACCATGGCAACCTTGTCCCTGGCCCGGCCCTCCTTCAATTTAGTGGAGGATACCACATTAGAGCCGGAAGGTAAGTTGTTTCATCTCACCTTGCAGGGCACCAAGTTTGTTTGGGGATGTGTCTGGGGAAGTGGCCCTGGGGTCAAGGCCTGCATGGTGAGTGAGTCTTTAAGAGCAAGGAGAGTGGGCTCTCTGCTCCCTGCAGGTCAGAGATGGGCACCCCCCCTCCCGCACCCTACCCCCGCCCAAGTCAGAGATCACAGGAGAAGGTTCCTTGCTGTGACACTGTAGTTAGAATGGTCCAGTCTGCTGGTTTCTTGGTGTGTGCGTTTCTCTGCGCTGGGTGAGGGAGGCAGCTGGCCCTTCACCTTTTCCCACTGCCCAGCAGAGCTGTGGGAGGGCATCCTCTAGGTGAATGCCATCTAGAGCCTTCCTGGCTGGGGCGGTCTTACTGGAGGGAGAGTCTTGCTTATGATGTCAGGAGTTGGCTGTTTTCTGACAAAAGGAACCACAAAGGGAAATTGCCAACATCTGAAATGCTGACATTTTATTTGCATTGTCTAAGGAGAAAAGAAGCTTCTGGAGCTCACAGAGATGCTTGATGTTTTACTTTTTACTTTTTTTTTTTTTTTTTAAAGCCATTGTAATTCCTGATACCTAAGCAATACGTCACAGAAGCTGCAAACTCTGTTTTAGGTGAATTTGAAAGTGACGGTACCTGGGTGTTTCCAGGCCACACACTCATTTTTCAGCTTTGGAAATTTAATTTAAAGGCAGAAAGCCATTTGTGAACATTAAATGGGGCCGAATTACTCAGCCGGGCAGGTCTGGAACCTCCTTCCCGGGTCCTTCCGAGACGACAGTAGTAGCCAAGCCTCCACTTGGGGCGGCATTGAAATCTGTCATCAGCCGGGAATATTGGTAGCTGAGTTATTTTTCGAGTGGTAATCCGAGAATAAAATGGCAGATCCCAGCACTCATCGCCACTTAATGAACCTGTTTGCCGAGAGCCCACCTGGTGCTTGCTTCGCTTTGGGGGCCTGCCGCGGTCCTGAGTGGTCTGGGGTCAGCTCGGCTGTTCTGGAAAAGCACCCGGTGCCACAAAGGACAGAGAGCCTGGTCAGGACAGCACAGGAAGGAGGGCTGCATTCCGGCCCGAGATGACTGCACTGAGAGAGGGTCTCCCAGCGGGACCCCACGCCCGGGTCATGAAAGGATAGGTAAGGACAACGGCTTTCCTAAAAATGGCCTTGATTTTACCGGGAGCAGGCAAGCTCTGGCCACAGGGAGGCCGGTACCCTGTCTCACACAGAGGCCTACTGAGAACGGGTGCGTTGACGTCACAGTGGCTTTTCGGGGAGGGGAAGTCTGGTGAGAGTTTGTGTCTGTGGCACTAACAGGCTCTAGCTACAGCGAGGAGGGGACAGCCTCCCTGTGAGCTGTGCTGTGACGTAAGCACGCGTGTGATTTGCAAAGGCGAAACCTTTCTACAGGGCTTAACGGGAGAGAAAAGGGTCCTGGTTTCTGAAAGTCAGGGCTGTACCTCTTTAATTTCGCTAATAATTAAAATAGATGTGTTTCCTAATTGCTGGTTGTCCCCCGAGTGCGTGGCTCAGCCCGCAGCGAGGCAGCTGAGGCAGGATTTCCTACCCGATGAGCCTGGAATGGCCCAGGTTAGGAAGAAACTGTCATTTTTCATTTCGACTCTCAGGACAGCGTATTCTTGGGAGTTTATCTCAGCAGAAAGTATAAAACTGTCCTGGAGGACTTCTTTTCTCGTCCTTAATTACTGAAGAAAGTTTAAAATATGCAGGAAGAAAGAGGCGGGGCAGAGAGGGGTAGAAACCATGGACAGCGATAAAGTGCCCCCAATGGTTCTTTGTGTAAAAATTTGTCTCCAACAATGGGAGTATTGTTGAAAGCAGGTCTTCCCAACCTGGGATCTGGGGCTACTCTTGGGGCCTGGGGGTGGGGTGGTTCGTCAATTCCTCCAGATTATACGAAATGCTTTGCCAAAGTCGTTTCATGCATTGTTCTGGACTCACAGCTTCTATGAAGTTTGTGTCCAGGGTTGTGAGACGTTTTAAGTGGAAGGTGCAGACCCGCAGAGGACTGACTGCTTTGGAAAAGCACGCGAAACCCCCACCCCTTGGTTTCCCTTCCTGTCCTGGATGGTTTGATAAGATGACCTTGAAAGGTCTTCATTAATGTTAAGTGTCCTCAGGAGGCTTCTGGTTCCTTATGTTAAGAGGTCACCAGGAGATTTCAGCGTCCCTGGGAGCAGAGAGCGGTCAGCACGTGGCCTGGTGTCTCCTGGGGGCCCAGGACCTGTCAGCCCCCGTGTTGCCGGTGAGATGGGCCCTCGTGTCTGCTCTGTCCTGTGTGGGCTGGCCCGGCCAGGTGCCACAATGTCAGGAAACGTGGAGGCTTTTGGGGACAGTTGAGAAGAAAGTCGCTGTGTCACGGAGAAGGCCCTTTGTGACTCCAGGCAGCTGTGTTTGCTTTCTGGAGCGTCTGGGCTGCCCTGGTCTGTCCATACCACGTCGGCAACTGATTTGAGTTCTTCCCGTGGAGGTCATTTTGCTTTGGTGTTAGAGGTTATTAGGAAGGTCATCTAATTCTAGATGAAAAAGGAGTTAACTGGAAGCCGATTGACTGGGACAGCTCCAGTGTAGGCCACGGCCCTCCTGTTACGAATTGGGGGGAAGGAGGGGTGATGGATGAATGAGTGTTAGTCCCAGGTTGTCCTCCGAGGTTAGTATAACTATAGCTTCGGTTAACGTAAGTTCAGCCTTAACCTTTTATTGCACCGCGGAAGGCCCCACCTTGGAAGACTTTCTGGTTTGTTAATCCGGAGGCTCAGATTAGGTGAGGTCTCTTGGGCTGGACCAGAGGAAAATGCATCCAGGGAAAGATGCGAGTAAGTTCCAGGAAGGAGCCTGAGCCCTAAGACTTCGGGATCCTTTTTCAGTCTTCTCGGCTCTGTACAGTATGCTTCTGTATCATCCTAGCATATCATCTATCACATACCATTTGTCTTCTGGACATGACGAAGTGGTAACAAACAGTAGGGTTGGATCTACTCAGCTGACTTGAGAAGCAAATAATCTCTAGGAGATTTTAGTTAATATTCCAGATTAAAAAAGAATATTTCCAGTCGGTCATTCATTGTTGCAGAGGAATGGCTGAAGGCTATAAATTCAGTTATTGACTCAAGGGGGGGAGGCAGTCCTCAATGCCAAGTACTGTTCTGTTGATTAATATTCCAATTATTTAAAGTATAGTCAAGCTTGATTATCCTGGGGAGGAGGTGACTCTTTCAAGTTCTTGTCACCTACTCTGGTTAATTAAGTCATTGTTGACATTAATGATATCTTTGTTTACACCAGCCCAGTAGGAGCTAAAATAAAAGGGCTTTTCCAACCCCAAACCCCTAATTACTTTCCCACCCTCCAGAAAGTGTGATTCTGGAAAGCAACAACCTGGGAAGAATGTAGTTTTCTTTTTTTTTTTTTTTTAAACCAGTTTTTTTGGGCCACCTCCTAAGAGCTGATGCTGTCTTGGAGCGATGTGAGCTGGTCCAAAACTCAGTAGCAGAGTAGGTGAGCCAAGGATGCCCGTGGAGAACTCTCGAAGTCCCATTTCTCCAGCGCAGTTAAGTTCTTGATTAGAAGTATTGTAAACGCCACAGCATCAGTCATACGCATTTAATTGTGAGTTAAAAGAAAATAAGAAAAAAAGAATATATCCGCATACCAAGAGTGAATGATTTAAAATAATCTTCTGTTTTGTATTATCTGCGTCTTTGTTCCTCCATACAAGTGTTAATATTTAAGAGTTGACTGGAACTGGAGAGTTAGCTTAGGAACAAGGACTTAAACTCTTGGTCAGTTAAGCCAAACCCAGGCTTATTCAGTTAAATACACAATGAAGTACACACTCAGTATATAAAGTATTTCACAATTCAGGGACGAAGAACTGTGCTTAATATTCCTCTGAGAGCGACGATTCGGCGAGCCGAGTTTCTATACTCATCCTGTCTGATCCAAATTCAGTGTGTGTGTGTGTGTGTGTGTGTGTGTGTGTGTGTGTGTGTTCTGCCTGTTTATTTTAACCAGTCGAAACACTTTGAGTACCTACTGTGGGATGAACTCCCCTGCGAGGAACCAGAAGCGATTCTTTCCAAGTCCTTCTGACCCAGCTGAGGGTGAGAATTCAGAAAACCAGAGCAACCCAGGAGGAGATCTTTCCAGTTTCCAGTATGGGACTGAAGGAAGGAAAAACTACACGGTTACACAAGACCCAGGGTAGCGCTGAGACAGGAAGAGTCTTGTTCGTTGTTCACTTTCTCCTTAAAATGTGTCCAGTAGCGTTGCAGCCTGAAGTCTGTTGTTCTGATGTTGACTTATCCAGGGTAATTGTTAAAAGGCTATCACCCTGGGGGCGCCTGGGTGGCTCAGTCGTTAAGCAGCTGCCTTCGGCCCAGGTCATGATCCCAGGGTCCTGGGATCGAGCCCCGCATCGGGCTCCTTGCTCGGCAGGAAGCCTGCTTCTCCCGCTTCCATTCCCTCTGCTTGTGTTCCCTCTCTCGCTGTGTTTCTCTCTGTCCAAAAAAAAAAAGGCTATCACCCTGTCTCAGCACAGTCTGGCCAGGGAAGCTGTCTGATTTTTAGTCTTTCAGGGAGAATGTGGGAAATCGATTCTTTGGCGCCAGGTGGGAAGTGATTGAGGTTCTGATTGGAGTTCCAGCGTGGTGACTTGGCTCGGTAGGCAGCTCCGAAATTATTTTTATTTGGGGAAGCTTTTCAGGCAATCCCACAAATGATTCCAATCCACTGAGTTTTCTGCTGCTGTACGGAAATGTCTGTGATCTTTATTATTTGTTTTCCTTGAGGAGGGCTGACTTTAGCCTTAGGTTTTGTATTTTTTTTTTTTTTTACAATTTTATTTATCTGTCAGAGAGAGAGAGAGAGAGAGACAACATAAGCAGGGGGAACGGCCGGCAGAGGGAGAAGCGGGCTCCCTGCTTAGCAGGGAGCCCGATGTGGGACTCGATCCCAGGACCCTGGGGTCATGACCTGAGCGTCCCATGGTTTTGTACTCTTTTTTTTATCCGTTTGCGGTGTCTACTTAGGTTTAGCGATGGTTCTGCTTTTTCAGCTTTAGTGGCATGGAAATGCTTGATGCTGCTCACCATGCCTTTGCCTCAAATCCTCTCTGACCTGCCTTTTTAGTGTGGTTTCTTTTAACTGATGGGGACTGTGTTCGAGGCTGTGTGTGGCTGAATAGTGGACCCGGTGCAGAGGCTGAACCTTTGGCCTTAGCTGAAGGTGGGTGGGGGGTCTGAGCGATCATGCTTCAGCATCATTGTATCCAAGATGAGCAAATTCCTAAGAACACAGCTTGGACTCATTAGAGGCTCTCGGACTTGGGGTTTTACTATTTTTATTTATTTTATTGTTTTCCTGTGTAAGCTCTATACCCAGTGTGGGGCTTGAACTCATGACACTGAGATCAAAAGTCACATGCCCTACAGACCGAGCCTGCTCAGGGCCCTGGACGTGAGATTTTACAGGTATGTATAACTCACGTTCCATTTTGGGGCACATGTTTTATCTTCCCGTGAAGGCTTGAGAATTTCTGGCCACTGTAGAGTCTCCATAAAATGGCCTCTTTCTCCTGCTTACCCAGGTAGAGCCGGAGTGACCCAGCTGGTTTAGCTCTGTCCTTCCTGAATTAGGGAATGTGTAAAGAAGGAGGTAGGGAAGGGAGCCTGAGGCCAGGCTCTTTAATGAATCTAGTGAAACAAGCTGTTGGCCACTTTACTATAATGATCCTATGTGTCTTGAAGATGCCTTCCCGAATGAGCAAAGGTTATGCTTTTCCCAAGTGTTTTTTGTTTTCCTCTTCTCTTCTCTTCTCTATCCCTTCCTTGCTCTGGTCTGTGACTACCCCTTTTTAACAGGGCATGATAGAAAACCCAAGACGGTAGCTTTCACTGGGCTTCATTTATGTAACTCCAGGCTTTTACCACTTCTATACATTCTTGCAAAAGGATATTTAATTCTCAGGACTGACTGTGGCTGCCCTTGAAGAGAGTATGTTATGTAAAATGAGCGTGTTGTAGGTTTTCGGTGATTTTGGTTTTGGGAAACTTGCACCATGACGGAGTTGTAAGATGTTGGGCGTGAACTGTTGTCATTTATTCCACTTTGGAATATATAAGTAATTACGCCCCACTCTGGATTTTTGCCATTTCATGAGAATATTGTAAATTTCAGATTCTTTTTGTACTGAGTCAGGGAGCTAAGCTGTGGTGTGTTCTTTCCTTTAACCAACCCCTTGTCCAGCTAAAGAATGGTAAATTCCAAGTCCTGTATGAATGGAATGCACATATACGGAATTTCAGGTTATAGTGAATATGTTTTATTAGGAGGTAAAAAATCAGCTCATAGGAAAGTTCTGATATATTCAGGAATGAGGACAAGGGACGTATTTATTTATATGACTTATGTATCACCTTTCCTGGAAAGGAACTTAGTCCTGAGCTCTGACACCAGGAAACCCTACATGAATTGTCGTGTTTATTTTCTAACACGAGAACTCCTTTGTGATTCTATGTGGTCTCTCTTTTTACATGACTGTGTACTGTTAAGGTTTTCCATACATGACCAGGTGTCATGCTTTAAGAATCCGTAGACATCATAAAGGCCAGCTTGGCTTGTTGGGTGGGGAGCAGGGTGGGGAGGGACCTTAGAGTGAAAATAAGGGTCTTTCAGTGACAAGTTTTGGGTTTAAACTGTTTTGAAAACCCTGAAGCTTCGGCTTCTCGGTTGATGGTGAGATTGCCCTGTGGGAGTGTGGCTGACTACCTCTAAGGGCCTCCTCTTTGTCCACCAAAGCCTCCTGGGTTTCCGCCAAAACTCGTTGCATTCTTAGCCGACGGGAGGTAGGTGTGCAATTGAGTATGCATCCTAAATGTTCTAAATGTTTCAAAGTTAATATCACTCAAATCTTTAGAAGACCGAAAAGCCCCTATAAAATTAACTTAAGTTTTTCATCTATTTTTTTTCCCCACGAAAGGAATAAAAATACTTTTGAATGGCATGTGATGTGCTTTCTGGAGACAGAAGGAACTTAGCCTTGGGAGTTAGGCAGGTCAGGCTTGAATCACTCTATCTCCTGGTGCTGTGACCTTGGATAAGATAGATGATCTCTCTGAGTCTCCCTTTATCTAAAATGGGGCTGATGATATCTTCGTGAAGGGGGGGCATATGAAGATTAAATTCAAATGGAGGTAGAGCCCTTACTGGGGTTCTTGGCCTAGAAGAAGTGCTCAATAAATGCTACTTTTCTCTCTACACATCCCCACTTCTTGTCTATGTAAAAACCTGATAAAGGATTTTTTAAAAAGATTTTATTTATTTATTTGACAGAGAGAGAGAGATCACAAGTAGGCAGAGAGGCAGGCAGAGAGAGAGGAGGAAGCAGGCTCCCCACTGAGCAGAGAGCCCGATGTGGGGCTCAATCCCAGGACCCCCGAGATCATGACCTGAGCTGAAGGTAGAGGCTTTAACCCACTGAGCCACCCAGGCGCCTGGATTTTTAAACGTTTTTTAAAAAAATGTTTTAAAGGATTTAAAGGATTTAAACATTTTTAATTTTTTAATTTTTTAAAGTTGGGCCGGGGGAGACAGAGGGAGAGAATCTTAAGCAGGCTCCTTGCCCAGTGTGGGGCCCGATGTTGTGAGGCTTGATCTCACGACCCTGAGATCATGGCCCTGAAATCATGACCTGAGCCAAGACCCAAGAGTCAGACAGTTAACATCTGACTGACCCACCCAGGCACCCGGATAGAGGATTTAAAACCAATATTTCAGGTATAAGTACCCTACAACGTACAATGATAAATCTTTTGATGAGAGGCATTTACATGAATTAAAATAGAAAGGGTGCTCTAGGCTCTGGTCTATCCAACCCTTTTTGGGGTCTTTCTAAGTCTGGACTTCAGAAGCATGCTCTGATCGCCCTGCTGGTTGCAGTCCACATGGTTCAGGGTTGACCTATTTTTCCCCGCTGAGGAAATGGGATCGCAGCTCTGCAGTCCTGGTGGGACACACACTTTGTGGAGAGCAGTATATTTGGGCAAGGAAAGAAGTTTTTTGTTGTTGTTGTTGTTGGAAGCTTCCAAAGGATTGTCATCAGGTTCTGTGAAGAATGATGGAGACCTGGAGGTGGGGGTTTGGGGGCACGGTTGGGGTGTAGCGGGCTCTGCTTTTGTCCAGGCCATAGTATGTTATGGACATCCTGGCCAAGTTTGCCCTAGGGACTTCCTCTGTGCAGTCTGCTGGGCTTTCCTCAGGGCCCAGGTAGCTGGGCTTCCAGAATTTAGGGAAGGGAGGGGAAATAATGAGGGGACCCACACGACTGAGGGCGAGGAGCTGAGCAGTCCTTTGCATGTTATACCCTTGGGGGGGTCCTTTGATAGGACCAGTGGGGGTGCTAGGGGGAGGGGTCAGGATGGATGGATGGAGTCCTATTCTTTAGCCCATTCCTCGAGAGGATGAGGACGAAGATGCTAACAGGAGCTCATTACCATTTATTAAGTGCCTGCCATGTGTTGGACGTGGTGCTATGCACCTTGACCTGTATTATCTCTAATCTTTCTTGTTCCCCCATTTAATTGAGATACGATAGGCAGAGAGCATGTGTAAGTGTAGGGTATACAACGTGATGATTTGACTTAAATTATGAAATGATTATCGCAGTAACTTTAGTATCCGTTATCTTCTGTAGATGCAAACATATACATGTGTAGCTTTCCTTGTGATGAGAATTCCCAGGATTTATTTCTTGAACAATGGTCACGTACACGGCACAGCCGCGGGGACTGTAGCCATCATACTGTGCGTTCCATGCCGAGTCCTTTTTTCTGTACCACTGCGAGTTTGCACCTTGGGACCACCTTCCTCGAGTTCCGCTCTCCCCCCATCTCTAATCTTAACGATCCAGCTGACCCCAAGTATTACTCATAGTCCCATTTTATGGAGGAGACTCTTGGCTGAGACTCTTGGAGATGAAATGTTTCCTCCAAGACCCCACAGTCAGCGTAGGCCCAGGCATTTGGGTGAATTTATTGGTATGACAAAGATTATTTTATTTTGTTTTATTTATTCATTTGACAGAGAGAGAGAGAGATCACAGACAGGCAGAGGGAGGGGAGAAGCAGGCTCCCCGCTGAGCAGAGAGCCGGACGCGGGGCTCGATCCCAGGACCCTGAGATCATGACCTGAGCCGAAGGCAGAGGCTTTGACCCACTGAGCCACCCAGGAGCCCCAGTAGGACAAAGATTTATCAGTTGATAAATTAATATTTCCTGAGTGGGAGGGTATTTTGTGGAATACGTGGTGGCCCCCTCCTTCTTTCCTAAATATGTCATTGGACTCTTAAACATGTAAGGATGCTGCCGGGGAATTCTGTGTCTTCTCCACATATCCACACCTATTTTCCTAAAGCTGTATGAAGAAAAGTCACAGGCAATAAAACCACTCCAAGAATTGCCCCTTTGTGATTCTTCTAGAGTGGCCTTTGGCGATATGTAGCTTATTAGTAAGGAGCTGATACTTCTGCTCCGGAGACTGGAGGGAGATGCCCTGAGTCCCAGTTAGAGACCCAGGCTATGTCACCAGGCTAAGTTACCTGGTAGGGCCGGCTGGTCTGCTGTTTGCCCATTTTCTGGCAGTTTGCTCTGGCGCTACGAAATGTTTGCCTTGTTGGTTGTCGCTCTGATAGCATGTCAGGCTTTTCTTCAGCGTGTCTGATTTTCAGTGGGTCAAGACCCACCCGTGCAGACTGGTGTACCTGCGGCTCCTGCCGCCTCCGGTCATGGCAGTGACAGATGCCATAGAAATGACAAATACCTGGCCCTTATGATGTCAGAGACCGGGAAAGAAAAAAAAAAATAATGGGGAAGGGAAAAAATATTACAAACGAAAGGTCAGAAGGAATAATACCTACGCCTCCTCTTGGCTAGGAGTGGCATCCCAAGGGGAGGAAGAGGCTGGGGAGTAGTGCATTTTGCAAGCAAACAAAGTTCATTTTGGGTGGTTGAAAGTGATTTCTGAGTGGAGCTGCCTGGTCCTGGAGGTGAACCGGGGCTGGTTTAGTCCTCCAGACTCTGCCCTGAACTTGGATGGTGACTGCAGCGCCCAGGGGTCACGGGCGTTGAGAAGGGGGCGCTCGGTGCCGGACAGAATGTGTTGAATGCTTGGCCCGAGGAGACCCTGGTGGGTTGACAACTTGTAGAGCTTGGCAGACACAGCCGATTGTCCGCACACTTTTCACACTGCGGTGTAATCGACATTGATTTTGTTCCCCCAGGTTTATTTTTTGAAACCCTACTATGTCCTAGGTTCTGTGGGCTAGCGTGGCAAGCCAAAAACCGCCTCAAGTGCTATTGAGTGGGTGGCCACGGACCTTTGTCACAGAGCTACGGAAGTGAGACGCCCGTTCCCGCACGCAGGTGGGCTCACAGCGAGGCAGGAGCCCCGAGGAGGCCAGGGTGCCTCAGGGACACGGGCCAGGGGCCTGTGCGAGGCTGGAGAAGTGGGCCGTGCCAGGCCGGGAGGGCTGTGGGCCGCGCTGAGGATTTTTCTGGCTTTCCAACTAGGCAGCTTCCCGGGGCCACTCTTTGCAGGGAGGTGGGCGCCCACCCACCACAGCGGCCCTACTCGGTACCCGCCAGGTGCACCGGCCAGGTGGCTTCCTGTGCCGCTTGGGAACCGTCCAGGGCTTGATTCCTCTGCTGGTCTCTGTCCGTGTTCACTTGTTACCCAGAGGTGCCCTCCCTGAAAGGTGGGGACTGTGGACAGGTGGGCAGGGGTAGCTCTCGACCGCCTCCTCGACTGTCTCATTTCTGCAGTTGTTTATTAGGCCGCTGGGGAGGCACGGGTCTGGTGCAGGGCAGGGGAGCCGAGGGGACCTGGCCTGGGTAGTGAGCACCCATGGCGGGGCCTTGCCCGAGGACCTGGGGGTTCAAGTAAGGCTCCCTCCTTTCCTCGGAGCGGGATGGGGCACAGTCTTGGGCTACGGAGGGCAGGTATGTCCTCCACAGCAAGCCAAGATGTTGGGGGCCCAGCACAGCCCCTTCCGAGATGGGATGGTCTGGCGGGTTTTGCAAGGGTTCTGCCTGGAGAAGCGGGATCTCTTCAAAGTTTGTTTTCGGGAAGATTTTATTTCTATGCAGAGACGGGGCTTAGGGCCTAGGAGAAAGGTTAGGGTTTAACCCTGGTGGCACCTTTCTTAATTTGGAATTTCCTGAATGAACGTGGTTTCAGCCCTGGGGCACAGGATCGCCCAAGGGGAAAATTTCCTTTTCTCTGTAAATCACTGGAGAAAAGTGGTCCCCAGCTCGGACCTGCCTTTCTTGGTGTTGGGGGGCAAAGCCAGCTGGGGACGTGCCCCACTCCCTGCAGAGGCTCCCTGCCCCCTCTTACTCTAGGAAACCTCTCCAAGAGGTCATTCCGACCCAGCTGCTTGCCTGAGACCCCTCGGGCTATGAATCTGTGCCTTCAGCCTGAACGTGATTTCTGCCCCGGCCAGGCCCAAACTTGCCGAGCCCTGTGTTGCCAGATGAAGCCCATTCAAATGAGGAGGGCCATCTGTTTCCCAGCTTCCAGCTGCTGTCCCTTCACTTGTAAATGGCCGGGATGCTGCTGGGTTGGGGGGGCGGGGGACCAGTCCTGCAACACAGCTGCAGACTCCGAACAAGTGTTGGAGCTGGGGTCCTGCTGAGAGTAGAAAGGTCCAGCCCTTTAAGTAAACTTGCCGATCGGTACCGGCAAAGGGCCATCCTGAGGCCAGCGCAGGAGGCGGCCTTGCCCTCAATGAGTAACTCTTATCCTGCCCCCTTTCCCTTTTCTTTTGTCCCTGGGTGCACTATATTCATGGGTTCCCAAAGTCCTTACTGTGGGAAGGGCTGGGGGAAAATGTCACAGAGGATCTGGACGTGATCTGACCGTTCAGGGACTTGTCGGGCAGATGGGCCCACTTGAGTATGTCTGTGTCAGGGGGTGAGCTGGTCCCGGAGCTGAGGTGACGCTCAGTGTGGAAAAGTGGGTGACTTGTGGCCCCTGAAAACTTGCTTCTGGACCGTAGTCAGAAGGCTGACTTTGGGACGTGGTTTCTGGAAAGCAGGCCAGTTCCCTCCTTGCTGTAGCCTGGCCCCTCCAGCTTGGGGGCTGTGTAGGACACAGGTTGGGCCCGGGCCCCAGGAGTTTGGGGTTCAGAGCCACTCCCTCCCGGCATGCTGTGGGGTTTCGATAAGGCGCCCTGTCAGGGGAACTCTGCCGCGGTTTCTGTGCCTCGTGTACAAATACCAGGGATCCCTGATTTGTTGGATGGGTGAACAGTAGATGCTATTTTAATAAGCCACTGGCCTCTTCCCTCACTAAAGTCATCAAACAGGTGTCCTTGGTGTTGATAACAACTCTTGCAAGATCCTTGGAGGTTTATTTTAATTTTAATTTTTTAAAGATTTTATTTATTTATTTGACAGAGAGAGAGAGATCACAAGTAGGCAGAGAGGCAGGCAGAGAGGGGGAGAAGCAGGCACCCTTCTGAGCGGAGAGCCCGATGCGGGGCTCCATCCCAGGATCCTGAGATCATGACCTGGGCCGAACGCAGAGGCTTTAACCCGCTGAGCCACCCAGGCCCCCCAATCCTTGGATGTTTAATTCCATTTGGGAACATTCCAGAAATCCCCACTTAGGTAACTTACATAGATACAGTGTGACAGATCTGTGTATTTGAAAGAACACCCCCCCCCCGCCCCCCCCCGCCAGTCTTAAAGTCAGAGGAATGCAAATCAAGGCTCCCATGTGGCTGGGGAAAAAGAAAATCTGCTGCTCACTTAGGATCCAGCTATGGCCCACACATAGGAACCCAAGTCCCCCCTGGCTGGAGCTGGGGTAAGGGATGCTTTTTCTCGGATGTGCCCCCCACTTCAGGGTTTGCAAAGTCCTTCCTGGGCAGCCTCTTGGTTTGTCCTCATGATGACCTTGACTCCAGGCTAGCCTGGAGGTGTTTTTCCTGTTCTATAAACCAGGACTCAGGCTCGGCAATGGGAAGGGGCTGAACTGCTTGTGTTTATGTGGCTTCATCCCTGCAAAACCAGGTCTCAGACTCTTGCCCTTGGATGCTGGTGCTGAACTTCTTCCAATGTGGGCTCTGGACCAGCAGTATGACCATGATCTGGGAGCTTGTGGGAAATTCAGATTCTTAGACCCCACTCCGCATCTACTGATACAGAAACTTTGGAAGTGGGGCCCAAGGAGCTGTGTTTTAATAAACTGTCCAAGTGGTCTTTATGCAAAATAAAGTCTGAGATAAAGTCTGCTGATCCCCTCCTGAAGAAACTCGGTGGAGGAGGCAGACTGTATTTTGCTGTGTGGGTACTGGATGCATAGACAGAGGCTGTAGTGTCTTGGAGGTGAGAGCAGTGTGGGCTGTGTTGATGGGAATCAGGGATTTTCAGAGATGATATCTGAGCTGGGCTTTGAAGCCTGAATAGGAGTTTGCCAGGCAGAGTAGTGGGACAGGGTTTCCAGATAGAGGAAAGAGTCCCCATGAGGACAGACAAGTCTAGGATGTGAGGGAGAAGGTGGAGAGGGGTCTGGGGCCAGGAGCAACTTAGGCCCTAATGTGGGTGATGTTCTTTGGGTTTTTCCCTGTCAGAATGGGGAGTGGTCTCTGTCTTTTTTTTTTTAAAGTCAAGGATCAGATTTGCTTTTCAGAAACTTACTCTGGTGGTCCATGGTGGATACATAGGGTAGACTGTGGCAGTGGGTTGGGGGCCTTGTAGAGGTCTTTTGGAGAAAAGGGACGGGGCTTGTGGTGAACCTGCATGTGAGGTCTTGCCCTTGCTCTCTTTTCAGAGCTGTTTCAGAGGGACTTCACTGGGGTGCAGGTGCGGGGCCCCACTGGATGGGAGGCAGGAGGGAGAAGTGGGGCTTCAAGGAGGACTTGGAGCTTGAGTTGTTCAGCAGGAGGCTGCATGCAGGCGGGGAAGCTGTGCAAGGAAGGGCACGTGCTGGTTTGGGGTAGCACCTCGGGAAGCTGGAAATGGGGGCCCGAGAGCAGGGACTTGAGCGGCATTGACCTGGAGCGGGGGGATGGGGGAGGGGCTGTGGGGATGGAGGGGAGCAGAGTGCAGGTCAGGGAGCCCCAGAGCCAGGGGTGGGATTCGGCACCTGCTCGCAGACACAGGAGGTGTGGAAGGAGGAGGAGGTCCCAGGAAGCCAAGAATACCACGGGGCTCTGCAGTTAGGAACTCACACACATGCACAAGGAGAAAGCAGAACAATGCCGTGGATGACTAACACTTATCCATGTGTCAGGGGCGCCGGGAATGTAATAGGAGGGGTCCCCTCTGCTGTGTTATGTCCCCATCCTTCCACGTTGAGAACAGCTGAGTAGGTGGCTTTCCTTTCTTTTGTGCTGCCACGGAGGAGCCGTGATTTCGGCTGGAAGGTCTCCCTGCTGGCGGATCCATTTGTGCTTGATGTGAAGGGCCGCCCGAGCTTGACGCTTTCTGCCGCTCTTTTATTACGTTCCTGGTCTGCAGGTGAAGAGACAGGATGTGATGACAAAAGCTGAGAGCTTTGTTTCCGGTCGCAAAGTTTTGAAGCGGCCGATCTGGGACTTGGGTCTGTTTTCCAGGTGATCACATCTCCAGCGTGTCCTTTTCCGTGGAGTCACCGGGGCGGGGATGGAGATGGGACCCGAGCCTTAATGCCAGGGCACCAGGAAGGGCTCAGGGACCAGCTGTGGGAGTCGAAGGAGCATCTGATGAGGAAGGTGGCTTAACCCCTGTGTACGAGGAAGAGGGCTGTGCCATTGTCAGGACTTGGGGGGCTGAACACATTTTGGGGGCCGATGAGGTTTTCAGCACTGGAGATGATGTGTTCATTTCAGAGGTGACGCCTCTGCAAGGCCACACCTGATCTTAAAGGTTGTGTTGATAAAGGTCCGGCAAAGCCGTTCCTTCCTTCCTTCCTTTACCTCCTCATGAAGCCCCATCCCCCGCCCCCCAGTTCCCTTCCTGATACAGAGAATAGAAAACCTTCCCACCGGGAGAAAATTCCCAGGAGTCTGGGTCAGCCAGCAGGGACGCCAACAGAGCATCCAGGGAGCCCTGAAGATCTTGAGAAGCTTCCTCTCGTGTCTGGCCAGTGTGTTTCTAGAAGGCAGGAGGCTTGGGCCTGGGTGACCAGGTGGCCGAGAGCATAGACCCCTCATTGTGTACCTGGCCAGGGGCGTGGGGTATTGTAACAGAACTTGTGGCGCTAGTTTCTGCTTTGGATCATCTAATGGCATGTTTGGGAAATGCTTTTTGAGCAGAGGGCTGACTTTTGAGGTTCTTGCTCAAGCAGAGCTCCTGGGCACCTGCGTCCTGGGGGTCCGGTGGACATTCTGCTCTCCTGAACATTAGAGTTTGATGCCGGGGTTGTGACCAGGGAGTAAACCTTCCTCTTGCTGTCCCCCTCTCTCCCTTTTGGAGAACATGATAAGTAACAGGATCAAAAGGAGAGGTGATACAGCAGGACCGGGAGTGAACATTTGTACATCTTGGGGGAGAGTCATGACTCCTTAGATGGGCCTTCCTAGGCCCTTGGCCGTTTCTCCAGTTGGATTTCCTCAGGGCACTAGCATCATTTCTTTTCAAACCTGGAAAGCTGTTGGCCACGTATCTCAGCGATAGACCTGAATTATATGAGGGGTGTGCCTAAATATATAATTTTTAATGGTTACCATATTGGGGCCATATGCCATTATCCCATCTGATCACGAGGAATGTGAGCCAGCCCAGAATTTCTGGAACAGGCAGGCTACTGTGGCAGAGGTAGCTATTAGTGGTTGTTATGGCCCCTACGGAACCGACAAGGAGAGTTTTAAGTGCTGACGTGTGTCTGTTAAGACACCCCGACGATGGGTCGGAGAGAGAAATCCGCAGCCTTTCAGACTTGAGGTATCTGCGTTCCATTGCTTTGACTTCTCTGTGTCCCCCGTTTTTATGTTGGCCGTATTTCTTGAGGGAGGGAGCTTTCCTCTTTCTGCTGTGCTGCCCATTTGTCTCTCCCTCCTGCCTCTTAAAGACCGGGTAGTCCCATGCCTTATAAGGCCTCCGTTTGATGTCGGGCGTTTTGTCTTCTGCAAGTCCGATCTTGCAGAGGGGAAGCTTGGAGGCTGTCTGAGCCGAAACAGCCGGGTCTGCCGCCGCCGCCTTCACCGGCTGTGTGTCTGCAGAGCCCCCCTGGTAGGGTCCACAGGGGCGGTCATCTCTGACGTCACTGGGAGGGGGGACCCCAGTGCCTCTATGGCTTCCTGTTGGTGAGTTTCGATTGCCAGGCGGGCTGATCTGGCGCCATCCGCCTCTGCGGGTTATGGAAAAGCTGGGCCGCGGTGCCCAGGGTCTCGACTGTCCTGACTCCCTCAAGTCCCGCTTGTGAAAA
Organism: Procyon lotor; assembly: GCA_028646535.1. Classification (NCBI taxonomy): domain Eukaryota; kingdom Metazoa; phylum Chordata; class Mammalia; order Carnivora; family Procyonidae; genus Procyon; species Procyon lotor. The sequence goes on along the minus strand of CM053617.1, from coordinate 62,641,338 downwards.
TGCTTCAGGAGTCCTGTGTGAGATGAGGGGGTTTTGTGTTCTGTTCCCATGGACAGAAAATTGGGAACGGGCCAGTTAAAACTTCGTACCCGGACCGCGGCTGCAGGCCGTCCCGAAGACCAGGAGGGCGAGTCGAGGCTAACCGGAACGGGGGGTCGGCCGCCGCTTCCTTCCACGTATCGCGTGCACTGTGACATTGCAGTGACCTTTGCAGCTTGGGCTGCTTCTGTCCCAAGGCCAGCAGCCCCGCGGCGCTGATGTGTATTTCTCTTGGACGGGGCGGTGCCATGTTGGGGGGCGGGGGCACCAGGAAACCCGGGCTGTTTTACTGCTCCTGCCCCCGGGGCTGGTGCGGCCCTTCCCGTGGGAGCCCCGAGCTGTGCCGAGGGGCGCACCCCGCCACCCGCCAGGCCTCCGCTCCGGGTCCACGCCCGGGGGTCGGGAGTGGGGGGGTCTGTTTCCCCAGATCTCGCTCTTTCTCCCTTCTTTTAACCCTTTCTGGGGGAATGTGGTTGGGGCTTGGATGCCCTTGGCTATCTGAGGGGGGGCTGCCTTCCAGGGGCCGCCCCACCGCATCCTCGAAGAAGCCGGGGTTCCTGTTTCTTAGCCGTGATCCTCTTGGCTCGTGAAAAGCCACCGTCCCGAGGAAACCCCAGCAGAGGCTGACTGTGCCGCGTGACGTCGTCGTCCTGCTGGCACAAGCTGCTTTGTTCGGCCGGAACAGTTGAGATCTGTCGTCCACCCTCCGCAGGCGATTGGACCGGGCGAGATGCGGGCTTCCCATCTGTTCTCTGTTTGCATTCGGGCGCCATTTCAAAAACCACACGGGAAAGTTTATAGGCAAACGTTATAAAAAGTGACAGTCTGAATTGCTGCTACGGCTGGCTTGGCAACGTAAAGCGTTACCTGAAATAGCTTACTGTTCCAGACGCCCGCCCCGCTCCCGTCGTCCCCGGGCAGTTCTGCTGGTGACACTGGTGAGGGACCCAGCGCCGGGCACGGTGAAGGTGCATAAGTCACGGCCCTTCACTGCCTTTCACGGGATGTCCCCCCGCCCTCCCCTGGGCGCTGGGCACAGCCAGGATTTGCTTCCCTGGGCTTCTTTACCTGGAGGTCAACCCCCGCGGCCTGCGGCCAGTGACATCGGCGCAGTGTCGCTCCGAGGGTTCATGGCCCCTGCCTCAGTTTCCTTCTCTGCCCAGATGAGCCCCCACCCCCCGCTCCCCAGGGGTGAGGGCACGAGGCCTTCCTGAGGGGAGGGGAGGGTGGCCCACGGCGGGGATCACCCAGACTGCATTCGGGGGAGATGGCTGCGGGGGTGCCCACTCTTCCATTTCCTAACCTCCAGTAGTCACTTCACAGAGAAGCAGCAGTGAGACCTGCTGCTGCTGGCACTTCTCAGGGTTTGGCACTTCTGGGGAGAAAGCTGAAGTTCATGTGCCCAGTGTGTGCATGCGGCGCGTAGAACCCAGCATGGCCAGCCCTCCCCAGATGTCACCTGCTGAGCTGTTGCAGGTCCCAGCGGCAGTGCCCAACGCTAGTGTGCATCTCTGCTTACTTTCTCACTTGCTTGCGAACTTATATTAGGAGAGATAGGCGGGGACCTTCTGTGTCTGTCTGGGGACGTCCCTGAGAGAGTATTTGGTGTGGAGCAGAGTGGCTTCTAACCCCGTTGTGTTTTGGCGAGATCAGATGAGGGACAGTGTTGGGCCTGTGAGCTCCGCGTGGATTTCAGCCCCTGCTCTGCACAAGAAAGGGTAAAAGTAAGGCGTAGCACCAGAAAACAAAACAAAACAAAGCAAATCCAGGAAATGTTAATATGACTCTAAAAGGCATTGTTTAAATCTCCTGGGGAAGACTTTGCCCTGTGTCAACCGTGGTGTGTTAGAGCGGGCTGAACCCCTGGTTGGAGTCTGGGGGAGGCCCCGGCCGTGTTCGTGGAAGAGGACCGACCTTAGGGAGGTGGCGGGGACATTGCAGACGTGGCCTCACTGGTGTCAGAGGACTGGGCGGATCTTCTTGGCTCCGCCCAGAACAGCGTGAGGGAGATACCTGTGCAGGTGTGGGGAGAGCACTCGGGGAGCGTGTTTGCAGGGCGCGGGCAAGAAAGCCACGTGTAGGATTCGGGCACAGAAGAGAAACCCAAGTGCAGAGTGGCCTCTTGGGGATGGGTGGGGACAGAGTGGCCTCCACAGAGCCAGCTGTTGGGGTTCCAGGCAAATCGCCCATGTCCTTGGCACCTTATCCCAAGGTGTCTGATGCCAGAAGCCACAAGCTGGGCGCGGGTGCTCATGGGAGGTGTGGCAGTGGACTGGGGTGCGTCCCTTCCCTCCTCCCCCTTACCCCTCTTGGTATCATTTCTCCCCAGACGCTTCCTCTGCCCTCCCCTTCTTTTTACACACCTGTTCGCCCTTCTGTCTGAGCCACGCCCAGTCCTCCTGGCCTGCACCCTGGTCTTTCTGGGCCTCCCACAGCCCCGGTGAGCTTTCTGTGAACGAATCCCTCAGGTGAGGGAGGAGCACGTGCTTTCTGAATTTCCCACGATGTTAGTTACGGCTTCGGACTTGGAGTCAGGTGGCTTGGTCTTATGGATGAACATCATCATTGATGTATTTGGGGGAGTTATTTTACTATCCTTGAAGCTTATCATCTAACTGGAAAATTGGGTGACAGTTTTGACCTGGTTTTACTAGAAAGAAAAACCGATTTTGGTATAAGTCCTCTTCCATGGAGATGGGAGCCTATCAGTAAAACTATCCTGTGTCCCGTGGAGATCCACCAGTCTAGGTTTTCTCCGAGTGTCCTCCAGAGAGAGTGGTGCTCGAGTCACCGGGAGCGACTTCAGCCTTGAGGAATGACAGCAGCAGTGCCTGTCATGGGCCCGATAAACTACAGATGGGACAACGGGGTTCCTGTTGGTTGGCTCTTGGGGTCCTCACAGGGACACCATGTTATTTGGGCTTCTTGCTCATCAGTGGATGAGGGGCTGGGGATGGAGAGATCAGACAGGAACAGAGTGGACTTGGGCCTCAAGGCTCCATCCTCTTCTTGTGTAGGATGGCACCTGTTTATCAAGTAGCCCCTGTGTGTCTAGCCCCAAACAGGACACAGTCCCTGCCCTTGAGGCCTCCTGTCCCCTGTTGCTTCTACATCCGGCAGGTGGTGGTGTCTTTGGTGACATGGTCCAGACCCTTCTGGTTTCAGCGAGACTTAGTGGTTTACCTATTTCAGGTGAGGCAAAGGATTCTCAGCAAAAATGTGTTCCTTTAAAAACAGGGAGATCATGGTTCCACCTTGGTCAGGGAGAGATTCTTCTACATCATAAGTGCAAGTATCTTACGTATCTTTTTTTTTTTTTTTTTTAAAGCAGTGTGAGCGTGTCCCCCTGCCTGCATGAACTAGCACGTGATTCTGACCTGAGGGCCGGAGTAGAGGCAGGCTGGCTGAACGAGTCCCAGTCTCTCCTGAAGAGAGAGAGGGCACCGTGGTTTGGGTCCAGCTCTGACTCAGAGGGAGTCCAATTTTATAATAGTCTTAGTGATGTGCTGATGAGGCCATGAGTGGTCTTCATAAATATTGATTATTTTATGACCTGGGCTAATCCCGTGTAAATTCATTCTAACACTGCGGGGGCTGTTTCAGTAATTATTTGTTGGTTATAGGGGACCCAAAGGGCATCTGATCCTTTCTTTGACCAGCTGTGGACGGGGCTGGGCCAGGTGTCCTTTGGGACACCGTGGGTACTGAGGTGACTCCAGGGTGTGGGGCAAGGTCTGAGATTTGGGGTCAGCCTGAATTCCTTTTTCTCCTCCTCTTCCCCAATTTCCCTCTTTTCTAACTTTTCTGCCCAGGCTTCAGAGTTCAAGATCTTTCTTTTTGTCCTACAATTCGGTTGCTACGTTTTTCAAACGCCACTCTGCCCTTTAGTCCCTAGAGAAGCCTTCCCCGAACAGCTCATTCAACGGGGCTTGGCAAACTTTTTGTAAAGGGCAAGGCTTTGCGGGATGGAGGGCGTCCGTTGGGACCAGACCACTCTGCCACTGTAACAACCGCGGCCCAGACAATTCTTCAGGAACGAGCGTGGCTGCGAGCCAGCAAAACTGTGTTTGCAAAAACGGGTGATGGCTGGCTTTGACCTGGGGGCCCCAGTCTGCCAGCTCCCGGCCTAGAATGAGTCCCCCCGCACTGTGCTGGTGCTGCCGTCTTGTGGGGTTGGGCTTCCAGACCCTTGAGACCACCTGCCGTACTTTATATTTTGGCTGATTTTCTATTTCTGGTCGGTCACCTCTGCTGTCATAAAGGTCCCATCAGTGTTGTTGTGAGGATTTCATTGTGCCCTGTTGCTTCCTGAGCATCCAGGGTAGAGTGTGGCCAGTGGTCTGTATTCAGCAAGTGTGTTGAATGAGAAAAACAGATTTACTTGGGAAATGTAACCTGCCTGTGGATTGGGGTTTTCTGCCCTTGTTTCCGGGTATGTTGGTCCACGTTAAATTTGACTTTTATGTTCTTATTTTTTGTTGTGGTTGTGCCTTCATGTCCACATCCTCGGCAGCATCTGGGCCCATCTCGGCGTGTGTGCTGTTAGAGGTGACCCTTTGGGGAGCCCTGGGCCTCCCATGTTGGCTGTTGATGGTGGTGCTGTGGAGGATTTCTAGAAGCAGAGGCATGCGGTCCTCCCTGTTCCTTCCACAGTGGGACTAAGGCACGAAGCGACTTTATTCCCTTGTTACATGGGAGATTTGTCCAGACTACACTCACAAGGGCAAAACAATTGCCTTGTGATGCTGCCCAGATTTGGAGCCATCCCAGAGCTGGGAAGCTTGATGTTTCCTGGGCCTGGGACTCTGGGTACCATTCACAGTTACCATTGTGAGGGATGAAAGCCCATTCATGGGGCCTCATGGGTCCCGGCCAGCGGCTCCAGCTGCTCTCCTTACAGGCCTGTGGCTCTGTTTCACCTCGGCTTGCACACGTTGCACAGGTCTCCTCTTGCCCTGCATATCTGGGGACTGCAGTTGTGGTCAGCAAGGGCCCCTTCCATGTGTATGCCTGGGGGTGGGGCGGGACACCCAAGGAGACTTGAGCCCTCCATCTAGATCTTGCTGTCTCCCCAGAAGACAGGGCATGGCCATGGGATTTGTGGGGCTTCCCTAGAAGTGGGCAAAGCGGACAAAGCGAACAGGTGAACAAGGAGGGGAGATTTATGTCACCCCAAGCCTAGGAGATGGATGGCAAGCTCACATCCAGCAGGATGATTTGGGCCTTGAAGGATGAGTTGGGTAAATGGGGAGGTGAGGGAGGAAGAAGGACCCCTAAAGGGACCTAGAGTTAGAGGCCTGAGGGGGCTGGAACCCAGGACATGTGATGGGGGCCGGCAGGCAGGGCAGGACCAGGTGTGTGGAGTCCGAGGGTCGGGTGTGCAACACTCAGCGGCTCCGTTTCCAGATCCATTTCATTGCAATGTGGAGACCACTTCTCGGCTGTCTGTGGGGATTTTGATCTTTTTGGTGTGAAGAAAAACAGCGTGTTCCAGCTTACCCAGCACAGAGTTAGGTCTCCAGACCAGCGAAGCAGTCTGAGCCTGAGAGTTTTGTAGAAGGACTCATTAGTCTCCCTTGAGTTTGAGGCATTTCATTTTAAGAAGCTCAGCTTTGTGACAACAAAGTCTAGCAAAAATAAATAGAGGTAGGTGTGTGTGTGTGTGTGTGTGTGTGTGTATGTGTGTGTGGGTGTAGACACACAGCCGTGCAGTTGTATTGAATGAGAAAAAATGATGAAACACGCGTCCCTACAAATAAAAAAAATGCTGCAGGAATAGAATTGCCTGGATGTGACCGTTGCGAGCAGACTTGGGATTGGCAATCGACTGAAAAGTTTTCTTGTACGATATCGTTCCATGCTGGGTTTCGGGTGTGTGCTCACACCCCTCAGCTCACAGACTCAGCGGGGCCGCTTCCGCTGGGTGCTTCCTCCGGTCCACGGCTCAGACACTCAGTCTGCTCTGTGCACGAGGCTACCTCCTGGGTTCCCGGGCGCGGACAGAGGCGAACGCCTGCTGGGGGCCATTTGCAAGCCAACAACGGCCTCTCCCAGGAATAAACGGGCCGCCACTGACTTTTGTTGGACGTTCTCTCCTTTTCCTCCTTCCCATCTGTCTCCATCTTCTCTCTCCTACCTTTCTGCAGAGCCGCCAACCAAATACCAAATCTCCCAACCTGAAGTTTACGCGGCTGCGCCCGGGGAGTCGCTAGAGTTGCGCTGTCCGTTGAGAGATGCCGCCACGATCAGTTGGACTAAGGATGGGGTACACTTGGGGCCCAACAATAGGACAGTGCTAATTGGGGAATACTTGCAGATAAAAGGTGCCACGCCTAGAGACTCCGGCCTCTATGCTTGCACGGCGGCTAGGCCCGTAGACAGCGAGGCTGTCTACTTCATGGTGAATGTCACAGGTGAGTTGGCCTGCGAGCCCTCCGTTCTCTCTCCTCTGTAGCCGTTTTCTGGGTCAAATTGTACTGGACAAGTGAAATCATAGCAGGAGCCGGATGCCATGCACGGAGCCTCATAGTTTGTTATTGATCTGTGTTCGAAGTTCTTCCACGGGACCAGCTCAGCCACAGAGGCTGGTCGTTAAAAATGACAGGATTCTCCTGTGCAAAGTAACATTTTCCTTTTAAGACAGTCCACTTTTATAGAAGTGAAAACACGTCTTCAGCCACCCCCCCCCCCCCATACTGCTGGCATCCTTGGCGTTTAGAATCCAGGATTGAAATTTGATGTGGAAGATTTCTGATTCCTTTTATTAAAATGTGAGTTTCTCTCCTTTTTGATTTTTCTTCCATGCAGTTGGGGGGAACTGCTTGGACCCCCTCTGTGGCCGAGTTTAAAGGTTTTGCTTTCAGAAGTTAGTAAGCGGATGGAAGGCCACACAGGGGCTAAGTTTGGCTAGGGACTGAATTTAAATTCCCTTCTTGAAGGGGATCCGAGAACTGAAAGGTGGTGTTTGTTGGAAAGAATCTTTGGACGGATCACAACACAACTAGTAGATCTGTTGGGGACTCGAATGCTGTTTGAAGTTTAAAAATCCAGTTTCGCTATATCCAACTTGACAGCATGTTTAAATAACGTGAAAGCAGAAAGCTTTGCGAATCACAATACAGACCAACCGTCATCACGGAGAGAAAATTTAAGCCATTAAAACCGTCTTCGCTAAACACGGTCTCGGACTTTTTGCGTGGGCTCCCGGGTTGTGGAAGGCCCTCTCCAGAAGGACCGAGCTGTACAGGATTGCAGCCTTTTTCTTCGCACAAACGCAACCATGGCTATATTCTTTTGAATACAGATGCCATCTCATCTGGAGATGACGAGGACGACACAGACGGCTCCGAGGATTTTGTCAGTGAGAACAGTAACAACAAGAGTAAGTAGTGGCCGCCTCGGAAGGTTCCGGAGTGAGCAGAGCCTGGTGGGAAGTCCGGACTCTAACCTGTCGTCTCGTCCACTCTTCCGGATGCTGTGTCTGTCCCTCCGGCCCCCGCCTTTCTCCGCTGCGTCTGCTCTCCCAACTTTCTAATTCTGGGAATAAACCAGTGTTCCTGTATGCCCTTTTCTACCGTTTGTCCTTTCTTATTGTGTCCGAAAGCCGCGCTCTCTGGAAAGCACGATTTTCCTTTCCTTGATTTTCATTTCCTCTTGGGTTTCTCACCGTTCAGAGACATCACCCGAGTTGAACCGCATACCGGCTCCTGGTTTGCTGTGACAGCGCGGGGCTTACCTCGGGGGTTCTCTGCTGGGGGGCACCTCCTCCTCCTCCCTCCCCGGGGGGACACAGGGCAGTGTTTGGTTGTCTCATCACGGGTAGGAGGGATGCCGGTGGCATCCAGGGGGGCTGCAGTGTATAGGACAGCCCATAACGCAGGAGGATCTGGTCCAGGACGTCAGTGGTGCCGAGGCTGAGAAACCAGGGCCTTTTTAAACATTACCGTGCGCCGAGTGGAAATAAGGAGAGTAGCGTGCCTTGCTTCGCACACAGCGAGAGAGAAGGTGTCATTTGCTGTGTTGAAGGTGGTTAACACTGAGCAGTGACACGTGGGCGGCCTTGACGGAGAAGCACATGGCCTCTCTGCCCCTGTCCCACGGGCACGCAGTTTAACTTCCGTGTCAGTGTCTTCAACTGTCAGTGTCTTCAACTATAAAATGGGAAGAGTCACGGTGCCCGTTGGGGTTGTCAGTGAGAGCTAGATGAGTTTGTATTTGTACAGAGCTCAGAGGAGCGTGTGCATTTGTTCAAGAGAGAAGGTAAAGTAGAACCTCCGTTGTCTTTCCAATAACACGGCTTGCTTGTTCCTAAAGTGATTTTAGACTGGGCACCGGCATTCTTCGCTCAGGGGTTATATTCTACATTTTTTTCAAAAGGATTTTCATCAGTTTAATAAATTTAAACCAGGCCTAGATAATAAGACAATTACTTATGAAAAGAGGCCCAGGGCTATTTAAGGGAAGACGAGAAAATCGATACTGTTAGGGATCTGGAAGAATGTTAGGTAGGGAATTGCATTTGTCCTTGAGTCTCCTAGCAGCTTAGGCAAAAAGGAAAATATTTTGGTCTACAGTTTTCACTGTTTGGGAAAAAGAAAGTTTAGGGCCTGGACCACTAGCATCGGCATCATCTCTAAGAACTTACTAGAAATGAAAATGCCAAGGCCCCACCCCAGACGCACTGAATTAGTAACTCTGGGGTGATTCTCCTGTCCAGTGAAGAATGAGAAGCCCTGGGCGCCTGGGTGGCTCAGTGGGTTAAAGCCTCTGCCTTCAGTTCAGGTCATGATCTCAGGGTCCTGGGATCGAGCTCCGCATCGGGCTCTCTGCTCAGTGGGGAGCCTGCTTCCTTCTCTCTCTGCCTGGCTCTCTGCCTACTTAGGATCCCTCTCTCTGTGTCAAATAAATAAATAAAATCTTAAAAAAAAAACACAATGAGAAGCTCTGACTTAGGGATTCACCCATGTCGATGTGCCTTGAGCAGGAGTCTGCTGTTAGAACTCTTGTTTGTAAGACGGTGGGTGAGTGAAAC
>CM053617.1:62610855-62632168 GCA_028646535.1 Procyon lotor | reverse complement strand
CCCCCTGCCCCCCCCCCCCAAGGTAGAGAAAGGTATTATTCCTGTGTTATTGATTGGAAATTCACAGTTCAGTGAGCAAAAGGAAAAACTGCCATTTGCTTGTCCACCTTTGCATGTTGAGTCACAGTGCCCCGTCCTGGTCCCCAGGGTGACAAAGGGGGTGCAGTGTTGTTTATAGCCCCACGTGGTGCCCATACATGGGATCTCCACTCTGGCGGCAGCTGGGTTGTGTTGGCATGTCTGCGAGCCGCACTGTCCTGCAGAAGCAAGTCTGATAGCAGGTTACCGGGAATACTCGGGAAGCAGTCCGGGAATACTCGGGAAGCAGTACAATGTAACAGCAAGGTATAGACTACGTAACAAGTAGACCGACTGAACCGACCCTCTTTCTGACGATTGGGAGGGATTCCTTGCGACAGAGCTCCAGGTTTTCCTCCTGAACACTAGTCCCACCTGCCCGGTGGCGGTGCAGACGGCGCAGGGAGCGGCACGTACGTAATGAACGTCATGCCTTCACCCGGGGACCAGGCTTCTTTGTAATTAGCTCTCGAATGACACCAAGTCTGCCCTGAGATGGGTGCTCTGCAGTGATTAAGGGCTGGTGTTAGCTGTACCAGGGAGATACTGCTGTCGGGAACTGCCTCTGTTTGGTGCCTGTGAAACATTAGATGCGATTTAAAGTGATAGCAGTTCTTAGCTGGCTACTTGGCCTCTGCCATCTGTTAGTGTGATTAGGCTGGTCTGATTCACAGGTGCAGCCTGGGGCAGCGGAGATTAAGCAGCTGTGGCCTGTGTGGACGGAGGAATGCCATGGCCGGGGTAATTGGCAAGGCAGGGAAGGGGATGTTGCCATTAAAACGATTTTTTGCCACCTCCAGTGTCAAATGCCTGACCTGATTAATAGGGAAAATTGTCGAAGCACCAAATTCCGTGCATTTTCAGCCACCTGGAAAACACCCATGTGTCCAGATCGATTCCTCTGGTGCCTTTTGATCGTCTGGAAATGCCACTCGGGTGTGTTTGAAAGTTCCTCTTCAGTGAAGTTAACAAATGATGCTCCAGTGACCCTGTGCCGACAGTCACATTTCTGGACTTGTCTCAGGTTTTTCTTTTCTTTTTTTCTCTTTTGGGGTTTTGGTAGTTGTTTTGCAGCCAATGGCTTGAAAAATACATTGCAGGTCATTCCCTCTGCTGGTATGCTTGATTTTTGTTTGTCTGATTTGGGCGGTTAGCTGTAAGAAGGCGAGCTTATCTGCCTGGTGGAGTTCTTCAGTTTTGTACAGAGAACAGAAAGCGTGGTGGTCAGGTACAATGGCAAACGTAAGTCCAAAATTAAGGCAGGCTTGTTGAATTTTGACCATGAAAGTAGGTCTGATTTTTTTATAGGGATGTTTTGCAATATTTAGATTGACCTTAACTCTTACACCATCGTATGAGACCCACCCAGCTCAGCTCAAAAGTGGGCTCCCCTATAGGGATTTCCTTGCTTACACAAGCAGATTGAGTGGCTCGATTTTGAAAGTTCATGTGTCCCGTTCTCTGGCATCATGGGCCGTATCGCATCGTGTCTCATACCTGCCTTTCCCGGTGGACACTTTGGGAGGCAAGGACTAGCCTGGATGTTGAGGGAATAGTTTGTGAAATTACAGTCCTCATATACATCTTTTACAGGTCTCATTACAAGTGGTAATGCTCAGGTCTGGTCTGTGCCTTAAGAGAATAAACTGGTGTTTCCCAAAGTATATCCCTTTGGAACCCTAGTCCAGAATAATTCTGTACGAAGAAGGAGTGGTATTTTGAAATGGATTTGAAAAATACCTCCTCCTGTGACCGTTTCTCAGAAGGTTATAGTGTCCATCAGTCAGCATAATACAAACTCCACAGTGTTTGTGATAAAACATCTATTTAATTTTGGCCTTTCCCAGGGTTTTCCAAACTTACCGACCATAACACTCCTTTAAAAATCCAGCATTTATTCACATCCTGTTGCACATGCTTTGAAAATCCCTACAATGGGCTGATTTGATTGACCTTTTTTTTTTTTAATTTTATTTATCTATTTGACAGAGAGAGAGAGAGAGATCACGAGTAGGCAGAGAGGCAGGCAGAGAGAGAGGGGGAAGCAGGCTCCCCGCTGAGCAGAGAGCCCGATGCGGGGCTCGTTCCCAGGACTCTGAGATCATGACCTGAGCTGAAGGCAGAGGCTTTAACCCACTGAGCCACCCAGGCGCCCTTGACCCGACTTTTCTCTTGCCTTTTAAGTCAAGTCCTTCCATCACAGATGTGAAGGGCATTCTCAGGTCATATTTTAGCAGCTGACTAGCTGATGACCTCAGACCCTACCAGCGCTAGATGTTTCCCTGAGCGGAACAATCCTGTGATGTCATTACAAGCCTGGCTGCCAGGAAATAATGCAGCTTACGTATGCCCTTTAGTGAAACAGAAATTTCTTGGGACAGAAAGTTGTGATTTCAAATGCTCATTTTTGAAATGCATCCAGATTGAGGGTTTTTGAAAGGCTCAGGGTTTCTACTTCAGCAGGGAAAGCGTGACTTCATCAGTCTTTGCCTCCCCTACTTGCAGGTATCTTAATGGGTTATCTGGCAGCCAATAAGCAGACGTGCATGTCCATTTTTTTTTTCTCGAGTGATTTTTATTACCTCAAGCAGGTGTTTAAGTGATTAATGTTTCTGAAGAGCTTGAGACTTAGTTCTCGAGAAGATCATGATTGACAAAGTTCAGGTTAACTGCTGAACTAGAGAGAATTGATAGCGAGTTTGCTTTATCAAGGTTTTTGCTCCTGGAGTGGTTCTTTCTCTCGAGTGAAGAGAGAGACAAGGCAATTTTCTATTTTGGTTTCCTTCCTGTTGAGACCTGCAGGCACCCATACTCTGTGTCAGGGAGAAAGACAATGTTTCTGGAACTAGCCAGGGAAAATGAAGGAACGTGAGATTCCACACTCCTTTTGTTGGTTAATCAGCTGATAACAGTTCACTGTCGCCTTTGGTTTAATTGGGATTTTTACTTGGTAGAGATGATATCTAAGTTGGTAAATGTTGTGTTGCAGTTTCCAGGAATTGAAAATAATAGTAATAATAATAATACCCCGAGCACACAGGTTTCTTGAATTTCTTGGCTTTCTTTCGTAATGAAAACCTCATCCTAAATTGGTTTGGGTGTTATATCATGAAAGCCAGGGATGGTGTTCTGTCCGGAAGGTTGGATTGAATCATCTCTTTCTTGGCCTCCCCCGTGGTCAACCAGCATAACCAGTAAGTGGAGGGTTTTCTTTTGAAGGCAGATCCTAGGAACTCCCACAGGGTGGCTGGTCCCCCAGCGGACTCGGGCATTTCAAATGATGGTCACTTGCCTGGCTTGTTTTAATGTGTTTCTTATCAAGTGCCTCACTGGTCAGCAAGTTGTTGTTTTTAATGAGATTCTCAAATAACGCCCGCCGCCCCCATAATCACACACTCACTCACGTCTCTGTATTTTGTTAGATTTGTTTTCTCTTAGTTTATGCAAAACTGAAAACAGCTGAACCTCAGTCTACTGGCAGGATGGGGGTGGAGCTCAGAGACATCCTCCCACCCCTACCCCTGTCAGGGTCAAAGCATTCAAATGTCCTGATTAGTGATATTTTTAAAGGCCCTAATTATAGACTTAAGACAGAGGCCTTAGTGGGGCTTTAGGGAGTTTGTGAGACTTAATCTAGGAGCTGAAACAGGCTGTGTTTTTTTATTTTTGCATCAATAAAAATACAGTTGGCAGTCATCAGTGTCCACAGCTCACATAAATCTTGAACTTTTGACTTAATTACCATGGGAGAGTTCAGAGGGCAGCCTGAAGTAGTTGAAAGAGCATTGCCCAGGGAGCTGGAGGCCTGGGTCTCGCCTCAGCCTGGCCTTGGCCATGCAACCTTGATCGGATCAGTTGACCTTTCTGGGTGACATTGATCACATCAGCCGTGGTCACCAGATGTCACTGAGGCCTATGGTAATATGATTCCATGTTTCTTCCTTTAAACCGCTGGGCTGTATTCTCTTTTTGATTTCAGACCATAGACCTTAGATGTCCGTGTTGGGATACATACTGGGACATGTAAGGGCTTCTGTGGGGGCAGCCCGTGTTTTCAATTGGATGGTCAAAAGAAACCCTCTAATCTTACCCTGTGTTGGCACAATCAGTATCTGCCTACAATACCTGGACAGAATGTTAGGACGGGGAGGGCCCTTACCAGAACATTCAGTTCAACTTGTTCATTTTATAGCTCAAGCTTCTAGCAGTTGTCCATCTGGTACCTTTGTCCATCTGCACATCCATCCATCCATCCATCCATCCATCCATCCATCCATCCAATAAACACCTGAGTGCCTACTCTATGGGATGAAGATGACTCAGGCTGGACCCTCCAGGTGCTCTACTCTTACTGGTCAGCACACATTGAAGGGGATGCATTTCAGTATGGAGCCTTCCTGGTGCTGCAAACACATAAAAGACAAAAAGGAGGCCCAGCGAAGGAATATGAATCTTCACTGTGGGATGGAGGTGGTAGGTGGGAGGCATGTTGAGGGAGTTTTTGTGATGTTCTACATCTCTGTTTAACCAGCACATCTTAAGAGAATACTGCTCTATTAAAGTAAAATTTTATTAGCATTTTCACGAATACACAAGAACTGTTTCAGTGTACAAAATAATACTGAGTATGGGTATAGCATTCCTTGATGAGATTTTACTTATTTTTTTGCCTGGGTTTTACTGTTCCTTTAAGCTCATTGTTAGTATTTCGGGACTAAGAGAGCATCATTCTTTTGCTACACTTTGCATCAGAAGATCTGAGAACGTCAGAGCAGAAGGGACCCACCTGTCCTATAGGTCAACTTATTTACCTCTGGTTTAGTAGGATTCATTTCTCTATGCCATCCGAGATTTATATCACCATTTCCTTTCTGTGGATTGATTTTAAGCTCACTCCTCATACATCCCTAAGGTTATGCCAGGGAAGATCCATTTATGGATGCCCAGAGACTTCTTTGAAACGTGACATAGCCTTGGCTTGCAAGTTTCATCTTCTATAAAGTTGTTGAGGAAATGTTTGTACTGAGCACCTACTACGTGCAAGGGCCATCTCGCTTTTGTAAACCATTAATTTGTTGAGTGAGTTCCTTCTGCAAGTGAAAGTTAACATTGTTCACCTGCTGTGGTATGAAAAGAGGAGCTTGGTCCCAGCCTCTTACCAGCTACATTGCTGTTTTTAGGGTGTGTGTGTTGAGGGGTGGCTAGCATTTTCATGTATCCAGATTGCAAAAATGGCAGGAAACATTGAATACAAAGTTCGTGGAGGACACGAGGCCGCCGGTGAAGAAAGTGTGGTGAGGGCTAGTCCTACGGTCTCATTATTTTTCTAGACCATCCAGGTTCTTTAGGCTCCACATAAAACTAGTTTATTTCAGGAGGAACCCTTATAAAATAATAATTCCTCCCCTCCAGCATCATGCTCATTAAAAAAATGCGTGAGCTCAAAATTTTAAAGGAAAGCCTTGTCGCAGAAGTGTGTTGTCCTGTGTGATGTGAGTGGCACTGGGCAGAGCATCAGGGTGGCCCCCCCACTGCCCCACAGAGAACCCGGAAAACTTGGCTCGACGGCTTTTCTGTCGAGTCACTGTTTACGGGCACTTGGAAAAACAGAGTATTGCAGATGTAGGTTTCAAGCGGGAGCCATGGGTTTCTACTCTATTGATTAGATTTTACAGTCCCCCGCCCACCTGGCATCTCTGTGACTTCAGATGACAAGTCAGGTGCCCCTACCCTGCTTCGTGGCTGTGCGTCTCTTTTGCACGAGCAGATTTTATAGGTGAAGTTTTAACGATTGAAATTTTACCCCAGGGAAGTGGCTTCCTGCCAGAAATTCCAGCAAAATTCTTTGCACTCTTGTCCTTAAATCATTCCTTAGGTGCCAAGACAAAGGTGCCGGCTGCCAGGGTGCTGTTGCCACAGGCCATGCCCGTCCGGGCTCATGTGGTCTGGGGTGATCGCTGTGTGCTTTCAGCCTTCCTGACAGCTTCGCTCTGTGAGATCAGGGAAAGCGGCAACACTTAGTCTTTCAACTAAATCCTACTTTTTAGCATTTTAGAGAACATAAAAATCCTGCCTCATGGAATGTAAGCATGTATCTGTTGATTTCTTTTATATGAAAAAGAAAAGACATTCCCGAAGCTCAGCCCAGCTGTAATTGATGCTATCTCAAAGAGTTACTACATTAATATTTAGCTAATTCGTATGAATAGGCCATTGTGTTTACTTAAACAAATGACATGAGTATGGGCACCTGACAGCATGAGGTATGCTTTTCATTTAGGTCAGATTTATAAAAGTCTTTGTGTAGTGACAAAGCTCATTATTTATTTTGTGCTCTTAATGGTTTCTTTTTAGCAGCTGTGGCTGTGGATGGATTTTTCTAAGTAGAAGCTTTTAAAATGAAAGATTATTGAAATTGTTCCAGTAGATGCCAGGCCCTGGGAGTCTTGTGATGAATAGCAATCAAGTACTCCCTGGTGAGGTCCCAAAAGAATGGGTGTGTTTATGGGCATTCGACACCTAAAACCAAATGGCTACCAAGTTGCCTACTCGTTGCAGATACGGTTGGATTCAGAGGAAAGCGTGGAGCCCTGTGCTTAGTCCCTTGGCTCTCCCCCTTCCCCTGCTCTGCCCTTTCTTTCTTCGGTACACAGGACCGACCACCTCAGTTTTGCCTTCCCTGCATGGTCTTGGCATCATGAAGACAACCATGTACATCTATGCCGATACTTAGATAAACACGGGTAAAGAAGATTCAGCATGCCCTTGTTAAGAAATCTCAGCTCCACCTTTTATAGTCAGGTTTTAAGAGCAAGGGTGAGGCAAACAGGGGTAGGTGTTTTGAACACACTTTTTCCAATTCCTCTTTCTGCCATGAGAGTCTGGCTGTTAAGTGAAGGGGATTATTACCTCCTCCCGGGAGCAAGCTGTGTCATCCACAGAATAGAGGAGACTTATAAATCCGCATCAGAGACAAAACCCCTGCCTGGACCCGTTGGTCTCTGGTTTGTGAATTGTGTGTGCTGCTGCTCGGTCTAGCCTTCATCAGCAGTAAACACAGTTATGAATCAGTCTTCTAGCATTTCAGTGTTATAGAATGTTCTAGAAGGTGCAAGGCCCTGTTGATGGATGCTTTTGGGATATTTTGGCTACCAGTTTGCTAAGACAGAAACATACATGTGAGAAGTTAAATAACCATACGAGATTTGAGTGGAACTTCTGGGCAGTAATTGAGAAGGCAGTGTGCCTTTGGCAGGGCCTGGCCATCCTAGATTCTGGTCTTTAACATCAGAGTGGTTGAAGGTATGGATTCCGACCCCTTGGAGGAGAAGCTGGTTCTTACCAGCCCTGGAGAGTAGGGGCAAAGACCATGGGCTCTGGAATCAGAGTGCCCTGGCTCAGATCTGCCTGCACCTCTTCCTAGCTTTGTAGCTTCTCTGTGCCTCACTTTCCTTGTCTGTGAACAAGGATTATAATAACACTTTCCATCAGATTGGTGTCAGGATTAATATGCTAAACATGTAAGAGTTTTTAGAGCTCTGTTTGGTAAATAAGAAGCCCTCAGTCAGCAATGCTCGTTAGCCACTGTTGGCAGGCATGAAGAATTTACGGTGGTATTCTAGATCGATGCTGTGGTTCTTACTTAGATAAAATGTCTTTCATTTGGCAATTTAAAAAGCTATCTCTTCTCTTGAGTTTAAAGAATCACTTGTATCCATGACTTTGTGGGTCATTTAGAGGGCTCACCTTCACATAACATGTGGTCGATAGCCACCTGTTGATAAAGTTTTTCCTGTTTAAACATGTTGGTAGAATTATGGCATTCACAACCACTGAAAAAGCATTTCTCACTTTTAATTTAAGTGTTTAAATTAAAACATGGTTAGCGATAGGGCTCTTTGGTTTGTCATGTAAAGTACTGGAAATGAATATGCCTCCCTGAAAAATTCATCATCTTAGAATGGTAAGTTATATTATTGATTGTCTTTTACAGCTTCACTGGCTAAATTGACTTGGCTTAGAGCACACCTTATGTGTGCTTGCCATCATTTGGTAGGTGTGGTGATCTAAACTGATACATTTTGGAGGACTCAGCCGTTGTTAGTTGCCTAGGTGTTGACACTGTCTATATAAAGTAGCATTTGAAAACATGACTCCCTGTGAATTTATATCCTGGCATTGGGAACAAGGGAGAGAAGGTACCTCAAACACTTTTTCCCCGTTAAGAGACACAAACTAACAAGCAGTCTATCTCCAGGGACCTTCTGCTAGGCCATCTGCTAGACTTCAGAAAATTTTTTTCTAATGTAAATATTACCCAAAGATTCCTGAGAATGTCAGCTCGCTCACATACAAAGTAACATTATCTTCCCCATTATGGAAATGAAGCTCTCCGTCTCTGTACATCGTAACCTTGTTTTCCACCCCAGGAGCACCGTACTGGACCAACACAGAAAAGATGGAAAAGCGACTTCATGCTGTCCCCGCAGCCAATACTGTCAAGTTTCGCTGTCCAGCTGGGGGGAATCCAACACCGACTATGCGCTGGCTGAAGAATGGAAAGGAGTTTAAGCAGGAACATCGCATCGGAGGCTATAAGGTAGGATGATGTTTTCAAAATGTTCTCTTTCTTATATTTTTATGAATCTCTCTCTTTTTTAAGATTTTATTTATTTATTCGACAGAGAGAGACAGCAAGAGAGGGAACACAAGCAGGGGGAGTGGGAGAAGGAGAAGCAGGCACCCCGCTGAGCGGCGAGCCCGACACAGGGCTCGATCCCAGGACCCTGGGATCATGACCTGAGCCGAAGGCAGTCACTTAACCGACAGCCACCCAAGTGCCCCTCATAGTTGATATTTTAAATCCGTTTTCCTGGACTTGCGTGTACTTTAAAAGCATGGTTCCCGTTTGCATGTTCTTTATGCAAGAAGAGTTGAATAACAGAAGGGTAGAAAGTTGAGAGTCTGTTTTCTATATGCTTTATAGTCTGTAAAACTAAAACTGAAGCAGAGTCAGAGAAGCGTGAGTATGCACGCCCGTTTGAGTGGGATTGTGTGAGTATGGATGGCCTTGGCCTGGACGCTGGGTGTGAAATAGTACGTGTGAAGAGAGAACGCTTCCGTGGTGACAGGACAGCTCTGTGTTTGTGGGCTCTGGAGAGCCCATCACGGAAGGTGGTGAAGTGTAGTCTCCTCACGCGGGGGGTGGTGGACGCCTGTCAGTGCCCGTTGAAGCTCTTGTTCATCCAGTCAGCAGACGATGAGGAGCATCCTTGGGGGCAGGCCCCCTCTGAGGCTCTAGACAGAGCACAGCCCAGCTTCCGGGGGTTCCTCGTCCAGTAGGGAAGGTAGACCAGAAAGCTGTGATCTGAGTAGGCCGAAGTCAGAAGAGCATGTCGTCCTGTGGGCGTGCAGGGAGAGAGGGTGTTGGCTTTTCGGGAGGCTGAGGATGACAGAGGTCAGGAAGGGATCCTGGGCTGGGTTTGAAGGAAGGGCGTCTTGGGAAGAGAGACATGGAGTCTCTACATCATTTAGCATGGAAAGGGAGGCCTTGAGGCATGCAGTATATGAGGAAGGCTTAAGGAATTTGACCACGACATTCTTTGATGTGTTTGGAAAGCATGAGTCGGTGTATTAGTTACCTATTACTGTGTAACAAATTCCCCCAAGGCACAGTAGCTTTAAACAACATTTACTATCTCACAGTTTCCAGGCGTGGCTTAGTTGGGCCTTCCACAGTGAGGTCTCTCAGGACTAAGATTTCAGTTACGTCTGGAGTCTCATTTGTAGGATCGGCAGGGGGGGTGGGGGTGGGAAAGGACCTGCTCCCAGTCTCTTTCCCGTGGTTGTCGGACTCACTTCTTTGTAGGTTGTTGGGCTGAGGGCCTCTGTTCCTCGCTGGCTGTGGGCTGGGGGCTGCCCTCAGTTGCTTGCCCCGTGGGCCTCTTTGTGTGGTAGCTGTCCCCCCTCAGGGAGGGCAGACCAGAAGAGGTAGCGTGTGAAGAAGGAGGGAGTCACAGCCTTTGGGAACCTATTGGAAGTGACCTCCAGCCACTTCGGCTGCTTCCTGTTATTCAGCAGCTCATTAGGAAGGAAGTGGATTCTCCAAGGGCATGAACATCAGGAGACCTGGGATCAGCTGGAGCCATGTGGGCAACCTGCAGGGGGATGCGCTCACCTGGACCCTAGGTTCTGAAGGACCAGGTCAAAGAAGATTTCTTGGTGGATGGAATTTTCTCCTGCAGCCATGTGCACAGCACCGACGACACTTGAGAGGGCACGTGAGCCCTGACCTCATCGCTGCTGTGCTTCAGTGGGCCTCCTCGCCACAGAAAAGTGCCCCCGAGCCCTTTTCTGAAAGACCCTACCCGGTTCTCATCTTTAAAAGGGTTGTTTTCTTCTTCCAAAATGGCGGACTTTTGTTTAACATTTAAAAGTATTCAGAAGCCGAAACCCAGAGGGCAACGGGGAAAGCCTAGGAGTAAATTTCTAAACTCAGACGTGGGGCAGTTGGGGTGTGTGACAGGTGTGAGGTATGTTTGCTGTGAGGTGCATGTCTCGGAAGCCGTGGAAATAGGCACACGTGGCCCACCTTCCACGACCCCTTGCTGGCGAGAGCAGGAGGCAAGGCTGCTTTGTCTCTTCGCTCTGAGGCTCGTGCTCACACCAGGCACCGTGAGATCGGAAGGTTGGCTTGCTTTGTAAAGGATGGTAAGACAAAGATGTCCTTGGGGGGTTGCTGGTTAGAAAGGAGGAGTTAAAACCACTTCGGTCGTGGCCCTGGGGATGGTTCTAACCACCAAGTGCTCCCCGGGGACATAATCGATACCATTCCAATGATATCATTTCAGTACAACCAGAGTATTAGTGGTGGTCAAAATCCTGTTGCTTAATGACTTTCCTCGCTTAAGACAGCCTTGGAAAAAAGTTAAAAGAAGGGATGAGCCTCCAGAAACTCCTGATCTCAAAATAAATAGGACCAACATCATTATTATGGGGAAGGAGCTTTTTGCAAATCCGAATTAGCGATTATAAATGCGCTAGAAGACTAAGGGTGCCTGATGAGGAAATGCTGCTTGATTTTCAGCAGGTGCAGCTCAGTTTCAATTATCGAGGACAACATCCCGCTAACTAAAAGCAAAGTGGGGAACCTTCCACAGAATACCTTCCTTTCACCTGTTCGTGCAGAGGCACAGATGACCAAAGGGTTTTTGTTGTTTCGCGTTGGAGCCCTTTCTGGAGTGAAAGAGAATGGGAACTCAAGTACACGGGAACAAAAGTCCGACGTATGTTTTGCGATGGGGGCGCCTGGCTGGCTCAGTCGGTAGAGCGTGTGACCCTTGATCTCGGGGGTGTGAGTTCTAGTCCCGCACTGAGTGTAGAGATTACTTAAAAAACAAGATCTTAGAAAAAGATAAAGTGAATTTTGCTATTTAAAAAACAAAGACAAGGAGGGGAGAGTATTGTTCCTTTGGGACGTGATTTGCTGGCTGGTGGTGAGGAGTGCACGTTTCTGGGCCTGTTGGACTTTCTCCGGAGGAGTCCGTGGCTGAGTCCGTGGCTGAGTCCGTGGCCAGGCCCGAGCAGCCTGGGGTCCAGTGAGGGGGTCACTGCGGCAAACGCGAAGGTAGTCAACCTGGGTTTAGTAAGGGGTTTTCACAACAGTTGTGGCGTTGGACATTGATTTGGGGGTTACCAGTTACCTCAGGAATTCCAGCCCCGGGGACATCTGGGACTTGAAAGGGAAAGAGATCACTCATCTCCTGGGAAAACATAGTTACCTACAGCATAAGCCTTGCTAATGATGTGTGAGGCTCACCCCAGGCCCCCAGGTCATGAAGTTCTGGAGGGTCACAGAGCCTGGAAGCCCCGCCCCCACCACGAGGCCAAGCTCTCTGGCTGGTGCAGGCCTCTTCAGGGTCCTGAACAGGACAGAGTCGGGAGCATGGTTGCTACAGGTGGGTTTTCTTTGTTATCTGCAGAGACTTTTAAAAGAATTCTGCTTCTCCAACATTCGGCCTGAGGGAACCCCCCCTCCTCAAAGCAGAGATCCCATTGACACGTCGATAGCCCCATGTCCAAATGTCCTCTCTCCCTTGACTCCCATCCCTTTGCTACTTTATTTAACGAAGAAGCAAAGTATCAAGTTTTCCAAGATGTATTTTTCCAGAAAGCAAGACTTGAAAGTTTCCGCAAACAAATGTGTGTTATTTCTGTGATTTTGTTTTTTTTTTCTCCATAAATCTCATTCCATAAACCATGGTTGCTCTGTCTGCCTTGCTCATCTGTCGGTCTAGCTCTTTCTACCTGATTATGGATCAGGCACCTTGGCCCTTGTCCACTGTGTTACAGCTTGTTTTGAAATGGTGGCCAGTGAAGGGAGAAGAAAAAAACCCAAAACAAAATCAAAGAGACTTATGAAATGGGACAGAAAGCTCATTTTAATTAAAATGACCAACAGAGCTCTTCGGTATTCTGTGGTTCCGTCTTATTTATCAAAGAACTCATGCTGAGCCTTCCTTAGGTGATTTAAGAGTCACATTATTGTTTTTCTTAGTATGTGGGCAAAGGAAGGCTGGGTGGATGTTATTATTTATGGTGATAAAGGTTGACTTAAAGCATAACTCTATCTCCCTAATTGTGTTCCTGCCTGGGCTCTTTCATCAATCTTGACTGTGGACAAGTTGTTGAAGCTCTTCTTTTAGGTCACCTCTCCTTAAAATGAAGTTTGGATGGATAGTCTGGAACATCTGATCCCTTCCAACTGTGATTTAGTAGCATAACCACCAACCATTTTTTATCATAAACAATAGCACAGTTTTTTTTTTTTTAAGAATGAGGTTACCTATAAGGCTAGATATTTCAAAGGGCTATGAACAGTAATTACAATTTAATGCAGAAAAGCAAGAAGATTGAGGTAATTAATAGACCACTTCAGTTCCCAACTCATTCCTAGGTAATGACTCAAGCACAGAGGGGAAGAGTATTCTTAAAAACTGCCTTTCATGCCACTTAATAACTGCCTAAGAACCAAGAGAGATCACAGAATCCAGCACTTCGTCAGTCTGGCCTTGGGATGGGCACCAGAGGGCATGGCTTCAGGCCTCCCTGGGGGTGACAACTCCCCCGGACCCCTAGTGGGGTGAAGCGTCATCCGATCTGGACTGTCAGTCTCCTTGTATGTTTCAAGTCCAAGAAAAGATGAGGAAAACCTGTTTTCTCATAATCACAGCTAAACTGGTGGTTTTGCTGGGTAGGTTCATTAGATTTGCATTTTCCAGGTTACTTCGAGGTCCTCCTGTTAGAGACGTTTGATTAAATGTTATGCTTAATGCCAAAGTACATTTCTTGGGAAAAATCACAACTAACGTCCTTATGCATATATTTATATATATTTTAAGATTTTATTTATTTATTTGACAGAGAGATCACAAGTAAGCAGAGAGGCAGGCAGAGAGAGAGGGGGAAGCAGGCTCCCCACTGAGCAGAGAGCCCGATGCGGGGCTAGATCCCAGGACCCTGAGATCATGACCTGAGCCGAAGGCAGAGGCTTTAACCCACTGAGCCACCCAGGTGCCCCTGCATATATTTATATTTTGTTGAGTTCTTTCTCAGCCAAGGCATTTCAGCTTTCATCCCAGATCGGGCCATCTGTGATGGGGAAGCAGGTGTATGTCAGCCAACATGTGTCATGACTGCACAGGGCGCCCGGCATGGCCCTGGGTCCCCTGCACTGCCCAAAGAGGGCGCGCTGTTATTTCGCCCCTTTTACAGATGAGGCTGGTCATGCAGCTCCTTGGTGGTGGAGCTGCCATTTGGATCCAGGTCGTCTTCCTTCAAGGCTCATGCTCTTCCTAAACTGCTTTCTTCAAATGTGGTTCCGTGTTTTTATAAAAAACACTGTGATAACTTAGAAACGTGGAGGTAGTAAGGGCATCCCAAGGACATGTAAGTATCAGTCAGCCCGAGGTATACTGTTGAGAGCAAAGTTGGCCATATGACCCACGACCAGCGTGGGATTTTTCAAATTGTGGTAAAATATACAGAACATAAAATTTGTCATTTAGTTTTCATGACCCCAAACAGAAACTGTGTATCTGTTAGGCAATAATTCTCCATTCCTCTTCCCCCCTCGCGCCCCCCAGGTAACCTCTAATCTATCTCTGAATTCGCCTATTGTAGGCATTTCATGTAAGTGGAATCATAGGTTATTTGTCCTTCTGTCTGGGTTCAGATGTGTTGTAGCCAGAATCAGACCTTTATTGCTTTTTAGGGCTGGATACTATTTCATTATATGGATAGGCCCCATTTTGTGTATCTGTTCATCTGTTGATGGGCCCCTGGCTTGTTTCCACCTTTTGGCTCTTGTGAGTGAGGCAGCTTCGAACGTGCAGGTACAAGTAGTTGTTTGAGTCCTTGCTTGCGGTTCCTTAGGGCATATACCTAGTGGTGCGGTCGCTGGGTCATCTGATGATTCTTCATTCAGCTTTTTGAGGAAGGTCATGAGATTTTTTAAAGAGTGAAATTCGGAAGGCAGTGACCCTGCTGGCAGTCTGCCCCCAGACCACCTTTCTGAGCCCCTTCAGGTACCTGAGGACAGCCTCGCAGTTTGTAATTCTCTCCTCACTGCTCTGGGAGACCCATGCATTGTTCACAGAGTGGAGGGAAGAGTGGCAGTTGTGTGCTAGATGGGGTCAGAGCTCGCCTCGCCCTGTTCTGTGGACACCTCCTGAAAAGCAAACTCCAGGGGTTTAAGCATTAATCAGGCATTTGCCTCCACATCTGCGTGGTGATAAGCAGCAGTGAGTGCCACAGCCCTTAACACGTGTAAGCTCAGTTTGTGCACAGCTGCAGAGGCCTGGCTTAGAGACCCCAGGAACCTGCTGGAAAATGGGGTCTGCCATGGGATAGTAAGGCTCTATGTTTCCCAGTGACAACTGGCTTATGGTGAGTTGTAGTTCATGCGCTGCCTTCATGAAGGCCAGGGCTCGAAGGGGTTGCTGCTTTTGTCCATAAACTAGGCCCCGATACGGGTGGAAGGAAATGTTGGGGGTGTTTGCCATCACATGGACACAGTATTCGTTGACTTGGCATAGAGCAAAACTTTCCATCCAGCTTCTGGATGTTTATTCTGCTTGTTATCGAACACCTAGCTGTTTGGAAATGTCCAGAATTTTTTTCTTTTTTTTTTTGCAATGTGGAAACCAAACATCCAGGTGACAGCCTGGGTCTTTGGCCTTTGACCTTTTCCCTAGGTGTTTGCGTATCGTAACAAACTAAATCTACATTCCCAGTTGTCACCTGAAGATAGCTGAGGGTTTAAACACGCACCTTGGAAGACTTAGGTAGCAGAGGAATTCTGAGAAAACCTGTCTGGGCCACTTTTTGTCTTTGTGACCAGGGGTGTGGAATGTTTGTGGAACCCATCTTTTTGTATTAGGAGTGAAAGAGTTGGGGCTAGATCCCAGGCAGAGGATTCGCTTCAACCTGCCTTGTTTCAGTATTGAAATGTTATTTTTACAAGTCTTTAGTGAACATAGTTTCAAAGCCTCGTGCTCTCTAATTCTGTTCCTTGGCAGATGAAAAATAATGATGAATTCTGCAAAGATTTGGCCACGGGCAGGAATGAGCAGAAAGGATGGTGCGTGCATCTGCTGGCACAGGATTTCTGCCCTGCCCAGCCCTATCCCTCGGTCAGCCAGAGACTTACAGCCCCTGTGATATTGTTGCAGAGCTGCTCCCGCTGAAGGGGGAGGCAGCGGGAATGGTTTTATTTCACTTTTTGGGTCACATGGTCTGCAATTTCAGTTTAAATTTGAAAAGTGAAAATGAGAAAAAAGTCAGCAACATGCATAACCCCACCACTTAATTATGAAACATGCATTGCTAACAATTGCTACAACGGAATCCTGAATATACATATTTTTAACCCACCTAGTCCCCCCCCCCCCATTTATCAGTAACTGTTCTTAGTGCCTTACCAGGTCTGAACTCAAGACTGCCTCTTTCTTTTTAATGATTGTATGCTATTTTGTTGGAATGAATTAACCATCCGTCGGTTCATATAGGATGAGCTATATATTTTTAATGACTCTCTTCCTTAATGATTCATTTTTGCTGTTACAAACGGTGCTCAAAGCCACAGTCTTGTTCATGTGCCTTGAAGTCATCCTGCTCTTTTCTGTGTAGGCTGGATTTCTAGCAGTGGAATTAACTGGGTAAAAAGAAAAAAAAAATTGTGTTGCTCCTTTTAATAGACCCTGCCAAATTATTTTACAGAAAGGTTTTTTCCTATGTTCCTGTTCTTGATTTGAGCCTCTCTTGCTCTCCACCCTCTCTAAATACTCAAGTGACTCAGTGACAGGGCTCTTCCTAATTTTTGTTAATCAGCTGGTGAATAACAGTGTCTCATTATTGTTTTAATTTGCATTTCCCTGATTGTTAATGAGGTTAAGCATCTTTTCATATGTTTATTGGGTATTTACATTCCCTCTCCTGTGAAAGCCAAGATGTGCATTTGATCTAACTGGCTAAAAAGAATCTGACATTTTTGTTGGATGGGTGGTGTCTTTAGGTTGACCCGGAATCAGGGTATGGAAGTGGAGTGCTTAGAAAAGAAACACAAAAGTCTTTATGTCTTTGCTCTCCCCATCTCGATAGAGTTACTGTTTGTCTTTTAGCTTGTCATTAAGCAACCACTAATTAACGGTAGGATATCCCCTAGGAAAGTGTCAAACGTTCCCACTGTTGGCAGCCTCTAAGGGCATCCATTTGGAAAATGCCACAGCTCATAAAATTTGGGATTGGTGGTATGTGAAGGAATCAAATACTGGAGCAATGGTGTAAGAAAATAAATATTAACAGCACTGCATGGGGCAGTATTGATTGAGTACCAAGGTCTCGGAAAGGGCAGAAGCACCTTGTTTGGTTAAGTGGGTTTCTCATTGTGAAAGCATTTTATAAATGTTAACTTATTAATATTTGTAGTGCATCTCTAGGAAGTAAATATTCAGGGAGCACATGCTCTCGATGAGGGGTCTTACGAGGAATGCCATCGCCCCAACAAGAGACTGGGTCTGACCGTGTGCCCTGGGGTTAAAAACGGCAGTGGTATGCCGAGCTGCGGGTGCCAAGATTTAGCGTCTTGGGCAGAGGCAGACGATGCCCTCCCTGTGCAGTTCACGTTCAGCTCCATTTGGAATGTGCTGTGTGCCAAATCTGGATCCAGGCGCAAGAAAGACATTGACAGTTTGGACGGGGTCCAGAGACAGGCACTAGTCATGATTAAGGGCTTATGGGCATGACATTTGAGCGGAGGCTCAAAGAACTGAATATTTACAGCAGGGCTAAATGCTGGATTACGTGGCTTGGTGACGTTAGGCCCTATGGCTTCATCCCCAAGTTACCCTCCGTGTGATTAGTCCTTCAGAGTCTAGGAAAGTCCCATTTCTGATACCGCTGGGAGCTTGGGGAGAGGGAGGGTCTCTATGTGGGCCCCTCTGCCTCAGGTCACATCGAGGAGTCAGTCCTTGAGTTTTGCATGCTCTTCCATACACGGCTCCAGGGTCGTGCCCAGGGGGGCCAGGATTTCGGTAGAGAATTCTCATTGCCCTGGAAAACTTAGCAATCGCCTCTTCTTCATAGTGTTCCCTTTATACATGGTGTGTGGAAGGCTTATCCCTCCTAAGGGGGGACCCGGCCTCTTCCTCGGGGTCTCCTATAAGCCTGTGGCCCGTCTAAGAGCAGAGGGGAGCTCTTCTCCGGTGGAGGGGACAGACTGTCTCCATTGGGGTCTGATGCCTTCAGGTTCATTTTACTGCCAGATTCTTTGCCTGAGACACTGAGAATGCATGTCCCCTCGTCAGCTCCGTGACAGAAGATGGAAACAGTCGTCAGGGATGTACAGGGGAGCTGGTGAGAGGCCAGCAGCTTGACCCAAGGGACTGTCTGCCCAGAACTCACTCTTAACTTCACTGATCGAACTCGGTGAGGAGTCCAGCCCTCACCCCGTGACCCCTCCTGAGGCTGGGCATAACCGGAAGTGGCCTTGTTTTTGAACCAGCCTCGGTCGCTGCTCTCTGTGACAGCAGCTCGCGACAAGAGCTCAGCAAGTGACGTGACACGCGTTTGCGTTGGGTAGGGACGGGCTCGGCTGCTTTTCGAAGTGGACAGCTGCTCTGCCCTCCTGTTTTCATAATGGAGCGCTCACGAGATGAGTTTCTTTATTCTCTGGTTCCTTGCCTCACTTGTGTGCTCGCAGAGGCTCGGCTGGTATTATCGGTTTTTATGTGATTAAGGCAGAAAACTCTCGTGGTGCTCAGGGAATCATTCCGAAGGTCAGTCGAAATTCCTGAAATCATAGTTAAGACTGGTAGGGCCCAGGCTTTTTGTTTTTTTGTTTTTTTCTCTTCTCCATGTCTTTAGAGTGCCTTTAGAGTCCCCAGATACCTTTACGACATGATTTGGTTTTGGAGAAGAAGGGTAAAGCCTTGAACCTGCAAGGGAAAACCTGCATTTTGGTGTCTTTAAGGAAAAGTCATGCTTGCTTGAAAGTTTGAGTCGGTGAAAATATTTTAAAAGCAAGGTGGGATTGTCAGAGTGTAGTCTGTTTGCGTCTTGGCCCAACTGTGGGTGGCAATCACAACACCTTATTTTCACCTGTGCTGCTTATCTTTGAAAAAGTCTCAAGGAGTCTGTAAGCAGATGGATATACAGCTTAGGTTTCCTGAGGCTTCATTGCTCCCATATTTGGAATTCTGAGTGTGTCTCTCAGGAATATGTAGCATCTATTCAACCACCGCCAGAGGCGGGAGGGGCAGACTTGTGTTCCCAGTTGAAACTTCTTGAGGCTTCCAGACGGCATCTGAGGGCCATGGGGAAAGAAAGTGGAAGGCTCCAGAACAGTACAGAATGTAGCTTGGGGGCTCCTTGGGAAACTTGCCTTAGCTGAGGCCGGGTGGGGAATGCTCAGAGCGGTGCCTGGCATACACTAAGTGCTCATTGGTGTTGGCCCTGAATGGTCCGTGGGTGCCTTGGGGCCCGAGGGTCCCTAGTGCATGAGCAACCTTTCAGCCCCCCTGCCCTGGGGGGGGTCACAGGCTAAAGTGCAGGTTCCCCCGGCCACTTGGCAGCTCCGGGGGAACCCTCAAACCATGACCGTGGCAGACCCGGTCTGCACACTTGTATCTGAACAAGTCTGTATCCCTTTGCTAGACTTCCACCGAGATGATAATGATTGTTTTCATTTGTCTCCATTCTGAGTCTTAGTATGAGGGAAATGTAGAGTTTAGGGGATATTACTCTACCTTCCTTGTCTCCCCCAACTGCTTTTTAAATCAAGAAAGCCAAGTGCCTAGTATTCTGTGCTAAGGATGTTAAATAAGCACCTTTACTTTGATCTTTTCAGGTGCGAAACCAGCACTGGAGCCTTATTATGGAGAGCGTGGTCCCGTCCGACAAAGGAAATTACACCTGTGTGGTAGAGAATGAGTATGGCTCCATCAATCACACGTACCACCTCGATGTTGTTGGTGAGTTTGCTTCTCCCAAAGGGGCAGCTGTACGCCAGCTTGACTCCTACGACATCGTGAAAGTGAGTCTTGTTTTTTTCCCATGGTTTAAGGGGAGTCGGTCCGTTTCCTTCTTTCTGAACTCTTCTGTATTTTTGTGTGATCCTCTTGGTTCCCTCGCGTCTTGTGCAAAATGGACCCAGAATGAAAGGTGCTGACGTTCTGGAAGCTGGGCTTATTCTGAAGATCGTTAGTGTGTTCGAGGAAAGGGTACAGATATGCTCGAGGAGAACTTTGGAAGATTTCCTTATATCTTTTAGAGTGAGAGCGAGAGCGAGTGCAGGAGGTGGGGAGGGGCAGAGGGAGAGGGAGAGAGAGAATCTTGAGCAGACTCCATACTGAGCACGGAGCCTGACACAGGGCTTGATCCCAAGACCCTGAGATCACAACCTGAGCTGAAACCAAGAGTCGGATGTTTAACCGACTGAGCCCCCCAGGAACCCCTAGACCTTTGTTTTTAAAAAGGAGGAAACATGATCTAAAGAAGGGCAATCGTATTAAGCCGGCTGAAGAGTAAAGGAAAAGGTATCATGATGACTGAGCTGATAGCTGGCTGGGGCAGGTCAGGGTCAAGGCGCCCAAGTGAAAGTCATCCGATATCGCAGGCTCAGCGTTTGTTCCTAGAAATGATTCCTTCTGTGAAAAGGGAACTGTGGGTATGGGCTTGTAAATATCTAAGTGCTCAGAGAGGTGGGCTATTTTAATTAAATACCTTAAGACCATGCGCACGTATCTTGTTGTCCTGGAACTCAGATTTCTTCCCATCTTGCCTATTGTGAATGGGTTGTGTTGTAACTGATAAGGAAAGAGGGTTTCTCTGTCTTGTGGGATGATTGGAGATGCTGAGGGTGTGTCTCACTGCTGCAAAGACCGTGGGTGAAGATCTTTGGATCCTTTGTATGATCCATCTTTTCTCTGTCTTTTCGTGTATCTGGACTCTCGGGATCACCACCCGACCTTGGGTCCTGGCTGGAGGTCAGCTAACCAGTTTGCCCTTCTCTTGTGGATTGCCAGCTCCCAGTAAGGGTCTCAACTCCAGGCTATCCCTGATGGATTTTGCCTTAATGTGACCCTATGTAACTCCACAGACCCATGCCCACCCTTCATGTTTATGAACAACGGCTTTCCTCCATCATTTCCTGTGCATGTGTCCCTAGTATTATTTCATATGTGGACATTTCTTCTCCTTCAAGAAGCTATAAATTCTCTGAAGAGAGGCTCCATAGTGATTTGAATTTGCCCAAAGAACCATGAAAACCCCTTCCAAAAGCTTAATTAACCAAATTACATAGATGTTGGTTAATCGAAGTTTGAGGCTAACTAAAAATGAAACACAATCATTTTGATTTTTTTGTCAAGTTGCATTAAATTAAATCCATAAGAAACTCTGCCTCAGAAAGCACGAGATAGTGTTTATTTCCGTGCGTGTGTTAAAATTCAGTGAAAAAAGTATTTGTGACACTTTGTCTTTGTTATTTACAAGGCTTCATGTGAAATTTGGTAGCTTTTACGTAATGTAGATCCTGCGGACATTCCTAAAAGACTGAGTTTCTTTTTCTCACACAGATATTTGGGGAAGGTTTCTTAGTGGGAATTACTATGCACAGATACTTTACAGCTCAAACTGAAGGAAGTAACACGCAGATATGAGAAGAGAGTGGTGAACG
>CM053617.1:62557508-62610755 GCA_028646535.1 Procyon lotor | reverse complement strand
GCCGCTCCTAGAAGGTTTTAGGTTGAGTTGTTATGTAAAACATTCAAAGCCGCTCAGCCCACCTCTCCTTTGAGCTTTCTGGCAGCTCATCTCTTGTGAAGCCCTCTGCAATCTCTCTTACAGTTTAGGGCTGCATTTGAATTGGGCTGCTGAATAATGGAATTGTGCTGTCTAATGTTAATCCCCTGGCAATCAGTCTTGTCGAAAAGAGCGAATGATTCAGTGGTGTAATGGAGAGGGAGCATAGAGCGTATGGAGTAATGCAGAGAAAGGCCTGATTATGTCACAAATTTGGGAAATTGCCCAGCCAGACGTGGGCCAATAATGACACAATGCTGGTTGGGAATATCCATTAAAGCTCAACCCCTAATAATTTTCCAAGCCTTGAACCTTCTTTATAAATAGAAGCCAAAAGTCAGTGGAGTATAAGACATTTTCAGGAAAGATGGAGGTGTGAAATACTCTCATCTTTGCTCAAAACCCCAGTAATTGCTTTGAGAAGCACTAATAAAGTAAGAATTGAGTCAGCTTGAGAGTCTCATGTAGACTTAAGGGGTAGCCAGGCAGGCGTTCCAAACGTCTCAGCAAGGGGCAGCGAAAGGGATTCAGGCTTGAACCAAGATTTTCTGGTGGCCCTGATGTGGGGCTCGATCCTAGGACCTAGGATCCTAGTCCAAGGGTAATGCACCGCCACGACGTAACAAGCTTCCCAGCTACAGCTGCGTCTCCCAGATCACCGGAGACTCTTTCCCAGTGAAAGTGAAGTCCCATCCTCGTTCACATTCCTCGAGAGTTTATTTTTGTTGCTATGAGACATGGGTTTGCAGTTGAGTTATTACGAAGCATCAAAATGGGGGAGATCTTTTTATTGAAATTCTTCCTCGGAAAGGCATTCCCAGAAGCACTTTAATGTAAAAGCCGTGTAATTTAAGTGACATTCTTGTGTTCTGGAATTAACCAGCCAGCCATTGTCGTGTGCGAGGGAAACACTGTGGTGTATGGGAGCCCTTTTAGGAGCCTTGCTTGATCCTCATTAAAATTGACACCATTACTTTTCAGCCATTTACTTGTGAGGAAAAATTAGCGTGAAGCTCTGCATCTCGGTAATTGTGACTCTCCTAAACCAGGCTCCCCTCAAAGGGCTGGCTCTGGGAGATGGCGGGTCTTGGCCCTCGTTCATCAGCGATGAGGCTGAAGCCCCGGGTTCTGATGGGTCTGCCACCAAGAAGCTGCAACCTGGGACACATCCCGTGACCTTGGGTTTGCGCGGAGCGAATGGTGACAAGTCCCTTCGCCTTTCCTGAGCCTCTCCGGCCTCATTGGGGGAGTTGGAATGATGGGACTTCACTCATTCCTGTGATGGCTCCTAGGGGCTGCTGTGACAAGTGAGCTTAAACTGGATGGCTTGAGACAGCGGAAGTTGATTCCGTCTCTGTTCTGGAAGCTAGACATTTGAAGTCAGGGTGTCAGCGGGGTCGGTTCCTTCTGGAGACTGATGGGACATCTGGTTCACACTTCTCCCCAGCAGCCACTGGCTGCCCTCAGCTTGTGGACACGTCACTCCCGTCTTGGCCTGTGTCGTCCTGTGTGTCTCCTACAGGGACACCTGTCATTGGATTGAAGGCATGTCCTCCATCCAGAATGGTCTCATTGCAAGATCCTTTTTTTTTTTTTTTAATTTTATTTATTTATTTGACAGAGAGAAACACAGCGAGAGAGGGAACATAAGCAGGGGGAGCAGGAGAGGGAGAAGCAGGCTTCCCGCTGAGCAGGGAGCCCGACGTGGGGCTTGATCCCAGGACCCTGGGATCATGACCTGAGCCAAAGGCAGACCTTGACGACTGAGCCACCCGGGCGCCCCTCATCTCAAGATCCTTAACTTGATTACAAAGACCTTGTTTCCAAATAGGGTCACATTTATGAGTTCCAGGGGTGAGGAAATGGACTCACCTTTTTTGGGGGAGCCACAGTTCAACCCACTACGATGGTTATGAGGAAACTGTTTGGGTTAACAGATTCACACAAACAAACCCAAACACCAAATTGGCATCAGGTGACCAGCAACAAATGCTGGTTTTCTCCCTTCAAACCTGGACTCTCCGGAGAGTTAGAAGGCATTTTATTTATATGTATGTATATATATTTTAAAGATTTTATTTCCTTGAGAGAGAGA
Organism: Procyon lotor; assembly: GCA_028646535.1. Lineage (NCBI taxonomy): Eukaryota > Metazoa > Chordata > Mammalia > Carnivora > Procyonidae > Procyon > Procyon lotor. Next base: position 62,608,582 of record CM053617.1, on the reverse strand, counting down.
GGGAGGGTATGAGAGAGAGAGGAGAGGGAGAGGGAGAAGCAGGCTGAGTGAGGAGCCCGATGCAGGGCTTGATCCCAGGACCCCAGGATCGTGACCTGAGCCGAAGGCAGATGCTTAACTAACTGAGCCACATGGGTGCCCCTAGAAGGCATTTTTAATAGCTTTCATTAGATGCCGTCAGAAGTTTTATTAAATAAACCAAGTGCCATAATGGGGCCAACGGAAGGGGCCAGGGGCTGCAGTTCACATCCTGTTGGGTTACCCCTTTGGCTAATGTGGTCGTCAGGGCCTTCTGTCCCGGGACTGATCTAGTCACAGAAAAGGATCGTGGCGCGTTTCCGAGCTCCGAGTTCCTGCAGCTGGCCTCCACCCTTGCCTTTTACCCCACTGATAGTTGAGGAACATCAGGTTTGTGGTGTTGGGGGAGGTGGGGGGGGGAGGGATTTATTTGCCAAGGACTTAAAAAAAAGCTCCAGAGCCCAGGTCTCCATCTGGATGTCCTGGAAACTTGAGATTAATGCTCCGTGCATTGCACATGGAGGTCTCGGTTTTCCGTGTCCCATGGTGTGGACCAGCAGGGACCTCTGCAAAACTCTGAAAAGGTGCTGCTGTTACCCCACGGCATGTTCCAAACAACAATGTGAGTGAGAGAGAGAGAGAGAGAGAGAGTATTTAATGGGCCAGTTGGTCCTCACTCATAGAGACCCTTTGGCTTTGATTTATGAACTTTTTTTCCCTTTGGATGTCCCAGTTCTGCAGTCCCAGAGACCATGAGATAAATTTTGAGCTTTTCACCTGGCGTTGGGTATTTGCGGGGCAGAGCACAGGGGAGGTTGGCAGCACTGCCTCTGGATTTGCTGGGCCAGCCTTGCCTTGTCCTCTATCAGTCTGACTTTCTAGACATTTGTCCTTCCCCGGGACAAGAGCTGTAGGCGCCAGACAGGGTCTTGGTGGTGGGGAGCCAGTCAGCGGGCACGCACACCTCTGGCCGGGGGCGGGGGGTGGGGGGTGGTCGCTCGGGCTCCTCACCAGCCCTGACTTGCTCAGCTGCAGAGCACAGCGGTGCTGTCGACGAGTCCTTGACATAAATCTGCTGTAACCGGGCTCCGGACATGATGGGACGGAGCCCGCAAGCACAAAGGAATCCGTCCCGGCACTAACCCCGCCCCCCCTCCGGTGTGTGTTCAGGAGGAATGAAGAGTCTTTTATTCCAGGCACTGACGGACTGATAAGCCTGGCTGCGGGGTTGACACCTGGCACCCGTCCCCAGTGGGAGAAGGAGAAATTGCGTAAATTGTTTACTGCTTGGGGTAGCCTCTGTCCTGGGAAGACAAAGCCTCCAGTGTGATCCCTGAGCAGAAGAGGGACTGAGGCAGGGGACAGTCCCTCAAGCCACCCTTCTCCAAGGTGAATTTTGGACTCTTTTTTTTTTTTTTTTTTTTGGTGGGGGGGGAGTTTGGAACAAAGTAGCATTTAAGTAAATGAAGAAGTGGTGGCCTCCTTAATTAGCTGGTTGGTTTCTTACTGAAACTGTCAAAATTGGGATCATTCCTGCTCACTTGCTCCTCAGGGAATCACCCTCTGTGTCCTCGTGTCTATCATCCCAGGGTTTCTAGACAAAGCTTTTGTTTCTCTCTCTGAGGAGGGGTCGCTGCCGTGGTCGGGAATGTTGAGCTGCAGGAAGCCGTGCATCCACAGATTGTAACGCCTCAAACGCTTGACTCTCACGTTCAAGAGTTGCCCCACTTGTGCGTTTCCCTGGTGCGTGTCCACCAGCCTCAGCCTCACCGAGCCCCTGGCGGTTCTAAACTGGAAGCATTTTGACCTAGAGGCTTCCTGGCCAGGCCCCTTTTGATTTTCCATCTTCATCTTCTTGCTGCCAACTAATTCTTTCCTTTTCTTGGTCTGGGTTTAAGACTTGCTGTGTCTACCCGACGCTGGTCCTGCGTGCCAGCTCCGGGGTGGTGAAATCTCGCCTGTGGGAGATGGAAAGCCCCCCCCCCCTTTGACAGCAGGTTGGGGTGCCACGCCTTCCTAAGTGGGCTTGTTTAGTTCCTGTAGGATCCTGGAACGTGGGCAGGGTTGAGTAGGAAGCCAAGTCCTGCTGCTGCTTTCTTTTGTGGCTCCTGGAGCCGTTTTCCCCTTTTCTTCCCAAATGTTGCTACTGTGTCTGTCCTCATGGGACTCCACCCCTTCTGGAAGTGCCTCTGGAGTTTTATGTGGGAATTACATGGTGGGGGAGGGGGGGTCACAGTCCATTTCCAGCTTGGCAGCTCTATGGCCTCGGAAGGCGTGGAACCCTCTGAGCCTCAGCCCCCTCATCTGTAAAGCAGGGGACAGTGACCTCGTCCCGTTGTTGGGGTGGAGGTGGTGGTGAGCTGGTGGGAGGCAGTGCTTGTAAACAATAGAACCAGGCGCTTGATGGTTAGTCCCTCTCATTAGGGGGTCCCACAGTTCCTCTTGGATGGTGCGGCTGAGGCATGTGCGCTCAGCACAGCCCTGGTTAAAGGAGTGGTCTGTCCTCTTTCCTCCAGGACAGAGATCTCAAAACTTCCCTTTGAGCTACTGTGTAATGAGCTTTGGGTTTTACTGCAGAGCAAATTTTTATCCCTGTTTCACAACAGGGATTCCGAGGGGCAAAAGCTGGTCAGTGGGTAGCCTGTTGCTCGGAAGGTACCGACCTGCAAATGAGTGCTTTCCCGCAGGACCAGGACTGGCTGGGAGTTCTTCCCTCTGGGCGCCGTGAGCAGGTGGTGTCTTGTGTGCTCGCTCCCGAGCCTGGAGCAGGCACAGGCCAGCGGGCACGGGGCACGTTAGGACTTCGCAGCGTCAGCATTTTGGCCGTGTTTTCTGAAAGCCATCAACTACTGCCCTCTGTCCCATAGCTGAGAAAGGAAGCCTTATCGATTGCTTTCGATTTTGGCAGGGGTCCCGGCCAAGGTGGCTGGGGAGAAGGCTAGGCTAATATTTGATCTCTTGTCTCATCTTTGGCATTGAGTCTATGCTGTGGGCAAAGAGGATGTGGAAGTGTCACAGATGAGTTATGGTCTTACAGCTCTTTGTACGAAGATGGTCTCTTCCCCATACCTGGATGTAGGATAGGTCGGGGCGGGGGGGGGGGTGTGTGGAGAAAGGTGCTGCTGACCGAGCGTGGGCGAATGGTCTTGGCATGAAGATCTAAGTGCACTGCTGGCAATCTTAGTGCCCAGGAATGGGCTAGAACTTCGTAAGAGCACTGTCAGTGCGTGCTGAATTGGAATAATAGAGGAAAAGCAGTTTAATGCATGACTTTTTTTTTTTTTTAAAGATTTTATTTATTTATTTGAGAGCGCATGCGTGCATGAGAGAGAGAGAGAGCATGAGCATGAGCGGGGGAGGGGGAGGGGCAGAGGCAGAGGGACAAGCAGACTCCATACTGAGCAGGGAGCCCGATGTGGGGCTTGATCCCAGAACCCTGGGATCATGACCTGAGCGGAAGGTCATGATAACCGACTGAGCCACCCGGGTGTCCCAGGGAGTGAGAATCTTACACAGCCTCCATGCCTAGCATGGAGCCCAAAATGGGGCTCAATCTCCCGACCCTGAGATCATGACCTGAGCTGAAATCAAGAGTAGGACACTTAACTGATTGAGCCTCCCGGGCGCCCCAAGGAAGTCCTCATTTAATTGGGTTCCAATTGTGCAGGTCCAGTGTGCACCCTGGACTGGGGCTGAAAAGTAAAAGATTCAGTTCTTTGCATTTTACATTTTGGCCAACAGAAACAAAACCACTCTGGGTGTGAAACCATCAGCGAATGTTCGGTGGCAAGCGTGCTGGGCTGCAGGCTGGCTTGAGGCTTCCCAGCAGCTCAAACAGTGAGAAGTAGGGCCTCTCATGAGCTGGGTGGCTATCTGGACACTTCTCTGTAGGTGACGCGGACAGCAAGCGGTATGGAGAAGCACGTCTATGCTCAGTGTCTGAATTTGCCTCTAAGGAAAACCAATGAGGTTTTATCATTTAAGTTCTCATCTTAAGTTGTACCAAAGAGAGGCATTTCTTGTTTGCTCAGATGGGCTGAGAGCTTTTCCTTCTGCTTGAATCATCCCAGGAGCAAAATAGAGCATCGAGGAGTTTAGTGTGGTCGATTTTTCTAGACTTCCTCTAGAGCGAAGGCCTTTTCATGCTGGAAGTTGATTAACCTTTGAACATTATTTTTCTGGACCTCTTTCCGCATCTGTACCTATTGATGATTTCCTTCTTACTCATGACCCCTATGCTCTTCTGGATCGAGTATAGTTTATTTAATCCTTTCCATCCTGGGTGGCTGGTTAGGTTGTTTGGCGGTTACAAAAGAGGCAAGCTTTGCACACACCTTAGTTGGCCACCGGGGTGACTCTTTCTGGGATGGATTTCTAGAGCTGGGCTAACTGGATGCCTTTTGATGTCCGTGAACCATCTCCAACCTAAGGAACTTCATTCTGAGTGCTGCCGTCTTTGGGGACTCCCCAGTGATTTGTTTAGCTTCTCTGCAAGTCATTTGAGAGAAGTCATTCCAATCTGGAGTTCAGCAGAAAGGTATGTTTCATTCCGGGACTCTGAAAAAACATTTCCAGCATGCTCTTCCCACGGAGGGAGCCCAGCTACGCAGACACCAGCTGATAATCTTACGTTCCTGAGAGATGTTGCACCCCCTGTGGCGAGTGGCGGGGTGCTGAGGCTCTATGATGTGGCTCCCAGCGTGACTGCCCTCAGCTGTGTTTACCCCAGTGCCACCGGAGCGAGCACGGGGAGACTGACGTCTCAGTTTTACATCAGCGTGAAAACCAAGCACAAGATAGGGAGGGCCCTTGCGTGGAGTCTTTGTGTCAGAGCAGAGAAAAGCTCTCGGGAAACGGGGCAAGGTAAATACACTTAACTAATTGAGAAGGCAGGTTTTCCGTGACCCTAGAAATAGATCTTGCTCTCTCTGTGATAGTGTCACCTTTGCTGTGCTTCCCTTAAAAAAAAAAAAAAAAAAAAAAAAAAAAGGTGGCAAAGCATGTGTATAACGGAACGCACCGTTTTGGTCAATTTTGAATGTGCAATTTAGTGACACGAAATATACATTTATATGGTTTTGCAACGATCACCACCGTTTTGTCCCCAGAACTTCCCATCGCCCTGAAGCCACGTCTCTCTTTAACTGAAGGAAAGGCCGTTTTGAACCTCCCTTGGACACAACTTTGTGGTCACTTAAGAGTCTTCAGTTCCGGTTAACTTTTGAAGGCACAGAGCTCAGGGGAATCGTAAACATTTGGGGTGTAAATAGCACACAGCTCTGCTCCGGTAATTTGCCCAAGAAGACCTAAATTGACACCCAGCTGGTAGAAGCCACTCAGCCCCCAGCCACATATTACAGTCGATGACATTAATTAGGGAAGGCACTTTGCCTCCACCTGCTTTGGTCTTCCCAGGCCGCCCGACCGCGGCCAGCACTTCTCTCCGCTCTCCACCTCAGCGAGCAAGCACAAAGGAATTAGTGGTGTTTTGCTTCTAGCATTTCACATGGTGCAGCCTCCCTAAGTCACTGAGGGACTTCGGTGCTGGAGGGAAGACACTGTGGCTTCCCCCAGACAGGCCTGGTCTGCAGACCTTTTTGCTCCCTCTGTAGGAAAAATGTGTATGTTTTAGAGGAAGCTGGATCCCCACCCAGCCCAGTTCCGCAAGACTTTCAGGGTGCCATGTCCGGGCAGGAGGGAAATGTCAGCTGAGCTCGGGACAGAGAGAGAGCAACACACCAATGACCTTCTACAAAAAGGCATTTTTCCTTGTCTTAAGTTATTCCAGGTGCTCAGTACCCCAGGCCACTCCATCTGTTCTAGAAGATGACAAGTCGGAATGCCAGCTACCGGTACTTGGACTCTCTCTACAAGAGTCCAGTCTCTAAAAGAGATCAGTCCTACTGACCATTTTTAGTTCTGACCTTTTGTGCCGATCTCTAGGGCTGGAGAAAACGTAGGGAAAACTAAACTCAGAACCCAACTCGATCTCTCCCGTCTGTGTTGAGTGCATTACGTAGAGTCTTGACAAGGCAATGAACTCATTCTACTAATTGTAATTAGTGTGAGGTCTTGGGCAGGTTATTGGGCTCCTCAGACTTACTTTAGAGGGCTTTGATCGCCTCTCCCTAACGGGGTTAGTGCATTTTTTTTTATGCCGCAAAAGCCAACTACTACCTACTCTTTAGAAAATCAAGTGAGGCTGGGCTTTAGAAAAAGAATTCTCCGTTGTTTTCACTCGTCCTCCAAATTGCATAGACCGTTCTTTCCCTAATCAGCGCCTTGGAGTTGCTAAGAAACTACCATGTTAGAGGAAGGGTGATTCAATTTCGATTTCAACTGAAGGACAGAGCAGGCAAGGTTCTCTACACTCCTTACATGAATGGGTGCCCCAGAGCAGGGGACCTGCTGCTTCCAGATCAATCCAGGCCTCTCGGCGTGATTCGAGTCTCTGGTTTTGCTGTCGAGAGAACAGCTTTGAAATGGTTCTTTGTGGCAAGCGCTGCTGAACTTTTGGGGAGAAATACTCAGGAGACCAGTGTGTGCTGGGAAACGAGCAACTCTGTGCTTGATTAATTTATAGGTGTAATTTAAGAACCTGGTCTCCTTCTGATCCCCGGGATGCGTGTTTACTGAGCCTGTAGGCATGAGGCCTGTCTGCTCCGTGGACATTTTTTATGGCCTTTGCTATGTCAGAGCTAAAGTTGTAGATCTCTTATGAGCCAAGCATATTATTATGTCCAGAGGAGGACTGGCATGTTATAAAGTTTCAGTGGTCAATTAACAAAGATTTATTCTTTGTCACTCAGGTATTTTCTCTTTCTCAATAATGACCTCCTGAAACGAAGCAGGCTGTTTTCTGCCCGTTCTTTCTGGTTGTGACTCCCAGCACCAGAGCGGGACTCGAGAGGGTCAGTCTCGAAGTTCAGACTCGTAGCAGCTGGGCCTTCCACCTCGGGAACGTGGACTCACTTGGAGCTCTTGACAAAAGGGAGTGAGAGGGAGAACTCGCGGGGGAGAGAGTGTGTTTTTTAAAGCACTTCAGTCTGTGTTTACTACGCATCGGTTTGGTGGAACCTCATTCCAGCCGGGCAGCCAGCTGCTGCGTCGCCAGCGACCGCACCCTCTGGGCTTTGTTCCCTTCTGTCTCACGGTGGAATTCGCACAGGGGCCCGGGAGTCGCTCCTTTAAAGGTGCGCGACGGGGTTCAGGGTGAGCGTGCCCCCCGCCGCGCTCAGGATGTATCCTTTCAGAACTGCAGGAAGGACTCGTGAGTTAAGCTGCTCGTCGGCCTTTCTGTTTTCCTTATATTTATTTCACTCCCCCCTGGAAAGAGAAAAATCTGTTTTCCGTAAGATCCGAGAGTTCAACGTGTGGTAAGAGAACCTGGCCTAAAACTGTAAAGCCTTCCTGGTAGAGAGCCTGTCCTTTTTGGTCATCACGTGGAGAGATGGGCCAGCTCTGAGTTGTAGTCCCTAATCCAGAGGTAATTCATTGACTTCTTCTTTTCATATCGGCCTGTTGCCCAAAGTGTTGGGAACTTGAGGGGTTTGCTCTGCCCGGGGAGAGCACGTTAGCTGTTGGTGGGGTGGGGCGGGGGGCGGGTCCTCGTGCCCACAATCACTGCCCTGTGCCCGGGGCCCCTGGGGGGTTGGCCACAGAAGTCCCCTCTCTGCGGGAGCTGCTGAGTGCACTCTGCTCTCTCCCCCGTGCTCCAGGAGCTAGAACTTCTGTCATCCCCTTGCTGCCGATCACCGTTCCTTCGGGTCTGACGGACACCAGGGAAGAGTGATCGCTGAAGGATTTGAGAAGAGGCACAGCTCTCTGCAGATACTGGCATCCCGGGACCTTTTCCAAGATGTTTGGGGCCTGGTCTCAGACTTGTTTAAGGGCAGAGAATAAGGTTGCAAAGGAAATCAAAGCCTGATGTGGAGAAACGAAACATGAGGCCTACTGACTTTTTAAAAACATTTTAAATAACATTCTCTAAGGTTTCATTTTATACCGAAGGCAGCTGTAATATGTTTTGGAAGACCGTGTAAGGTTTCGATTACAGAGCGATCCCGACTTGCAGTTTCTGTACCGAAAGTGAGAAAGGGTGGAGGGACGCGGGGGTGGTTAAGAGGTTATTTTGTATAAGGTGAGAAAATTTGAAAGGATACATTCAGGACTGCAAGTGGTAACATTTGGGCCGCTGTAATTTGCAAATGCAATAACATTAAACCATTGCAAGGGCTTTTTTTTTTTTTTTTCCTCCCCTTGGTGGAAATAGTCTGGATAGCAATGGAATAACTTAATAACTGGAACGCAGCAGCACGTTGACCACAAGTGAACGAGGCTGCGGCTCTAGTGAGCCTTGCCAGTGCCGTCCCAGCGACTGCATTCCCTGCTGAAGGCTGGCGCAGGCCAGAGATGCCGGCCTCATGAAAGCACTCATTGTTCCCAGGGCATCATTATTTCGTATTACATGCACAATGTTTGCTTGTGAAACGATTTATTGGAAACAAGTATGTTTAAGAAGGAGAACTTGGTTTGAAATTCAGTTGATCTGGCTTGTGACATTTAAGATTTTACAGGACCTTTGTTTCTAAGAATAAATATTTAGGTCCACTGTAAATATTTATCTCGAAACACACAAACACACACACACGCAACTGGCAAACCGAGCCAGGGAACGAAAGGATACCTAAAGTGCGCTTCTGCGGGAAAGGGTAAACCACTTCGATATGAGGTATGTGTGAAGGAGGGGGTTTTGTGGGCTTGGCTGGCAGTATCCAGCCCCAAGGACAGATTCCCCTCCCATGAAGTGTCATCGGAGGAGGCCCAGTGAGGACAGTGTGTGTGTGTGTGTGTGTGTGTGTGTGTGTGTGTACATGTGTGTGTGTACACCTGACTCTGTTCTTCTCATGAGGATGGGGCTCGCTGGGATCAAACCAGCCTTGCCCCTGCCAGCTCCACGCCGGGTGCCACCCCTGACGGGGAGGCTCGCCGTGGCCCCTCGCAAGTGTGGCACGTCCGCCGGAAGGTGAGGCTTCTGGTCATATTTCTGGTCATCCCTGGTCATGAAGGGATCCTAGCTTTGAGATTTTCTGCCCACAAAAGTAGGACTTCTGGGTTCTTTGCTCAGCCTCCAAGGTAATGTCAGGCAAATGAATGACTTCTCTGGAGGCTCTGAAATCCTTATCTTTTTAATGTGAAAGTGTGGGTGTCTGTGAAGTGATGGGAGATTCTGGAATGAAAGGTGCTAAGAGTAGCCCACTGGCATTGTTTTGCTTTCCTTTCCTTTTCTCTCTCTCTTTCTTTCTTTCAAGTTTTTAAAGACCAACAGGCTTGTGCGGTAAAATCAGTTTACACGTGGTTTGGCTTGTGTCCAACAAATTCCATCAACTATTATTTTAAGGCCCAAATATAGAAGGGTTTTGATATCTATCATTGTAATTTACTGTTTCTAGTCCAGCCCACAGGGATACTCAGGGGCAAGGTGGAGGCATCTTTGGTGTGTTGGGTTGGCTAGGATCTCCTCCTTTCCCTTGGCCGTTTCTTAAGCTGGGGATTGAAGGCAGAGGCCTCTGCAGTGTGGCGAGGCAGGTAGGCCGGCTGGTACGTGCAGGTGGGTGGGTGTGGGATGATACGTTTGTGGGTGGGCAGGATGGGTGGTTGGGTATGTGCAGCCCTTGGCCGAACTGTCGTGTGGGACGATGGCAGTCCACTTGCGATTCTAGTGCCTTGGTGCACGGGATCATGCAGCATTCTTGAGGATGCTTGCGTGCAATTTCTCATGGACCTCGACCTTCAGGATTTCTGTAGAGGCGCCCTCTAACCTGGAGAGGAACTTTTGCAGGCGTAAGACGAGGAGCGTCTTCTGTTGAGAACTTTTTTGCTTAGGGAGAGCGGCAAGGCAAGTGAGGGTGGGAAGTGATTGCCAAGCCTTCTATGGGGCTTCTTTAAACTTGGCCTAGAACATCGCCAGGATTGGGGGACTGGGGTCTGTCTGTGTTCTTTCAGGTGTGTCTGCCACACCTGAATAAGGAATGTCTACCTGTGCACCTAGCACTGGGCAGACGGTAATTCTTAATATATATCGAGAAAATGAAGGGGTGGATGGTGACTAAAAGGAGGGAAATCCATAATAAAGGGATTATTCCGGTTGTTCCTTCAGTCTGTTCACCTTGAGCTCATGCTTTGGGTTTTTCTTTTCAAAATAAAAGGCCGAGGTCTTCTCAGAGCACCTTAGAGATGTTTCGAGAGACACTGAGTACAGGAGCCATTTTGGTGATCCGTGTGACCTTAGGCTTGTCCCTTGCCCGTGATGTGAAGCTCGTGGTCAGAGTGAGTCTCTGGTATTATCCCAAGTGGGACAAGTGAGGAGGCCCCGTCCTTCTGCCGTTTCTCTCTTTGATTGTCAAAGTAAAATCTTTCCCCTTGTTCGGTAAGTGGCCACAGACAACCCATAACTTGAGATATCAGAAGTTCTTCTGTCTGTTTTCTAAATAAGTATTCTTTTTACAAGGGTCGCGCTCCAGCAGTCTCCTTTGAAGTCGGTTTTGTTATGCGTTGGGCCGTGGTGTTATTTCAAAGGAGTCAGCCAGCAGACTTGAGGCCTTTTTGGCTTGTGTCCACGAACAGCCTTCTGGACAACACAACTTATTTATTCGTCTCCCTCCCGCTTCCCCCCCAGAGCGATCGCCACACCGGCCCATCCTCCAAGCTGGACTGCCGGCCAACGCCTCCACCGTGGTCGGAGGCGACGTGGAGTTTGTTTGCAAAGTTTACAGCGACGCCCAGCCGCACATTCAGTGGATCAAACACGTGGAAAAGAATGGCAGCAAATATGGGCCCGACGGGCTGCCTTACCTCAAGGTGCTGAAGGTGAGGACTTTCTGAATCTGAAGGGACCCACAACAGGGTCCCTGTCGTGGACGTAGGGGCAGGGTCTCTGACTTCCTGTTGGATTTGGGAGAAGAGAATTCTCCTCTTTGACCGGCCAGGAGGGAGCGTGTTAGGGGATTAGCGGGTTATTAGACTTGCTAGTAAAATTGTGGAAGGGAACTGGGGGGCGGGGGTGGGGGGGTAGAAGGGCTAGTCAAGTGGGAGTCAGAATAATTCAGCTCTTTATCGGCCCTGAGGTCTCAGATGAGGCATTGAGGCTTAGCTGCATGTTCATAAAAGTGGGGATCACGATGCCGTCTCCCCTAGCAGAGTCCATGGGACTTCGTGCATTGAAGGAGCTTTGTAAACTCGAGGCGAGGTACCAGTGTTTACCGTTATGCCGATGTCGACTTCTCTTAATATGACGTTAGGGTCGAATTGGAGTAGCCATCTGTCAGAAGCAATTTACATTTTATTTTTAGAAGAAGGCTTTTAGCCTTGGAAATTCATTCACCTGCTGTTTAGACAGTAAACTTTAGACAGTGTTTTTGCATGACCGAAATGTTGGACAAGGAAACTTGCTCCTTGTATTTCGTATTTGGTTCCTTGCAAGTCCCCACCGAAGAGGGGACTGGGCGATAGCATCAGCCTCTTTAACGTTTAGATCTCTCTTGCTCTTCAGGACGGTGATGGCAAGCGGCAACCAAGTGTGCAACCTCTTCTTAGCCACTGCCTATCACGTCTCCCACATGTAGGTGCCCATAGAGATCGTCCTTAAAAAAGAACAGTCTTCCCGTAGAACCATAGGTAGCTCCACTAAGAACTCTCAACCGATGACCTATTCTCCCCAGCTGAGAATCCCAGTGATCAAAAGAGCTGGAAAAAGACCCACCTGGGGAACCGCGGGTCCGAGCAAGAACTGCTTGGTCTTGATCACACTTCCATTTCTCTCCATGGGGTCACTTCTGTGGCCCGTCAGTTGGCTTTTTTTGTTCTGTCTAAGCCCAAGACTCTTTAAGGCAGCTGCTTAGACCTCATAGAGGTCCTTTTATTGTTTTGTTTTGTTTTGGTGGTGTGTTGGTGGTGGGACCCTAGACGGTGCAAAGTCCTTCCTGGCTGGCCGTTATATTTTTCTCCTGTGTCTGTTCCAGCACTCGGGGATAAATAGTTCCAATGCCGAAGTGCTGGGACTGGTCAATGTGACTGAGGCGGACGCTGGGGAGTATATATGTAAGGTCTCCAATTATATAGGGCAGGCCAACCAGTCTGCCTGGCTCACGGTCCTGCCAAAACAGCAAGGTAACGATGTCTTGTGTTGTTGTTGTTGTTGTTTTTTTTTTTTTTTAAAGAAGGCTGAATGTAGAAGCTGAAAAGACTTGGTGCTTTGGGAGACTTCAGGCAGCTTCTAGGGTGACTCTGTGGCCTTGGTATATTTATAATCATCTTTCTTCGGTGATGCAGCTGGTAGGATGCCAGCAGCCATGGAAAAATGCCCACAATGTTCAAAGTGCTTGCTCTCATCTCTTCTAAAGATTACCCTCCACCCCCCACCCACCCCCACCCAGTTTTTAAGTCGTTCCTTCTGGTTCATCTTGTTTGGGCTGCACATTCCCCATCATTACTGCACGCCGTCAGCATTTTAAACACACACAGGCATGCCTGTTGAATTTGGGACATTGGCGTATCAGCAGAATTCCTACCTCCTTCTGCCCCAAATCGGTAGAGAAATATTGGCACGTGATAATTTTTCCAGCAGAATATCATTTCCTTGCTTACCCATAACGGGTGCTTTGGAGATCCTGTCCTTGACCTTGCCGTCCCAAACTGGAGCATAATCCATTTCATGGACGTGGACGCTGTGGAAGGCAGCCGTTGACATTCTCTGATTGTCTCAACTCAACACTCAAATGTTTATATCGAAGGGAAAAAAAAAACAAAACTCCGGTTTCTTTGCTACCGAGATTGTACTTTCTTCAGTTTTCTTTGGTGCAACGTGAGTCAAAATGGTTGCACGTGGAAATCAGACCCAGGAGTCCACCCTGGTTGGTTCCCCCAGGGCTGGAGGGACGGGCCAGGTGTCCACCAGGCGTGTCTCCAGGGTTTTGCTCTCTGACGCAGTAAGGTTAGACAGCACCATCCCTTCCTCAAGGTGGGAGTCTGCAGCCAACAGGACCAGAACCCAGCTGGGACTTTTGGGTGCTTATACTTTTGGAAAACCATCCCTCAATCCAAAGCAACACAAAGGCCGAGAGAATGGATGTCTGTGGGTTGATTTTTCCATGCGTCTGATTGCATGCATGTCTAGGTGGTGAAGCCGGTATGGTGACGGGCCCGTGGAGGCGAGCTGCTCAGTGTCGCTCGGTATCTCTTGGTTGTGGGCTTTGTGGATGGGCTGCGATCGGAATCTTCTGCTGGCCAGCACCTGCCGGAGCCCCCCGGTGCGATGCCTCATGGTTCCACGGCCCCCTCCACGATCATCCCTGTGTTGTCTAGCCTTTTCTCTTGCTTCCCTGTTTTCTAGGCCGCCGGTGTTAATACCACGGACAAAGAGATTGAGGTTCTCTATATTCGGAATGTAACTTTTGAGGATGCTGGGGAATATACGTGCTTGGCGGGTAATTCTATTGGGATATCCTTTCACTCTGCATGGTTGACCGTTCTGCCAGGTACATACTGCTCTTTCTCTCCATGGTTTTTTTCCCTTTTCTGGGTTGATTGCTATAAAATTAACACAGCTTCTGTTCTCAGAAACGGCCCCTTTTATCCTGGCGTACAGATTTTTAAAAATGTCGAAAATTACCCCCCCGGGGATAAGAAAGTTGCCTTTGGAAATTTCACTTACAATGAGATCCCACACTCGCATTTATGATCAAGGGAGATTTCACCCTTAAAACCCAAAGGGATCTTGCATTTTCGGCGAGTCACTGAGTCAATGTATAAATTCACCCATCCACAGTTCTCTGAAGGAAGAAGTGGCAATTACTTTGTAAAACTCAAAGTAGTTTTTTTCTCATTTCAAATTCCATTTCACTAAAATCCCAGATGTACTTCCATCACGTGGTTCCATTCTCTCTCTTTAATGGTACGTAAATAGATGAATGTCCGTTGGGGTGCCCGGGGAGAAGCACCCTGGCACGTGGGACGTACAGAAGCAGTGTGTTACCTACCTTGGGAATCGGTGGCTTGCTGCATGTTGCAATAAAATGGACCCTCCGTTTGCTCTTCCTGCAAAGCATGCTCTTGCCGACGTGGGCTTGATGTTATTTCCGCCCTTTGGAGAAATCAACATCGGCAAAGCCCTGTGGCTACATACTGCTGCTGTCTGGGTCTCTGACCGACATCTCTGTCTTAGTCAAACCTGTCCTGATAACCATGACCTACTTTGATGCGTCTGTCTCTCTGTCATCTCCTTTGCGAAGCTGCCTAGACTAGTTTGCTAGCTCATGATGTTCCGCTCCAGTTCTTAATTCCTAATTTTTAGAGTACGGTGCCTACCTGCATGCTTATTTTTATATCTAGTAAAAAGAAATCGATCATTTCATTTTGTGCCGTGCTGCTGAGAGTTTTGACTATCTTGCAAGTATTTTTTTTTTCTGATTAAAATGGATAAGCTTTAAATAATACCATTGCATTCATTTTCCCTTTTTTTGTGAGTCTGCTCTTTGAATATTTGCTTTGAAACAACGAGACGCCTCTTACGTTGAGCTTGCTTTTACTTGTAGTACTGCATTCTACAGGGGCCTAATTGGCCCTTCTTAACCGATTTGCCTGACAGTACTAGCTCATTAACTAAGAATGCAGTTCAAGAAAAATACCGTTTGGAAATACACTGCTTGTAGCTCGATGACCATTGAGGACTGAGGAGGGAGCAGATAGTATTTTAAGTTGATCTGAGAATGTGCTACCTTAAGTAATTCTTTGGATGTGCACATGAAATACCATTTCCATTTTTTCTTTAAGAGAAAAGTCGTAGTGACCTCAGTATAACAGAAAACACAAATCTTAAATGGTAATTGATTAAGGGATATTAGAAATGTTCCACGGTACGGTCATAACGATTCTGTATCAAAGGCAATTTGGTCTTTAAATTCAGTGCTTTTGTTCATTCCGTTGAATAATATGCTGGACCGTATTAAATTTGAAACCTTTCCGGACCAGCCTACTAGATGACTATTTATTTCATTTCATACGGAAGTGTGTTCGTCTGGGGTAAATCACCCCATCACATCTTCCTTTGGAAGGGCTTACCCAAATAAGACTGAGGTACCATCTGATCCCATGCAAAGTGGGCATTGTTTATATTTACGAATATATTACGAATTTTTAATTTGAACCCCCATGGAAGACAGTTGTCTTTTTTTTTGTAAGTGTGGATAACTGCCCTGTTCTGCCCACATGTGTGACGGAATGTGGCCCCGTAGCCTGCCCTTTGTGTCTTGGAGGCAGCCAAGCCGTCACGATCACTGGATTGCAGAGGCCTGTTGAGATAGTGGCCGCTTGGGCCCTGGTGGTCAGGCGGGCAGCCCTTGGTTACTCGCCTTCATTTGGGGGAGGGGCAGGGCAGGCCCATAGCCCCTGCCATTCGGCAGCAGTGAGTCATTGGGCGGCCTGTCCTTGGGAATGGTCATCACCTTGTGATTCGTTTCACTATGCCGGGATGCATCAACCCCGTGTCCTAACTCTGTGGCCTGCTTATCTTCCTCCCCTGTGGTCTCCGCTCTAGCTCCTGTAAGAGAAAAGGAGATCACGGCTTCCCCAGACTACCTGGAGATAGCCATTTACTGCATAGGGGTCTTCCTAATTGCCTGTATGGTGGTGACAGTCATCCTGTGCCGAATGAAGACCACGACTAAGAAGCCAGACTTCAGCAGCCAGCCAGCCGTGCACAAGCTGACGAAGCGTATCCCCTTGCGGAGACAGGTAACAGAAAGTAGATAAAGAGTTTAAAGAAATTTACTCCTCCCCGCACGCCCCAGCCAGCCCTCGGCTCTCTTCCTCGGCTACGACATCATCTACTTCTGTGAGCTTCAGTGCATGAGCGGTCCCAACATGCCTCTCAGTGGCTCTCCAGTTAGTGTTTGGGGCTCAGAGAGTCAAGGCCTGGTGCATCGATGGGGTCAACTGAGTCAAGTTCCAAAGGCAAGAAAGCGGGACGGTGTGAGACTCTGGGACTAATCGGCAGGACTGGAAATAACACAGGGAGGCAATACCCTTGTGTGTTTGAGGCTCAAGTGTAGCTGTCTTTTTGAATCATAGGCCACTTTTGTCCCCTGTGATCTAATGCTGTTTTGAGACAGGCTTATGCCACTAGTTGGAGGAACTCTAGTTCTCTTTGACTTATTATTATTATTTTTTTTTAAATCAAGGTCAGAAACTTGTGCCCTGGAGATGAAACTGAACTTCTGCTTGATTTAAACCAGACTATGATGTCTCTCTCAACTGGGTTTTGGCTCGACCTCTCTGATTCTTAAAATAGACATGTATGCATATATTATGTTATTGTTAATCGTTCGCAAGTGTGGGTGTGGATTTGGTGGTCGAAAGATTTTTTATACTGAATGAGCAACAGATTGTTACTAACCCCACGTCTGGCCTTTGGTGGTTACTTTTTGCTCGTGTGTGCCTCCCGATGTGTCGTTTTGCTTTGGAGAGACAGGGCAAGATACAGCCTCCACACCTCTGCCTTAACTGAAAGCTGCAAAGTGGGACAGGATGTGCTTCCACTCTTTCCTCTGTGTTCCTGAAGATGGAAGGGGAAGGCAGACGGAAATGGCAAGTGCTTACAAGTAAAGTATTAGGAACTTTGTTCCGATCAAGGAATTTCTTTGGCGGCAGCAAGTAAAATGGCTAAGTCACCGGCTGTGTTGCAGTGTGTGCTTTGGTAGAATTTTCGAGGCGTTTGTTAAACTTGCAGATTCCTTAGTCTTAGCCCCAGAGATTGTCATCCAGTGGATCTTGAATGGGGCCAGGAATCTGCATTTTAAGTGGGTCCTTAGGTGAGTCTGAAATATACTCCGGAGAAACTCTGGGTTAATCCCAGCTCTGCACACCCCCTTCCCCCACCCCGGGACTTCAGGTGGCGATGACATTTTCTGGGGCAGTTATTAGCACGGATTAGGAACCAGTTGGCCAGCCGCAGTTCTGGCACGACTCTGGCTGTTCTCGACCCAGCCCCAAGCTCCGGGCTGAATGGGTCCTTGTTGACTTCTCTGGAGCACTTATCAAGCAGTTCTTTATTCTTCTTAGAGGCCGAGCGTAGCTTTGGAGTGTGTGTCAAGTGCAGGTGATGAGCAAGGGAAATAAAGGTGCCCATTGGGTGATTCCTGCCACCAAGAATGCTGTTGTTATTAAAATGGCACCACTGTCATTCTTGGGGCCTTCTGGAGAAGCAACGATGGGGCCCTTTTCCTGCCTCTGGGAGAGTCCAGTCTGGAGGTGACCCTTAACATAGCCAGGTGGTGCCTTCCGTGACCTGCAGGCGCCATGGCCACCCCTCCCCCTCCCTCCTCCTTTCCAGTTACCTCTGGGCCGTCCTTCTAGCCAGCATCTTGAGAACCTGACCTCAGGGAGTTGGAAAAGGGAGTGGTGTTCTCATCTCTACTATTAATTTTTTTTTCTAAGGGAGGAAAATGCTACCTTCTGGAGGAAACCTGCAGTTTGGTGTGGCTAGACCATTGGCCCATCATGATGTCACCATCTTTTTCTGCCACTGTTACAATGCTCTTCTTTTTACTTAAGTAGAAAACACACAGCTGCCCTTAACATCTCCCTGACTCAGCCCTAGTCATTGTATTTTCGTTGCTCTTTGGCTGACTGGCCTTTCTTCTTTGTCTCCACCTCAGTTGGTCATTCTTGCTATATACTCTCCCCTGTGTAGCCAAAGGGAACATTAGGTTTGCTCCTTTTCTTCTCCCTCCTTTCTTCCTTTCTTTATCATCATTTCCTGAGTGCTTGGTCTAACCCAGGTCCCATGCAAGATAAGACCTGTCACCTTCACCGGTGTTTCCAAGGTTATTTGGCGGTCATCGTTTGGAATGTAGCTGTCTTGGGTTTTAGGGTCAAGGAGAGTAAGAGAAGCAGAGGAAGGTGGGCAAATAGCCATGCCCTGGGAGGGCAAGGGTGGAAACCAGATCTCTGGGAGATTAGTTTATTTGGGAGAATGTTGACACACCTCCCCTCCCCTTATATGTTAAAATGGACGTGTGATTCTTTACAAAGAGCACTCCGACAATGAGCACGGCCCCTTTGGTGGGGAAGGAGATGCCTATCAGGTATCTGGATAAAAGAGGGTTATTGGACTGTAGCTGGAATGAAAACCCCGTAAAGGCCGGCAGATACGTTGATGACAGAGAAAATACCGCAGGGATGCCAAGCATGCCTTTACCTGGCGACAGGCGAGCCTGTAATCAGATGTCTTGAGGATGAGTTCTTCCTCGTTACTTGCAAGGCCACTTTTCAGGCTGTATTTGCCCAGCCTCCTCCGCCACACAGGTGACACCGAGTGCTACCTTCCTGGCCCTGACCCTCCCCCCTCCCCCCACATACCCACAACGTCTCGCTCAACTCAGTCCATCATTGTTCTCTGTTTAGAACAAGAGGAGTGGTGTTTCTTTTCCTTCTTTCTCTCTTTCTATCTTTTTTTTTTTTTTTTAATCCTTCTGTGAGTTTTTCTTTCTTGACATTTACTAATTTGTCCTGGACTTAACTGTTAGAGGACTGACATTTCAGTTTGTTTTTTTTTTTTTCTTTAGTCAAAAATGCTTTTTCCTCGGGTAGCTCAGAAGAAATTCCTTGTGTTCCTGTCCCAGCAAGCAGGAGTTCTCTGAGGCTCTTCATGGATTTTGATGTTTGAGGAAAGAGGGGAACTTTATGGTCGGGGGGGAGGACAGTGGCACACAGTGTCTCCCCGTGTCCCTTGGCCGGGGTTCATCCTGCTTTCAGAGCTGGGGCTCGGACACTGTGCCAGCCCCCGGCTCGCCTGCTCTTGCTCCTTTGGAATCAGCATGATCAAGGGGGGGCCAGCCCAGAGAGCGTGTCCTCGAGCGCTTGTCAGCTCTTGTGCACGCGGCTGGGGCTGCCCGTGGACGCCATCATCACTGGGAGGCAGCCTCTGCATGTCCACGCGGGCAAGAGAGGACTTCACTTTCCCTGGGCCGCACACATCACTTGGGTGTTGGTGGGGAGGGCGGGTGCGAAGAAATCGAGGAAGTTTCTTCAGGAGGCATGAGCTATTTTGCTGGGTTTGGTGGGTCTGTTTTTCCAGTGAATACCTCGACTTCTTCTCTGGAGCCAGAGAGCAGGATGGAGATTCCCCTTTTACCATCAACAGATAAACCCATCAAGTGTGTCCCAGGTAGGGGCACTCGTGCGAGCGGCGCACACTCCCACCACCACTGGCCTCTGACAAGGGCCTACAGGGTAATTTTTGTGAGACTTCAGTTCCACCCTCTTGGTTGCTGATGTGGGTAGAGCAAGACCATCTTTTATAACGGTGTCTTCGAGGTGAGCGGCATGTTCCCAGTGACCTCCTGAATGGGACAGAAGATGTGGGGCAACCAGCTGGGTACAAGGGGACTCAGGAGCCAGTTCTTGGGGCTGTGCATTAATGGTTCTTAAACACGCTGAGCCCTGTGAAGGAAGGTTCCACTCCTAGAAGCTCATTCACTGTCTCAGCAGCCAGATGCCATGATCTTGGCATGTTCTCCATGTTTTGGCCGGTCACGGGGTCTAGTGAAACCTCCCTGGTTCCAGAACACACTTGGGGAATGAGGGTGGCCATGGGTGGCTCCCTGGACTCCACTCTTCCGTGTGGGCTCGCCCATTGGGCTGTTCTCCCCCCCAGCCTTCCAGAGATGGGGCAGCGTGAGATCTGATTTGGATTTTGGCTGCTGGGATCTTCTAGGAAGAACCGGTCCGTCCAGGACCGGCGAGCCATTGCTCTGATGGGTTGACTCATGGAGTCCAGGGAGCAGCGTGGGGGAGGCAGAGACCTGGCGAAGGAGACGAGTGACTTAAATTTTGTTATGGAGGGAAACAGAATCCAAGCCCTGAAACCCCTTGAACCTTTATCCCAGCCACCTGGTTTGAAGTGGTGAAAGCATTTTGTTTGGACATCGGGGAATGGCGGGCAGGGCTTAGAGCAGAAAGTATGTTAACTCGGGGCCTTCTGTTCTGGCTTGGGACCGTGGACCCACAGCTTCAGGGTCAGGAATTAGCGTGCACATTCGTCACCCCTCCCCCTTTGCTTCTGCCTACCCCATTCTCTGTGAGGCCCCCTGCCTTGGTTCTAATCTAGTCTAATCTAGTGTGCAGAGATAACATGATTTCTTGGTGGCCCTTTAAAAAGAAAGGAAAAAAATCACTTCCTTTCTTAATCTCCCCTATACGCTGTAGTAATATACAAAAGGCACATTTCATTAAAAGCCTGATTTATGGCACATGTTAAAGAGATTCCGGAAAGTGGGGAGTTGAGTAGAGACTGAAAATACACGCTAGAAACGTGCCCGTGGGGACTGAGGAGTGTGAAGGCGGTTTATTTTAGGGTGTTCCCATTTATGGTTTGTCAGTCACTTAATGATCGCCACCCATGGAATGTTTCCAAATTAGAGAGGCTATCCGATAAGGGAAGATCGTGGTTTTGTGCAAAAAAAAAAAGCAGTTTATAATTTAATAGTGTCGTGTTAGTCAAGAGAGGCACAGGTGGGCAGTGGGAATAACTTGGGGGGTCGTGTTCGGAAGGAGGGAAGCTCCAGAAGATGCAGCGTTTCATGGAGGAGCTGACAAGCCAGTGGAGGTTTGCGCCAAGCCCCGGAAATGTGTTAGCTCATAGCAGAAACAGAGTAAAGAGAAAGCCAGCCCTAGTTTGCAGTCCCGGAGGGGATTTTAAAGGCTCAATAAAAATGCATGGAGGTAGAATTAAGATAACACCTCCACGGACAGAGTGACCAAATTCTAGTTTCTCATACTGCTGGCATTTTCTTACCCACCCCCCCGCCTTTGTGCTTTGTGTAAACAAAAGTATTTTCCAGATTTATACATTGAATCTAAACCTCCACACTTAATCTGGACAGACCTTTCATAAATAATCCTTTTTGTAAACATGATTTTCAGGTTTTTAATAGTAATGATAACAACCAAGTTCGCCAAGGCTTTCCGTTTTAAAAGCTTTCACACGAAAATCTTGTTGAGATTGTTTGGAGGAAGACGTGTACGTACGTGAACTTTTGCCGTGGGTTTGTGGGCAAAGATTGCTCTGGGGTCATAGGTGAGCCACAGAGCAGTTAACATCTGACTGAACGTTAGGTTTTTCTGCTCTTAAGCAGCCTCTGAGCCATATTTGTCACGAGGGTGTTCTTAGGCTCCAGCTTTCCTCCTGCCCTGGGACTGACCCCTGACTCCCCGATCCTTTACTTCTTGGGTTTGCTCTTTTACTTGCTGGAGCCCCAGCCCATCCTGGCTGTAAGCAGAGGGTCTCATCTTCCAAACCAGTAAGGCAGTCAGCCCTTAATGCCAGTGGGGTTTTGTTCTTCATGGAACACACAGGAAGCCTGCATCTCCCACTCAAAACAACCCCAGCCTCCAGATCTTCTGGATTCCCCAGAGGAAGGTACCGGTCATAAGCTCCCTTGGATCGGGGCAGCTCAGGATTCTGCAAAGGCACCAGGAAGAACAATTGTGCTGTTGGTAGCAAATATGAACTGAGCTCTTAGCAAGAGCCGGGCTCAGCACTAAATGCCGTATGGGCGTGACCTCATTTCACCCTCATGGTACCCCTGTGGGGTGGGAACTTCCCTGGTTTCCCTCTCACAGGTAGGAGGGTCTAGTTTGGGATGGGTCAATGACTTCCCCAAGCTCTCACAGTTGGCCAGCATGGGTACTGGCATTTGGGAGGACCATTTGGCAGCGGGGGAAGGGGACCAGCTAGGGCCGGCTGCTTGGCCAGGGCCGGTCAGTGGGGTGCCCACATGGGAGGGTGCAGACATGCCGCAGAACCCAGCACGGTAGCACAGGGGAAGGAGAAGGGCGGTGTTCTCGTCATTTCTACCTCGTTTTGGAAGTCAAGTCACTGTTTCAAAACATGTTTTTCTTGCTAAAGTGCTTTTTCTAAAAACATAAGAGAAATACATAGGCAAGGTAACAAAACTCAAATGGCTTAGAAAGTCCTGAGGCAAGATAAATTCTACCCTATCCCAGAGCTGTTTGAGTCTCTCTCTGAAGGTGGCTGCTATTCAGTCTCCTCGCTATCCTCCTTCCTGAACGTTTGGAAACCGCGCTGTGTCCTCACACCCCACAAGGGAAGAGATTTTTGAGGACCTGCCTCTCCACCCAGAAGCACACCCCCCTGTTATTTCTCCCATCGGGTTTCCCCTCCTCTCCACCGATGGCAGCACACACAGGAATTCTAGAAATCCTGCGGGGCTAGGGGCTGGTGGCAATGGTCTACAGGGCTGGCCCTGCAGAGAGAGAGTCGTGGTGGCAGAATCTGCAGCCTTTTGAGGCCCGTATCATCTCATCGCGAGACTGACTTTTACTAGTGTGGTTGGTACTTGTTGCTTGTGATCTTCAAGTACAAGTTCCCATTGCAGCGAATGGTGATTTTTGCCTCTTCATGGGGAAGAACTTTCTGGAATACTTTTTGGTCTGTGAAAACACCAACCTCTTGTATCCATAGCACAGGGCCTTGAGTCAGTGTAGTGCAGTGTGTTGGGCCCCACCCACTGGAGGGGTGTTCCATGTTGTCTGCTTGGCCAGGGTTGGGTCCTTGGCATTACTGGGGAGCACAGGTGGGTTCCGTGGGCATCCACACGGTTACCTATTGTGCTTTCCTCCTTGTTTCTGCCATTCGAGTGTGTGGATGCTTGGGTGTGAGGGAGCCCAGCCTCTGGGAGCCCAATCTATTCATTCACAGGATTCTCTCAGCTTCAAAATTAATGATGCTTTAGCTCCTTTTTAAAGAAAAAATTATTTATGGTGTTCACAATAACACTGCTCATATGATCTGCACTGTAAAATTTAAGAGTGAGTCCCCCTGTCAGAAGATTGCTCAGAAGGCTCAGAGATGTTCTCTTGTATGTTTTCTTTTTATTTTTTTTAAAGATTTATGTGTTTAGAGAGAGTGAGTGGGTGGCGGGGCAGAGGGAGAGGGAGAAACCTCACTTGGGAGTGGGGAACCCAGCGTGGGGCTCGATCCCACGGCCCTGAGAGCGTGACCTGAGCTGAAATCAGGAGTCAGATGCTCAGCTGACTGAGCCACCCAGGTGCCCGTTCTCTTGTACATTTTAAGAAGTAATAGAAATTCTGGATTAAAAATCACATGCAACTTGATTTTAATAATGAAACCCAGTTCCTGTTGTTAAAACGATTTCCCCCTCCCAGTCCAGTCTTGGGCATCTCTTGGGGTTGTAGCTGCTCTAAGGGCAGTTGAGCTTATGAAGGAGAGAATAAAGGTTTTCCAAGCAGGACATTCCCAGGGAGGTACAGGTCTTCCGGTCCCACTGAGAATGGTTTAGGTTCTGCTTTGTGAATGGTCATCCCGACCAAGTTAGTCGGCCTGGGGTCGTACAGGGGACAGAACCAGGGTGGGAGGGTAGGCCGCTTTGTTGGACCTCATGTTCCAACCTTCTTGAGCCCCAAGTCTCGTTCATGGTTCCGAATAAGGTGGTGGTCAAGCAGCCCACGGATGTGTCAGGACAGTGTAGTAACTGTCCAAACCAGCCTTTGAGCGGGCTCTGCGTGTGTTTTCCTTTACAGAAACCAGCACAGGGAAGGTGCTGTGTTTAAGAAGTAACCCTTTTATCAGACGCAGCCTGAAACGGGTGAGGGTGAATGAGAAAACTCGGGGAAACCCTTGCATGCTGCAGGCGGGGGGGGAGAGGAGCTTTCTCATGGGATTATGAATCGAGGACGTAGTTTTTTGCTCCTTGACTCTTCGCCCCGTGTGTTCAATCCACTAGTTGCTGAAAGGGAAGTTGACAAGAGTCCTTTGATTTTCACCGAATGGTCTGGGCATCAGCCAGTTCCCGGAAGGACTGGGGAGAAGCAGAGAACGGCCCCGGGGCTGCCTGGGCCTCAGGTTACCTGGAATACAACACTTGGAGCTACTGGAAGGCCCTTCACCTTCAAATCCTAGAGCTAGTTCCTTGAGACATTTGGTTTTTCTTTCCAAAAGGCAGATGAAATATCGAAGAACGGATTTTCTGAGAAGTTTCCGTGGAGTTGCACAGGCACGGAATTGATTCATGAGCTGCTCTGCAGGGAGATTGATTGTGCGGGGCTCTGGGACAGGTCCAGGCAAAGAGGCGATTGTGGAGCCTGTGGGCTGGTTGCCCTGTGCTCAGGTGCTTGTTTGGAGGAATTAGATCAGAAAGCTGATTTATATGTGGCTCAGGTACCATCTAAAAATGTTTGCAAACCTGGTCTTAGGAACCTCGGATATGGGTGAAATCTGGTATTGCAGAGAGGGGAGGACAGAGGAGCTAGCATCCAGTGGTTGGGGTCCTAAATTCTTGACTTTGGCCAGCACTTCCACTAGTCTTCCTTTCTGAGGATCGGACATCTGGCTGGGCTCTGGCCGGCTGCCAGGCCTCCCAGGTGGAGCCAGGATCACATCTGGGGCTTTGCATTTTGTATCCAGGTTTCTGCTGAGTCCAGCTCCTCCATGAACTCCAACACCCCGCTGGTGAGGATAACCACACGCCTCTCCTCGACGGCAGACACTCCCATGCTGGCAGGGGTCTCCGAGTATGAATTGCCCGAAGATCCAAAGTGGGAGTTCCCAAGAGATAAGTGAGTACTCCTATTGGCTGCATCCCCAAAGGGCATTGTAGGTATAAATGGGGATGGTGGATTGACAGGTTTTTCCCCCCCCCCCCCGATCTTAACTGCAAATGTCACGTCTGATGGTGTCAGCGGGAGTGAGTGAGATTGTATTTCTAAATAACCAACTCCTGAAAAAGAAAAGAATGGATGCGCTCTCTCTCTCTCTCTCTCTCTCTCTCTCTCTCTCTCTCTTTTACAAGTTCTTTTAAAACAGCTGCTAGGCGTGACTGGTCCCCAGCCAAGATGATACCTTGTTAGCACTTTTTTTTACTTTTGAGATAACTCAAACCCAGTCACGTGGACTAAATGTAGGACTATATCCTGTTTATAAAACCGATAGGACATTCCCACTTCTGGTTATGAGAACTTGACTCTTCTATAGTTCATTTCCTTGGGGGAAAATTAGGTATAAAATACAAATTGCCTGGAGAATCTTCAGTCCATGTTGCTCCTTGTAGGAGCTGTCAATGTGATATGGGCTGCAAGGGTTTGAATATGGTACCTGCCATCCAATTTCCTGTGGTCCGTAATAGTCTCTCGGATGATGTGGAGGTGTTCATTCAGATGTTCAATCAGATGTTCAGTCTGAGCACAGCCACCTGGGTTCTGTTGAAGGCATTACTAGCAACTCTTTATCTTCATTTAGCTTCATATCTTCATCATTTAGCTTCAGGCCCACATATTTGGGCTGTCTTGGGTGGGATTTGAATCCTGGCTCAGCCAGCCAGTGGCTGGGCAGCTTTGATTCTCTGAACTTCATGTTTATAAAATGATGACCGTGGTATAGACCTCGCAGGACTGAGGGCAGTTCTTGGCTCATGAGTTTCCCCATCTCGCGCTCCCCTGCGTGCAGGGGTGAGCTGGGAGCTCTGAACCACAGGCCCCAACAACATGGCAGCTCCAGGCAGAGAGTGTGTGAGGCACACCCTGTGCTCCCGGCCCTCTGTCTTCTGGGCAAGACCAGCTCCCAGACCCACCTTCTGAAATACAGTCTCCCAGTCCTTGAAGGCCCTCAGCTCACTTCCGGGGTACCACTTGTAGTCCCCTAGAGTCTGGGAGGTGGAGATCATGGGCTCTCCGTCGACAAATCACGTCATCTTGCTTCTGTAGAGCTCCCACTCCCCTTTTGTCTTGACGTTGACAGTATCTCCCTGAGATTAGGTCAGAGGGACGTTTAGTTACCATAGAAGAAACTCATCCACCAACGTAGAGGTACCAAGATAGGCTTTTCCAGAGCTTGGGTCTGACGAGCGCTGCTGGGAAAGAGAGGGCGCTTAGAGGGCAGTGTGCTTTGGATTCACACAATTCCATGCCAGTTTTGTCTCCCAAGAGCCAATTTGGGGATACTAATGTGCTTCATAAGCTAGAACCAAATAACTGCCTGGGTCTCACTCTGTTAGGAGAGTTAATGGAGGTCACTTCCAGTGTGTTTGTGTACTGCAGTGGAAAGCCCACTCACCCACTCAGGACTTGGTTTTTGAACAATAACTAGGAGACATCAAAGAAAAACACAAAGAATGATCTCCTTACCTGGGGAGCGTGGAAAGAGAACAGAGTTGTTTCTCACGAAGCCGCCTCGCTCCCTCCTTTGGGTGTACAAGCAGGAGGGCTCGTGCATACATTCCTGTGCCTAGAGGACAGACCCAGGCGGCCGTGATTGCATGTTAAGAAATGACAGCTCTCGGGTTCGAGCCACAGCACTCGGCTGGCCCTGACGCCACAGTCAACAGTGGACGTCTGTGTGTGCTTAACCGTCTGCTCCCACCTGGGGGGGACCCTGAGTGCGGAAAATGTGAGTGCTGAGCGTTTCAGAACAGAGTTGAGCACAAATGTAGGTGGAGCAGATTTCCAGTGAATGAAGGCTATTTAGAAGCAGTTTATTAGATTGGAGACAGAGGTGGCACAAAGAAAGGATTGTTATGCTTGTACTAACAGGGCAGTAGGACATAAATTAGCCATTTTTCCAATGCAAATGTTTATTTTCTGCCAAGATATTAAATTTAATTTTAGTTCAGGAGAGAAGCAGAATGACCTCAGCCTGGCGTACACTGCCCTCAGTCTTTGCTGAGGTTTTGTAAACCATTGTGTACTTAACCATAAATACGGTGTATTTACTAAGGGCTGCTAAATACTTCGCTGTGTGGTGCTTAAGTGAAAAGAAAAGAAAAAAAAAAACACATACATTCATGAGCATTCCAAAGATTTCTCCATTCTGTCGGCTTCTAGAATGTCCAAAGACAATATATGGCTATTAGTAGGACATGCACCAAGCTTCTGAGCCTAGAAATACAGTTTTTCATGTTCACTCTGGATTTTCTTCATTATCAGTTTTGGGTAGTTAAGGGTTTCTCAACTGTTAGGTCAAAAAAGATCCCTCTCAATTTCTAGAATTTTCTCTGTCCTTTGGGGAAAAATGAGAGATTCCTTGAAATGCGTTTAAGATACGTATCATGTAACGTGGCCGGGAATGTGACTGTAAAACCCACTGGTATTTGAATAATAGTGATTTAAAGACATCACTTCACAAAGACCAAAAAATAAGAACAGCTTTAACATTTTTTCTTTGAGACATTCTAAATTACGAATATTCAACTGGCCCGAGATCAAAAGCTCCCCATCGTTAGCACTTAGGAAAGCTGACCACCTCACTAGCAAGGATACCTTCCACAAAGAAAATAAATCGTGAACACAAATGTGAAACTTAATAGCTGTCCCGCCTGTAATTGACATTCTCTACAACGTCACTAAGAAAATACTCAAGTGCGTGTATACCCCTGGTCTCATTAGTTCCATATGATAAATGCTCCATGCTTTTGCAAGCCGATGAAAGATTTTTATATTTAGTTCTGGAATTTTCCCTTCACCAGATGCTCTGCACTAATCCCCTATTTACACATTTAGGCTGACACTGGGCAAACCTCTGGGGGAAGGTTGCTTTGGGCAAGTGGTCATGGCTGAGGCGGTGGGAATCGACAAAGAGAAGCCCAAGGAAGCAGTCACTGTGGCCGTGAAGATGTTGAAAGGTGCGTGGGGAGGGGGCCGGGTGGGTTGGGGGAGGGGGAAAGCCTTATCAAGAATGTTCCTTTTGTGGCATGTGAACTCTATCATGGCAGGGGGTCAGAGAGCACATAGTTGACCTAGGGGTTGAGAAGTTTTCAGTATAAATCAGCGTCCTGGACAGACGATTTATCTTGAGCTGCGTGCACTTTCAAGAAAGAAAAGCCAGTTTTGTTAGCAAGGGGTAACCTCCCATCCCATATTGTTCTTCAGCTCCTTCTGTGATTTTTTTATTCCCGCTGTACTTGTGTGTGCTTAGAAATATCAACTCACGTGTAATTGGTTCCTGTAGATGAGTCTGGGTGTGCTGAATTGGGGACACAAACCCTAACTTGCAAACAAAGGAAGGTTGGACGCTGGGAGGGAGTGGGGAAGCGCAGGGAGAGGAGGACACACCTCTTTTGTAAGAGAAACAAAGCTGAACTGACACTGGTCTGGGAGAAGCCCTTAGAAATCGAAAAGGGAAGGAGCAGGATTGGTGGCCCCGCAGAACCTTCTGGAACATGTGAACAGTTACCCTGGGGTGTGACTGTCTCACGGCCGTTGTGGGACGACCACCCAGCCGGGCTTCGTGCCCATGTCCGAGGGGCTCACAGCATTTCTGCCATCAACTTCCTCCTGCGCGGGATTCTCTTAGGAGAGGAGGTCCAGGGAACGGTTCTGTTGCAAATCCTATTGTAGGACCTGAGAAAGGACGGAGCTTTTCCCGTGTGTGCAGTCAGAGATGCCATTCTTGGATGTGGGTACCTGGCCCATCGTGGGGGTGGGAGGGATGCATTTTTTAAGCTGTTGATCCGAACGGCGCCTTAGGAAGCTTGGGTGTTTTGAGCCCCTCACTTGGGCTTCGATGCGAGCGAGGCCTGTGCTCCGCCGCCCCACGCGCCTCAGCTCGGCTGCACCAACAGAGGTGGCCCTCTGGCTTTTGTCCCGCGTGGCCGGGGTCTGCCTGTGCGCCCTCGCGCCCCCACCCACCGTGGCAGGTGCCCCACAATAGCCGCTTCAGCAGCCGCTGGCCTTGGACCGGGGCCGAGGTGGGGAGGGCCCGGGTCTCCAGCCTCTCTTGGCTGAACTTTTGTTTGGTTTCTGGAGCTCAGAATTGGAGGTGTGGGCGTTTGTTTCTTTGGATGTACCCAGGCTGGCCTTCCCTTTCACGGTGGGGAAGGCCATCAGCCCCAGAGCACTCCCCCCCCCCCCCCGGGGGGGGGGCGCTGGCGATTTTTATAGCCAATGGGTGGCTCACCTCGGACAGCCCTCCCCGTGCTCCAGCCAATCGCATTGCTCCTGCGTTTGTGACGTTAAAAAGCTTTCGGCCACTTTGGGCTCCTCTGCACTTCCTTATCTCATGTTTTTAGTAAATGCAGAGTTTTCCATATGGGATTAACTCGAAGGGTGGCCCGCGGGGAAGAGTCTTGCCGCTCTCCAGAAGCTATGAGCCCATGAATGTGGGAGCTAAGCTGTTTTTCTTGGAATTGGAGAGCAGAAGTGTATAAAGCTTTTATTTTATTTTATTTTTTTAGATTGGGACTCAGAGACCCCCCTTTGGAAGGCATGAACCTTTGCCCACTCAAAATGTGCGCGCACACACACACACACACACACACACTTTTGTAAACCCCTTACAAGGTGGCCCCTGAACCTGTCTGTGGCTTCTGTAAGGGCTCGGATTAGTGGCACTTGGTCTGGAGAAAGTCTGTGGTGATTTGAGACGCCCCATTCCCCTCTCCCTCCTCGTCCTTTCTCCTTGATTCCCAGTTGCTTTCAGGCAACTTGGAGTTCGATACGATTTTTTGGAGGCACCGTAGATCCATGGACTTGCTTCACGATGAAGTTAAACACCCCTGCACTCGTAAGGGTTCCTAGAAAAGAACTGGCCTTAGCATCAGGGGCCTATATTCTTGTCCTGACTTTTGACCCTACTGACCCCAAATTAGCTATTTGACATGGATCAGGGCAATTCCCTGTCTGGGCCTTTGCCCCCTTACCAACAAAATGAGGGAGATGATTTAGAAAGTGTTTTCTGGTCCTAAAATTGAGTTTCATGCTGTTTTGACTAAGGTTTTGGCAACTAGCAATGGCTGTTGATGGGTTAGAAGCAACTAACTGAGTTTTTAATTTACCTAATGTTTGTAGATGATGCCACAGAGAAGGATCTTTCTGATCTAGTGTCAGAGATGGAGATGATGAAGATGATTGGAAAACACAAAAATATCATAAATCTCCTTGGAGCCTGTACTCAGGATGGTGAGTAGGAGGAAAAAATGCTTTCATCCAAATA
The DNA here is from genome assembly GCA_028646535.1 of Procyon lotor. Lineage (NCBI taxonomy): Eukaryota > Metazoa > Chordata > Mammalia > Carnivora > Procyonidae > Procyon > Procyon lotor. The sequence goes on along the minus strand of CM053617.1, from coordinate 62,578,545 downwards.
ATTTACGCTTCAGTGTTAACATCATTTTAGAAACGGTTGGACTTTTGGATCTTGCTCCCCGGGCACCTCAAGTGCATGTTTAAAGTTCTCTCTAAAATCCCCTTAGGAAGATGTTCCTGGCCATGAACACAAAGGGGACTTTGTGACCGTACGGGGGGACTGGGGAAAGGTAGGCGTTGAGAGGCTTTGGATGGGAGGCCCTTCTGGAGTCCTGCTGTTTTTAGGGCATAACCTGGAGAGTGTTTAGAAAAGACAGTCTCCTTATGTTTTTGTTTTGTAGTGCTAAGAGGGATTTCTCAAAATAAGACCCTATGGGGGGGTGCCTGGGGGGCTCAGTGGGCTAGCAGTCTGCCTTCAGCTCAGTCATGATTGCAGGGTCCCAGGATTGAGCCCCACATTGGGCTCCCTGCTCAGGGGGGAGTCTGTTTGCCCCTCCCGCTCTGCCTCTCCTCCTGCTCATGCTCTGTCACTCTCTCAAATAAACAAAATCTTAAAGAAAAAAAAAAAGATCCTATGTTATGGTTGACAAATCCCTTAAAATGCGGGTTGAAGAACCATATCTTGCTGTGGGCCTCGATGGCTGAGCTCCCGAGAATAGTGCAGGAGAGGGAGAGAGTGGAATGAGGGGACGCGTTATCTTCCTTAGAGGAGAGAGAGCTCTGCCTTCTCTCGTTGGAGACCTAACACTCTGGGCATCGGTTTGACAATAACTAATAAATTTTAAGATCCCTATCTTTGCCTCATCCATTTCTCTTTTAGGTCTATACCAGGAGTCGGGAAACTTTCTGTGAAGGGCGATTATAAATATTTTTGGTTTCGTGGCCTTTAGCGTCTTTGTGGCAACTCCTCACCTTTGCCGGTGTGGCAAGACAGCAGCCACGGACAATAGAAATGAGGGGGCCTGGCCGTGTGCCAATATGCTGTAATACGGAAACGGGGGGTTTAGGCTGCAGGTGCAGTTTGTGTGTGACGAGGCAGACCCAGAAATGTTGGCCGAGCCCTGTTTCTTACAGCCTGAACCTGGAAGCGAGGTCAGTGCCCACAAGTATAAGAGAATAGTGTTTCAGTAACGGAAAATAGATAGGAACAGAAAAGGAATGGTCTAGATTTATTTTTATCAGCCCGACCGGGTTCCACGAGGATAATGTGGAGGAGAAAAATTGCCGCGCTGTAGCTATATTCATATATACAATTAAAAATAGTAACGTTGTTTATCGATACATATATGCATATAAAATGGTGAAAGTGAACCGGAAAAGGCCAATTTATGGTAAGTGTGGCTCTGCAGGAGGGTACAGGTGAGCCCGGGAGAGACAGGGGAAGGACTCTCCCTGTATTTTGAGGCTGTCTCGACCCAAGTGTTGGTGGTGATCATTGAGAGGAGATGTGAATGCAGGTGTTGTGTTTTTGTGTGTGCTTTTCTGTATGCTTCCATTAAAAGAAAAAAAAAAAAAGTAGTGGGTCATCGGAAACACAACCGGGCTGGGCTTCCCAAGGGCGCATCTGTGTGCGTCGTCTCAGCGCGCTCGCCCTCTCCATCCAGGGCCCCTCTACGTCATCGTCGAGTATGCCTCGAAAGGCAACCTCCGCGAATACCTCCGCGCCCGCAGGCCACCCGGGATGGAGTACTCCTATGACATCAACCGCGTTCCCGAGGAGCAGATGACCTTCAAGGACTTGGTGTCCTGCACCTACCAGCTGGCGAGGGGCATGGAGTACTTGGCTTCCCAGAAAGTGAGTCCTTCACATTCTCCTCACTTGGGTGGATTCCAGTTAAAAAGGCCTGTGAAGAAAACAGGCGATTTGGACGTGCTCTCATTTGTGGAATCAAGCCCTTGCATGTCTGGTACGACCTGGAAAATATGTATTGCGTTATTCACATTGGAGTTTGGTGAACTCTTTAAAAGCCGGAGCGACCTCAGATGTGACGCGGTAGAGATGAGCAGAAAAGACGTCTCTTCCCCTGGGATTCTGCTCTCGGTCGAGAACAGCTAGGTTAGGGGGCACTGCCTTTAATTCTGAGGAGTTTTTTGGGCTTTATTTGTTTTGGGATGAGTTTTTGGACATAGACTTTGGGTGTCGCATTTATGGTTTTAAGCTTGAACAGGCCTTAAATGTTCTACGACGGAAAATCAAGTGAGGGGACATTTTAGTAACACCGAGTCCTGCGTATCCTCTGGGTTTATTTTGTCTCATTTAGCGGGGTGACCCTCTGGTTCGAAGTTGGCCAGGTCCCCTGAGGTGAACCGTCTGCATTCCAGGCATGCCACTTGCAATGGAACTTTAAACATCTGAGTTATTCTGAAAGCAGTTAGACAGGTGCCCCAATGTCCTCTGGGGCATTTTGGATGACCCAAGACACCCTACCTTAGCTCACCGTTCGGGAGGGGGTTGCAGAATTTCCTCCTTGGGCAGAAGTGGGGTTCATTCCTACCTGTGGTGAGGCTTGATGCTGATGTTTGGGTCCCCAAAGAAGTGAGGTTCTCTTGCAGGCGTGGACCCCTTATCACTGGGGGTGGGGGGTCCTGGGCTGGGTCACGGCTCTGCCCAGTCACAGGAGTGAGGAATCCGACCACAGGGCCTCAGGGATCAGGAAGGGGCAGATGTCCCCTTAGCTCCTGCTTCTGTGGCTGTGCTGGAATGTGGCCAGAGCTCCCCCACGTTCTGTTTTTTGGTTGGTTTTTTTAATTTTCTTTTCTGTTTGCTTTTTTTTTCCGAGAGAGGCCAGAGTTTGAGACTTTTTCAGATTTTTTTTTTTTTTTCTCCCGTAAAAGCTCTTAACCTATAGATTTTAGGGAACCGTTTTGTGCCTGCGATTGTGTGTGTGTGCGGGAACACAGACCGACGGAAGAGTCTTCGACGTGAGGACATGGATCAGATCCAGAATGTGGGACATTTGATAAGACATTGCTTCAAAATGTCCCGAGTCACGAGAGACAAAAAGCACCAGGGAGACAGTTCCAAATTAAGGGAGGCTTAAGAGACAGGACAACCGTATGTGCGGGCATGACCCTGGACCGGGCCTTGGTCAGGGTGGGAAAAAGGGGGCAGCTTTTCTAAAGAACCTTCAGGAACAAGTGGATAGGGTCGACATTGTATAATATGATTGGGTCGATATTAAATCTAGGGGTGGTGACAGTGGTCCTGAGTTAAGGTGGGAGATATTTTTTACGTGTTTGGGCGTGAGGGGTGCAATCGCTTCTATGTGGTTCGGGCATACAAAGCGTGTGTGTCGGGGGGACATTGTGAAGGGGGAGCCGGCGTGACAAGCCTTCCCAGCACACAGGACCGTCATTGTTTTGTTTCACCTTTGTGGTGGCTTTCAAACATTCCTCACTAAACCCTGGGCAGCGGGATCCCCAGGTCTGGGGGCCTGGCCACTCTGTACCCTTCCCCACGTGGGATGGGGGAAGCACTTTTTGGATGCAGCTTGGCTCTGCTATTAATACAAAAGCAGCAGGAAGCCGGCTCGATCATTTTATTATCCCTCAAGCGAATATTCCCGAGCACTCCTGACTCTGGCGCCTCGGGACCTCGGTCAGGCCCCCGTAGCGGTTGGCCGCCGTGGGCGGAGTCCTTGGACCTCCTGGAGCAGGAGCCTTGGGTGACAGCAGGAGAAATCAACAATAAGTATGGGAAGAAAAATAAAGATGGGAAAGGCTGAGAGGTGTGCTGTGCAGGAGACCAGTTGGGGGGAGCGGTCAGTGGGAGGTTTGGGGGGGGGCAGGTGGCTGGTGAGCACCTCCACCGAGGGACAGCAGGAAGCCCGGTGTGAGATGTGGCTGGAGACAGGCAGGCCCGGGCCAGGCTTCCAGACTGTGCTCTAGCTGCGCTCTGGGCCTGTGGCAGGCCACCGAGGCAGTGGGTAACGGGGTCAGGTCTGTGCTATGGGGATGGCTTGCTATTACGCTGCTCACCACTGGTGGGCCGCAAGCTGGGTGCTGGTGTGTGGGGGCTCGGGTTTCTGGGCTCCCACAGCTACTGGAGAAGAGGATGGATTTTGGATAGATGCTGCTCTCGGGATAGTGATTTCCAGCGTGCGGGATTAGATGGTAGCAGACTCCGGGGCGGGAGGTCGGGGGAGAGGGTGGGCCGAGATGCTGGTGGGCACTTGGGCAGGTGCTCTGAACACATGGGAGAGCCAGTCAAGGGCCGGTGCCAGGAAGAAGCTGCAGGCCAGAGCTCAGCTCTGGGGGCTGGGCTGAGACCTTGGGAGCCAGCAAAGGAAGTGTAGCTGCAAGGCATGGGTGGTCCTCTAGCCGGGGAGAGGTAGGGAAGAGGGGGAGTAGGAGAAGCTCTCAATTTTGGAGCTTGGCTCAAAGCACCTGATGGCAGTGGAGGCCAAGGGGACACAGAGAGGTGGGAGGACAGGCAGGATGGGTTCACAGAGGCCACAGGACGGGTTTCAGGAAGGCGGAGTGTCCTTCTGCCCAGGATGGGCGAGAAGAATGTGTCTTGCACCTGGCTGGTGGAGCCCGTGTGCGCCCCCCATGGCTCCCCAGCCCTGAGGACTCCGAGATCCTTCCTCTTTGGAACTGTTGAGTATAGGGAGGGAGCTTCGGGAAGGGGCCCGTTCTCATTGTTCATCAGTACCGGTTTCTGAGAGCTCAGCATCTGGCAGGCACAGGACGAGCGTTTTCCGGGCAGTACCCTCCGTAACCTCAGAACATGACCATTCGGAGGTGCCAGGACCCCTTCGAAAGCAGGTGTGCCTTGAGTCATTGTCCTTATTTCCAGGATGGGGACTCCTAGGTTCACAGAGAAAAGTCGCTGGTCCCAGACCTGGCCCTTTGGTTCTCCACTCATCCACCATGCTCCCCAGGTGCACACCGCCCCCACCTCTCCCCCGCTGCTCTCAGGTAACCCCTGCCTCACTCTGGATGGGGGGGAGGACCGATGAGATGCCCTGTGTCAGGGCTTTGCTCACAGACAGAGTGGGCTAGAAGGGATGGAGCTGTATGTTGTTAGGGCCTTGAAGTGTTCCAAAGTCCTTTGCAAAAGATCGCCTGTAGTTAATGACCTAGAACGGGTTTGAAGTTGGGGGTAAATGGAGATCTTAAGAATGGTCCCCTCGAGGGGCGCCTGGGTGGCTCAGTCAGTTAAGCGGCTGCCTTTGGCTCAGGCCATGATCTCGGGGTCGTGGGATCAAGCCCCACATCGGGCTCCCTGCTCAGTGGGGAGCCTGCTTCTTCCTCTCCCTCTGTGCCCTCGCTCTCGCTCTTGCTCTCCCTCAAGTAAATAAAAATCTTAAAAAAAAAAAAAAAGAATGGTCCCCTCGAGTGGAGACTGCTCCCAAAGATGGAGGGCTTGTTCCTGACAGTGGAGGATGAAGAAGCAGGGAAGGGGCCAGATTCTGGCCTGCTCGCACGCACGCCTGCCAGCCGCCAGCGATAAGCTCGCTGGAGTCCGGCCTCAGGAACTGCTGAGTGAGCTCTCTGGCTCATTACTGATGGAATGCAATAATGAATTCGGCTCAGTAAACATTTACTGGGTCAGGCTCTGAGCTAGGTGCTGGGAATAGAGAGAGGAACATGCAGGGCCTGTCCTGAGCCGATTAAACACGTGCACGCGTACGCATGTGGGCCCGTGTGTTGGTGGGGAGTTGGGCGTGGGCAAGTAAAGAGACCCCAGGAGTATAAGGAATACAACAAGGTAATATACGAATCATGAAAGCTTTGCTGTTTTTAGTTCAACATACACTAATTTTGCTTTTTAAAATCAAATCCCAAAACCGGTTCGACTTGCTTCAAAGTGTTAAACCCGAGTGGGTGTTGTTTCTGTTACTTTAAGCTGGGCCACCTTTCCCACCTGTAAAATGGGTGCAGTCATACCCATGTCATGGGGCGCCATGGGAATCTAATTCCGTCAGCTGTGCGGTGGCACCCGTCATGCTGTCTGGGCCATAGGGCTGTTAGTCTTCCTTCCCTGAGTGGCCCGTGGATCTCTGCTTCCTTAAGAAGCGGATACCAAATGGTCTGAGGGCCCTAGTTATGTAAATGGTCAGCTCTGCCCTGGAAAACAGCTCCGATTTCTGCAGATGATGAGAATTTGGCTTGATGTTAATTATTTTCTTTTCCTTGTGTGTTGGTTCCAAGTCTCTCACCGTTCAGCCCAGAGGGTGGGCGTTTGTGTCTACTAGCACCATGGGACGGGGGCGGTTGGTGCTCGGTGCCAGCTCTCGCCAAGATGACGGTGGAGGTCACTGTCGCGGTGTCTCTTGAGTTGGGATCTCCTATGTGGTGGGAGCCCTGCATGTGGGAATCCAGATTCTTCTGACCACATGGCTTGCCAAATGCACAGACCTCGTGTCGGCAGGGAGCACGCCTCCGGGAGAGTTTGGCCGAGGGCTTCGAAGTTCAATTTGAGGAGGCCTCCCAACTAGGAACATGGCTCCCGCCCCGGCCGGATCCCCAGGCGGCTTCTGGGAGCTCTCACATTTCCTGCTTCCGTTCTGGCCAGGCCCAGGCATACTTACTTGTGGGGTTTTCCTGCTCTCCCTTTCCTGGTCTTCGCCCATCCAGGGGCTGCAGAAGCATCTAAAAACGAGGCGGTGGGCAGGAAAAAGTAACTCCTAACTTATTCTTCAGAGAGAGTGTGGCTTAGCTCCTTTTTATGGCCATTTCATGGCGTCCCTAACTACCACCAGCCCCATTTGACCCTTGTCGAGGGGCTTGATAAGACTCTCCTTCAACCAGTAGTTAACTTTGCCGGGAGCCCGGGTCAAAGCATTTGGTAGAGAGATTTGCTCACTTCCTTAGACCTTGCCTTTTCCAAAAGTCGGGGATGATGACGGGGGAATTCTCGTTACCATGTGTCGTGATGAAATCTTATGATATTGAAGTGTAACACTTTACAAAAGCATATCATCTGTAGAAAGGAGAAGTGGGAGTTACCATGACCGGACCTTTCTGAGACCGAAGAGTAAGTGTCAGAACTAGGAATTAGCTGCCCTGTGGGGAGCGCGTCTGTGTTCTCCCCCCACCCCACCCCTCCCCAGGTATTTCGCAGACCTCGATGGGGCCCTTTGTGTGGGCCGGTGTCCTCCAGGCCTGGGCATGGACAGATAGGCATTGGTCATGATAGGAGCCGGGAAAGGACGTGGTCAGTCCTTTGAGAACCACAGCTCGAGGCAAGCGTAGCAGGTATGGTCGGGAGGAGTCTGGAAGCGTGGAGACAGCCAGTTGGGCCGGCAGTGTGGCTCTCCGTGGGGGTGGGCGGTGGACGGTGGTGATGTCCTCTGCTAAGTGTGGTTAGCAGGGACTTAGCGGGGGGGACAGATGGCAGAGGCCTGTGGGAGTCAGCGTCCACAGGACTTGGGAGGGGTGTGCAGAGAATTCTGGTGTGTACCTCTTGGACTGAGAGAGAGAGACCCAAGACGATAAGAATGAGGGGAGCAGAGGCCTTGAATTTGAGGTACCGATGGGATGTCACAGTGGGAATGTCGCGTAGCCTGTGGAGGATAACAGTGAGGGTCTCAGGAGAGAGGTTAGGAGAGAGGTAGGAATTTGCAGCTCTTTTGTGTGTATCTAGGAATAGAAGCTATGGGACATGTGGAAGTATACAAAATTAATGGGCTATTTCTCCTATTTTGAAGGACAGGGGAAGAGAGGGGATTGATTGAGAAACAGTGAACCAAGAGAAGGGATGGGCTAGAACTCCAGGTGGGGGGTAGGGACTGTTTTTTAAAAGGAGCATGAAATCAGCAGTGTCCAGGGCTCCAGAGGGAAACGCTGAAGGATTAGAAGAGCTCACTTGGGTCTGACAAGAGGTTCCCCATAAACTTTTGGGAGGAGCAGGGATGGAAACAGAATGTTTGCGGACCGGCCACGAGGTCAAGACGCTGTGGTGTTGGAGTTTAACCAGGTCTTCTGAAAGTCTGGCAGTAAAGGGCAGGAGAGTGGGAGATTTAGTGCTGAGATCAAAGATTTTTAGAATAATCTAGTACAGATCTCCTAGGAAGGGCGACAGCTTTGTTGGTCCTTTGCAGGTGAAAGAGAATTGACCGCTTGGTGTATCTTTACTCTTTGAAATGATTGGGGCCTCGGGTTTTTTTAGTTACTTCTAATTAGAAGAGAAATAGCACTTTTTGACCCACGATGTATTTTCCCATCGGTGTTGTAAAAAGTGAGTACTTTTTTTCTCTTTATTCTTGAAACATTTTGAAATGAGTTCTTGCTTGATTTCAGTGTATTCATCGGGATTTAGCAGCCAGAAACGTTTTGGTAACAGAAAACAATGTCATGAAAATAGCAGACTTTGGACTGGCCAGGGATATCAACAACATAGACTATTACAAGAAGACCACAAACGTAAGTCTTCAGTGGCGTGGTGGTGGAAGGGAGGGGGGAGGTGGTGGCACGGAATGTTCCAGATGAAAGATAATAGGCGTTCATTCCCCTGCCCTTTATCCCTGTTCTTGTGCCATGGTCTTGATGAACTTCTCCATAAACACATCTCAGCTACATTTAGGATACTTGTCGTAAATGTGAAACAGCCTCATCTATAGAAAGATCAGCAGCCTCTGGGGTCTTCATCAGGCTCTTTGTCAAGAACTTCCCCAGCCGAAACTAGAGCTTGGGAGTTTCTGGATTGCTTTTCGCCCGGGAGGTGGTCGGGGTGTGTCTGTGTGGGAAGGAGAGCAAGCATAAATGGGAGTCTGCAGAAATGGCATTTTCCTCAAGGGCCCGGATCTGTGCATTTTGCATGTTACGTGCAGGCCCTGCGGGGACTGATTTCTGCTCTGAGGACGGATGGTGACGGTCAGTGTCAGCTCTCAGATAGGACACAGCCTGTCGAGCCATCGAGAGTGAACTGGTTGTAATCTAGCGGTTTTTGCCTTTCTTTCCCCACACTTGCAGGGGCGACTTCCCGTCAAGTGGATGGCCCCGGAAGCCCTTTTTGACCGAGTGTACACCCACCAGAGTGATGTGTAAGTATCTCCCTTCGCTCTGGCTTCTTTGCCAGGTTGGGTTGCAAAAATGAAGCTGTATTCACCCTGCTTCACTCCCCGGTGCCTGCTATATTTCACGCTTTGGTAGAAGGTGCAGAAGCCGGCCTTAGAAGGTGCGGATTTTCTGGTAGGATGGTCACCAGTGCGCTGTTACTAATCTGCCCAGCTTCAAAGTGCGCGGGTGTGTGTGTGTGTGTGTGTGTGTGTGTAACTTCGAGCCTCCCCCCGCCAGGGCGGAAGTGCTCCCCCTCCCACCCCCTTACTCACGGATCTATGACTACACAGAGCTACTATCTCATTTGCCGGGCTGTTGGCGTGTTCTTTGCTCCCCGTAAGAAGGAATTTTGAAACTTTAACTACCGAGGCTGGTTCGTCCTGCTCCCCACACCCCCCATCCTGGGCTCATCCTCATAGGGAGAAGCCAAGTGGGATGGGTGATTTCCACGCCCCCCGCTCCCCCCCTCCCCACACCCGGTTCTCTTTGTCCTTGGAAAAAAAGTCTGACCTCGTCCTGGCATCCCTGATGACATTAGAGAAATAGAGTGAAAACTAGATAATGTTTCCATTATGATACACTTAAAAATACCATCAGGGGCAGGATCCAACTGATATTTCAGAATTTCAGGTTTGAAAATTAGGTTGGAAGAAGTTACCCTGGTGGGAAACTGGGTGGAAGGTACAGAGCATCTCTCTGTACTGTTTTTTCCAAGTTCCTGCGAGTCTATAATTAGCCCAAAATAAAAAGTTAAAAAAAAAAAAATCAGTTGAGCTATTTTTATTTACGGGACCAGGAGGCTCCCTGGGGTAGGCCTTGTGTCGCTGCCGGACCCCTTCAGCAGCCCTAGAAGGAAGGCATTCTGAGTCCCGTTTTTTTAGGGAGTCAGCTGCCTGCGTTGTGCTCCCACTTTTGGTCTAGACAACATTGGGGAGAGGTTCATTGCTCACCTCAGACTCGAAGGGAGTCAGGAAGGGTGTGTGTTCTGAGCCTCGGGACGTAAATGCAAGGTAAATGCAAGAGGTAAATGCAAGAGTCTTGGCTCGATTATCCCAGGAATTGCGAGCATCCTGACTGAGGCTGAGGAAGTCCCAACTGTGGGTCTCCCCCGAGGTCAGGTACCCATGATGCCCTGTGAGGTGTTTTCAGTTTCTGTTGCAGGAGTTCTCTGGGGCACAGGGTTCCTTCGTTGTCACCCAGGCCGGGGCCCACTCCCTGCCCGACCTCAGTGAGTCACGAAGCTTCTGTGCTCTCAGTTGCTTCAACTGGCCACACCGGGCAGCTGTTGACCTCACAGGATGGGCTTACTGGCCTTATTCGGTCAGCGGCCCCTACTGGTGGGGCCCAGCCCCGGGGGGTCAGGCACAGAGGCCGATGGAAGAGCTGTATGGGAGTATGAAGAGTTTTGCAACTTAGGAGCTGAGATCCTCACATGCCTAACGCTGCATTTAAGGACAAGTAACTTCATTTGAGAGTGTCAGAATAAAAAAACAACCACCTCAGATCTCCACCACAAAGAAAAACAAAACAAAAAACAGAGGGATGGTTTCCCACCACTACGCTGTCGTCTGTTGATGGAAAATTCCACAGGAACATCCCTCACGTTGTCCTCATTTGGGAAGGATGCTCCTTCGGGGCAAAGGGGGGGCCTGTGGGATGAGCTGCAGGAGGGTTCAGGCCATTTGTCTTTGAACATGAGAAGTGAGTGGGCGTTGACTTTATTCACTGGGTACATTTGGGTTTTGGGGGTTCAAGTGGGTTGGTAACGCTGTTTTCTCTCTTGCTTGCAGTTGGTCCTTCGGGGTGTTAATGTGGGAGATCTTCACGTTAGGGGGCTCACCCTACCCAGGGATTCCGGTGGAGGAACTTTTTAAGCTGCTTAAGGAAGGACACAGGATGGATAAGCCGGCAAACTGCACCAATGAACTGTAAGGACCCCAGTCTCTCCTGATACCGGGCAGAACCGCGGCACCATTAATTCTTCTCCCGACTTATTTCGGGTTTCCCGAGGCCCCTGGCTTTCTGTACAGGCCTTAAGAAGAATTATTGCTGAAGCTTTCTGGGCTTAATCCCAGGACTGGGGTGGATGGCTACACTGACGGCCATAACTGTCCAAAAGAGAGAACGTCATTCCGGGGCGTACAGAGGGAGCTTTAAATCGGAGAGGGCATTGGGCTTCCCGGCCGAGGGCCGAGGACTTCTGACTTTATTAGAGAGTGAGCCGCAGTGGTCTTCCTGGGCCACCATGCCGAGCTTCGCTCTTGTCTCTCCTCTGAGGGGTAGGGAGATGGAACTGGCCTTTTCTCATGCACAGGCTAGAGAGCACAGTCTTTCCTGACGGCTCGTGCCTGCCCCCAGCGCCGCCAGCGGGCATGGGTGACCATTGAGAGTTGCTCTTATAGATTGACATTGACCGCACTTCTTCAGAGCGAACTGGTGTCCGGTTACGTCCGTTTTACCGAGAGTTTAGCACAGAGAGTTAACCATGTGTCCAGGTGCCATCCCTGGAGTCCCAGATCTGCCTCTAAAACCAAGAGCTGGTTTCGAGAAAAGCCTACCCCACCCTTCAAGTGGAATTATGTTGTGTTTGTGACATGCATCTTGTGCAGTAGAATCAGCGCTTTGAAAGAGAGTCTCTCTTCCCAGCACCCCCTCCCCCGCCCCCCCAGCTTAACTAAGAAGAGTGATTGTCCCAGAGACTGTGGTCTATTGTGTAGCGTTTCATGGGATTTTATATCCATAATCCCATGAGTGCTTTTCGCCGTACAGTGGACATCTGATGAATGGCCACATTTTATAGTATATTATATAAAGGTATTTTTTGTGTTGCCTGTCATTCCTATTGCTTTTTCTAATACAGAGGGTCTGTCGAAACCCATGATCAAGATAAGGCCTGGGACCCTAGGCCTGTCCAAGAGTTAATCAGGAAGTTAATGGGCAGCCCAGGGATGGCAGCTTAATTCATAAAAACCTTACCTTAAAGTTGTGGTTTTCAAACTTGATTTTTTTTTAAAACTGAGGAACCTTTGTCCTCTGTAATCATTGAAATAAAACCGAAAGTGTCAGGGGGAAGCATGTGTAGCGGCTTGGGTCTGGAGCAGGGGTGGGGGCAGGGGGCAGGGTGTGCTGGCAAGAGACTGGAGACCCCATTGGTCCTAGAGAGCATTTCCCGAAGCATCTGAAAGTGCCAGGAAGGTGTGATAACCACCGCGCTGTGTCACTGTCACAGGAATGCACAAGTCAGCAGTGAAGACGTAGGAAAATGTCTCTCCTGATGGCATAGACACTATCCTAAAACATTTGGGGGGTAAAGTGATGTTTTTGTAGCTCAAAGGGCCTTTCACAAGGAATCAAGCAGTGAATTTTTTTTTAAGTTTTTTGTTTTTTTTTTTAAGATTTTATTTATTCAACAGAAAGAGAGATCACAAGTAGGCAGAGAGGCAGGCAGAAAGAGAGGGAGAAGCAGGCTCCCCGCTGAGCAGAGAGCCCGATGCGGGGCCTCGCCCAGGACCCTGAGATCATGACCTGAGCCAAGGCAGAGGCTTTAATGCACTGAGCCACCCAGACGCCCCCCAAGCAGTGAATTTTTTGGGAAAGCAAATAGCTGCTTTCTAATTTGGAAAGTTCTGATACATTTTCATAATTTAGGACATATCTCCCCAGCGCCTGTTAACACTGGCTCATAGGCATGTACCTCGTCCTTACAAAGTTAATTCACCAGGAAATCCTTTTCCCCAGGTATATGATGATGAGGGACTGTTGGCATGCGGTGCCCTCCCAGAGGCCGACGTTCAAACAGTTGGTAGAAGACTTGGATCGGATTCTCACTCTCACAACCAATGAGGTAAGGACCCCCTTCCAGAAGCCTGTGGTCCTTTCTTGGGAGCCCCGTGCGGCTTTTTCAACGCAGCCTCCCCTGTCGGAGCTTGTGGTAGAGATGATCATTTTCCCACAGCAGTTAGACAGAGTTAAGATATGTGTTCTTGGGGCGCCTGGGTGGCTCAGTCGTTAAGCGTCTGCCTTTGGCCCAGGTCAGATCCCAGGGACCTGGGATCGAGCCCCGCATCAAGCTCTCTGCTCTGCGGGAAGCCTGCTTCTCCCGCTACCATTCCCTTTGCTTGTGTTCCCTCTCTCGCTGTGTTTCTCTCTGTCTAATAAATAAAATCTTTAAAAAAAAAAAAAAAAAAAAAAGATATGTGTTCTTCCTCAACCTTGACTTCTCTCAGAACTGTGATTTGAGAGTTCTGACTCAGGAAACCAGCGTGAGGGCCCTACTTGAGGCTGCTGCCCACTGTGGCCTTCGGGTGGCGGGTCCAGGCTGCGGAAGAAGTGTCCAACAGCAGCGTGTGGGTTTGTGTGTGAGGAGCTTGGGCCCAGCGGCGGCCATATGAGCTGCCGACGTTCCGTTACCCGTGGGCTCCATTGGATGCAGGAAGTTCCGCCATTCTTGCTTCACACAGGGCACTGTCCGCCATGACCATCTGGTGATGGTGTGGGGCCCAGGGTCCCCGTCTACGCAAACGCGAATGTACACATAGCTTCATATCATGAGGGGCTTGTGAGTTTTGTTTTGTTTTTTTTTTTTTAAAGATTTATTTATTTGAGAAAGAGCAAGTGAGTGAACAGGGGAAGGGACAGAGGAAGAGGGAGAGAGGGAATCTCCAGCAGACTCCCTGCTGAGCCCAGAGCCTGACATGGGGCTCGATCTCGTGACCCTGAGATCTTGTCCTGAGCCAGAATCAAGAGTCAGGCACCTAACTGACTGAGCCACCCGGGTGCCCCCTGGGATTTGTGATTTTTAAGTGAAAACTTGTACCCTTTTGTTAAAATGTTTTTCTATAAAATATTTATAATCTGTACTAATGAAAGGAACACTCGTCTATCCCTCACTGTGTGAATCCAGTCCTGGTGATGCCTGCTTCACATGCAGATACAGCCGTCTCTGGGGCGGTAGACAGTCTGATCCGAGTCGATCTGATAAACCCATCCAGGTCAGAAGAATCCCACGAGAACATGGTTAATGAATGAGTTTGAGATAGTTAATGAGGGTGCAGCAAGCCGTCTTCCTTCCAACAGGAAAAAAACTTCCCCAAACCTAATTCTCTTAACAACAACAAAATGAGGTTAAAATCGCTTGAAGAAAAATATACACTTAATGTATTTTTGAATACACTTAATAGCTTTAGAATGATTAAGAAAAAAAAAATCAAATGTTGTGATATGAAGCCTTAAGCCAGCAACATTATCTTGTGCGTCTAACTGTAGTTGATAAAAGGAGAGATTGCATTTAAATGAATACAGCTGACCTTCAGAAGTTGAAAGGAAAGGAACAGTTCAAGGGGAAAAAAAAAGCAACTTTCTTCTCCTGCCAAAATTGTTGTTTCTAGTGTAAGTTCCTTTAACTCTAGACTTGGAATCCACTGATACCCGTCTCTTTCCCCTATCAGATCTGAACATTTATGGCTGCATTTAGAAACTGGGAAAGCATTGATATTCCATTTTAATGGTCCTAAGTCCAGGCGCAATGCTCTTTATTTATATATTTATATTTAAAGCGGGCCCATTCATACCGAAATTTATATCTAGCATCCTAAAATAAAAGAGCAGAATGCCATATTGTCTAACGGATATAAAAATCGAAGTTTCTTTCCTTCTGAAAATCATTACCATATGCTTGAGAAAAATGGTTCCATTTAGGACAAAATTTCATTTTTATCATTGTAAGCAAAAAGCTCTCTTTTGATGTGGTGGGCGTGTTTGTTTCCAGTTGTGCGGTTAATGCTGATGTTGTTGGAACTGACACATTCCCCACTCTCGGATGGGGACTCTCTCCCTTGCCAGCCCTGGTGATGAATTATAGTGGGGTTTTTTTTCCCCACTTTTTTTTGTGTGTGGGGGGGGGGTCTGTTAAAACGTAGAGTCGCCAACATTCTGCGGGCTCTTTGCTGATAACACCAGGCCCGGTTGTGCTGTGGTCTGCACTTTCTGCCTCCCCTCTCAGCAAAACCACACATTCTGGAATGTCACTGGCTTCAGGGTGTGGGGGCAGTGTGTGTGAGCCCAGTGGAGCAGCAAAACCCAGAAGTTCCCGAGTTTAGAAATCTTCCGTAGTTTCTGAGCAAGGGTCTGTGAATCTCTCCGGTAAAGGGCCAGATAGTGAACATTTTTTATCTCTGTGAGCCCAGCCATTCAGTCCGGCCGTCAAGGCGAGAAAGCAGTTCTAGACCATAGGTCGATGAGTGTGTCTGTGTTCTGGGTAAAACTCGATGGACCCTAGCATCTAAGTTCTATGTGGATTTTATGTCCTTTGATGTCATTTTAATGCCACAAGATATTATTCTTCTTTTGATTCCCCCCCCCCCAACCCTTGAAAAATGTTAAAAACATTTTAGCTCATGTTTCAAAACACATTTTTAGCTCACGGGCCATACCAGACCGGGCAGTGGGCTCTCACCCTGCCGTAAGTTGGAGGAAATGTTATCCTGGGCCATCCAGCGGGGTCTCTTCACAGCAACCCCAGCGGAGGCTAGAGGGAGCAGAAGATCCCCTTTCGAAATTTCAAACTTTTCCTTAACAGTCCATTATGGGTTTAACATACATGAGTACATCCGAGCCTTTTCTGAACCTGTTTACGTTTTCAACTCGGAGAGCTTCTGAGAGTAATGAATTCCATCTGTGAAATTACCCGCTGAATGGAGACAGAGTCCCCCTAAATTATCCTAGAAACTGCAATAGTAAAATGTCATTCGTAAAATAAATATTCACAGTCTCCACTATTTTAAGGGATCCCCGGAATCCATCACGCATTGCGTTTTTTTTCATTTTGCGGGGGCTCGGATTTGCACTGGGTGCTCGCTCCCTCAAGGAGGCACGTAGCAAGCCACTTGTTGGGGTCTGTGCGAGTGGACCAGAGTGCCCAGAATTTTCCCGTCCCCTCCTTGCCACTGGTTTACTTGTGATGGATTATAAGAGAAGAGTTAAAGGCAGCCTTGAGTCAATAAAGTGGGGGCGGGGGGTCTCGAGGAGGGCTTTGTGGGAGTGGGGGAGGGGGGCCGGGTCCCCGAATCTTCAAGGGGTGCCCCATCCTATCTCAACTCTGATAGAGCATCTTGAGAGCCTGCATGTGAAATAAAAGTCTTCTCTTCCCTTCTTTCAGGAATACTTGGACCTCAGTCAGCCTCTCGAACCGTATTCACCTTGTTATCCTGACCCGAGATGAAATAAAACGTCTCTCTTCCCTTCTTTCAGGAATACTTGGACCTCAGTCAGCCTCTCGAACAATATTCACCTAGTTATCCTGACACAAGGAGTTCTTGTTCTTCAGGAGATGATTCTGTTTTCTCTCCGGACCCCATGCCTTACGAACCCTGCCTTCCTCAGTATCCACATGTAAACGGCAGTGTTAAAACATGAACGTGTTTGTCCTTCTGTCCCCCCCACGGGACCACCCCAGGAACCTAGCCACACTGAGCAGGGAGGCCAGGCCTCGGGGAGCTGGTGGGCTCTGCTTGTATATATGGATCAGAGGAGTAAATAATTGGAAAAGTAATCAGCACACGTGTAAAGAATTTATACAGTTGAAACTTGTAATCTTCACCAGGAGAAGAAGAGTATTTCTGGGGCCATGGACTGCCGTGGGCCACCATGCCCCTGCCGCACCGTGGGTCCTGGCCGTGGGCCCTGTGAACTCAAGGCAAACTTATGTTCTGCCTTCCTTGTGAATTTTGTAATAATTGGAGAAAATATATGTCAGCACACACTTACAGAGCACAATGGCAGTATATAGGTGCTGGATGTATGTAAATATATTCAAATTATGTATAAATATATATTATATATTTACAAGGAATTATTTTTTGTATTGATTTTAAATGGATGTCCCCATGCACCTAGAAAATTGGTCTCTCTTTTTTTAATAGCTATTTGCTAAATGCTGTTCTTACACAGAATTTCTTAATTTTCACCGAGCGGAGGTGGAAAGAATACTTTTGCTTTCAGGGAAAATGGTATAACATTAATTTATTAATGAATTGGTAATATACAAAACAATTAATCATTTATAGTTTTGTGTTTTTGTTTTTGTTTTGTAATTTAAGTGGCATTTCTATGCAGGCAGCACATCGGACTAGTTAATCTATAGCTTGGACTTAACTAGTTATCAGATTCTTTGAAAAGAGAAATATTGACAGAACATGACTGATTTGGGGAAAATGAAGTTTTGGTTTATTTGTGTAAACTCTGCTGTCAAATGATTGTTCTTACACCACCAAAACGCCGATAGGAAACAAATCCATTAGTAAGAGATTATTTTGTTTTGCTGTGCAGCTCTGTCATTGGGCCCATGGGACATTCAACTGGACTTCCCAAGAAAAATGGTACCAGCGTTCTCTTAAAAAGATGCCTTAATCCATTCCTCGAGGATGGACTTTAGTTGAGATGATAGCCAACCGTACTCCTCTCCAGCAGCTGGCCTTCTGCCCTGAGTTGCACGTTAATCAGATTAGCCTGTATTCTCTGCAGTGGATTTTGATAATGGCTTCCAGATTCTCGGGCGTTAGAGAAGCCTTTTAGAATCTTCACGTCTCATCGTAGAAATTGAAACACTGAGTTGTTCTGCTGATCATTTTTGGAGATACTTCCATCTTTTTAAGGGATTGCTTCTGTCTAAGTCTGGCAGGACCTCACCCAAAGATCGGGCCTCATACCAACGTCAGACACAATGTTGCCGTATTGTGGGTTCTGTATGTTGCCATGTTGTGTGTGTTCCGCTTTGGAGACATCTACTCACTTTGCTCTAGCCGTGCAACAATGCAGATCGCACCGATTGTACTTGTTATGAAATTGGAGAAAGTATTTAATAAAACCTGTTAATTTTTATACTGACAATAAAAATGTTTCTACAGATATTAATGTTAACAAGACAAAATAAATGTCACGCAGCTTATTTTTTTAAGACCCGTGTCTCACCAAATGGTTTCCTGTGCTCAGAGGTGTTGGCTCGGTGCTGTCTGGTGTGACCGCAGGAAAGGCACGCCTGGGAGGGCTCGTTGTTGGCTATGAACCAGTGACCTGCCACAGGGACTGGCCGGGACCAGCAGTACCTGGGACAGGTGCATCCGGGGAAAATCAGGGGAGATTGGTTTAAGCTCTGGCCCTATTGGTTCCTGGGGCCCCGAAGATGTCGTCATCTCTTTCTGGGTTTTAACTTCTAGAAGATCAAACGAGGGATGGTGCGGGCAAAGCTTTGCAAATGGGGAGGGGTCCTGCAGGTGCTAGGTGCTGTGAGAGGAGAGGTTCAGAGGATCCGGGTCTTGGGGAGGGATCCTCGAAGCCTCGTAGGCTGGCTTTCTCCTGATGCACAGGGACTGGAACTGGCTTCAACGTTTCAAAAAGAGAGCTTGAACACATTTTAAGATAATTTGACCTATTTCCAGGCCACCAAGACTCTGAAGAGGGAAATGGTATTCTTGCCTGCTGACAATGTGAATTTATGATTCAAGGTCCCATTATATCTGCTTGCCAGCCTCCCTATTGGGAAAGGGAGAGAAAAATAGCCCGAATTCGTCCAGACTTCAACCCTGCTCTCAGAACCGTAGGGTTAAAAGGGGCCATGTTGAGGCTCTTCACTGGGTTTGAGGCTGGTGGAGCGAGGGTCTGGCCAGCCATCTGGAGGGTGGCCCGGCGTCCTGGGGTTCTGTGCTGATCTCCTGTGCTTTACCCATCATTTATTACCGGTAGAGCAGAGTTATAATCCCACTCAAGAGAATGTGACTTTAGAAAATAATCGAAAACTTTTACTCACCTGTGAGCAGAATGCTGATTCTGCAGCGCACTGGGCGTTTTCCCTGGTGGGAGAACTTCTTGCCGGTGCTGCGGCTGTGTTTGAAGTGAGGCCCTGCGTTTGTGCACTTTGTCTCCGGGAGGATCACTGGTGCGCAGTTTATTCTTTTGAGACCTAAGGGGCAGTTTTTGGCTTTTCTAGGAGACCGTGTAGATTAGAGTCATGTACTGGCTGTTAGGCCATTTTGATTTTTGAATTATTTTGAAAGATTTTACCTCGGGGGGAAGAAGTCAGTATGGTGCATGAGAAGCATGAGAAATACTTCTTTTTTGAGCCCTGCCCCCAAATAGGTGGTTCCTGGAGCTTCTGGCTCCCCCCCCCCCCACTCCACCAGACCTAACGAAGTTAGTTGGACAGCGCTGTGATTGGCAACGTGATGGGAGATGAGTTCATTTACAAAGAACCAAAAGTCTTAGGCATCTCGGTGAGAAGTGGGTAGTGCTTGGCTCTTCCGTCTCCAGCTGGGAAGGGGGTAGTCAAGAGGTTACCAGAAAGTAGCTGGTGATGGGCTCAGGCCGGCTGGGGAGGGCAGAGGAACAGGGCAGCGAAGTGGGGCCTTCCAGAGAGTTCTGTGGATTCCTTTAGGACTGAGTACCCTTCTCCACTGCTCAGCCTCTCACTCCCTCTTTACCTCAGGAAGCCTCCCTCCATCGGATCTTGTGGACAGTTCCTTGATCCCACACACAGCGAAGTAAAACATGCAATTACAGCCAAACATCTGGCAGACTTGAATGGCCACGGAATGAGGACCCAACCACCAATCCGGAAACAGGAAGCTGGTCTGCCAGCTTGTACCGTGCAGTTGAGGCTCTGGATGGGCGGAGGACAGAGGTCTCTGCTGTTCCAGATCAGGAACTGGAGGTTCCCGAGGGTCACACGACTGGGAATGGTCTAAATAAGGCTGCAGCCTTATGCAGTAGAGGATGGTGGGTTGAGACAGATTTGGATTGGTTTAGTTCTTAAAGTTGGGTGATGTTGGGCAAGTCATGGCTTCTGTCTGAACTGTTCCTTCCTCAGCTGCAAAGCTACTTCTCACTGGCCTTGTGGTCTTAACAGTGAAGACTATGTGTAGGAGTTGAGCTCAGCTCTGGCATACCATACTCAATAAACAGTGTTCTAAGAATGGATTTTTGTACATTTGTGATTTTTTTTTTAGTATACTCACAAGTTTATGCAAACATTGCCACCATGTAATTCCACATTTTCATAACTCCAAAAGGAAGCCCTGTACCAATTAGCAATCGCTTCCCATTTTCCTTTTCCCCTTGAGCCCTGACAACCATCAATCTGCTTTCTTTCTGTGGATTTGCCCATTTTGCCATTTTATAGAAGTGGAATGGTACTATATATGGTCTTTTGTATTTGGCCGTGCTTTCACTTAGCATGATTTTCTCAAGGTTCACCCATTTTATAGTATTTTTTAGTACTTCATTCCCCTTTCTTAAAAAAAGATGTTATTCATTTATTTGAGAGAGAGGGCGAGAACACGGGAGCACGAGGGGAGTGAGGGCAGAGAGAGGGAGATCATTTCTCTTGGGGAATTGCTGGGACCTATGGTAACCCTGTTTAACCTTTCAAAGAACTGCCACATTTTTCCAAAGTGGTTGCCCAGTTGTACTTTCCCACTAGCCATGTAGGAGCATTCCAATTCCTATATATCCTTGCCAACATTTGTTATTGTTGGTATTTATTTTATTCTAGCCATCCTACCGGGTGCGAAGTATCTTCCTAAGAATTTAATAGCTGAAGAAATACCACTCCGATCCTGAATCAAAGATATAGAATACCTTACTGGATTTTCTAGAACAAGATGCTTAACTTCAAATAATTGGCCGACTTTTAACAGTTAGATAATGGCCAAGATAGCTGAGGGGGCTTTGGTGGAGCCTCATGGAGTAGAGGGGCTGAGAAATTGATCATTTCCTCTTGGCTGAGAAAGGAAGGAAGCACTGACATGTGGTGCAAGGCAATAGACATGCTTTCTGGCTGGAATCCTTGAGTGTATCTCTGTCCCGTGTCCCTAGTTTTATGAGTCTGGTGGGCTTGAGCAATCCACTGGGACTGATTAATGTACCATTACTTATGTATGCACATCGGAGCCCTCCTTATCCAGTCTGCGTTTTGATGTTATTTATTTTTTGATGTTTTTAAAGATGAAAGCCAAGTTTATCTTCTCTCACATTTCATCCCCAGGAAGCCTTGAAATGACCTGGCAGGGCATGGACTGCAGAAGCCTTCCACGGCTTACATG
>CM053617.1:62536415-62557008 GCA_028646535.1 Procyon lotor | reverse complement strand
TTTCATGGCCAAGATAGGAGGCACACATCCTTGTCCAAACTCTGAACACATGGGCCATCACCGGACAGATGGTATTGGGGCTGCCTTAGTCCACCTGCCCAAGCCACCGACTACGACTTCTATCTGCTTCCTGAGAACTGGAGCTCAAAACTTTCCTAAAGGTCAGGCTTGACCTGACGGGGTCACTCGCCCCGAACAACAGCACGCAACGCCCCCACGTGCGCAGATCCGGGAAACATCTACATACATGATCCGTGCATGCAGGTAACGGAGACTTGTAATAAAAATGCGTGGTTTCAGCTTGTCCCTTGTCTTCGGAATGAGGGTTAAAGCAAATCAAACACTAAGCCATTATTTTTCTGACCCGGAAGCAGGTGAGTTTAGTCACGTGCAGGAGATTGGAGATGAGGGGGGAAGGCAGAGTTGGGGTGCCGGGCTGCTTTGGGCAAGCCGAGCCTCTGGCAGATCCCCAGGGTGAAAGCCTAGACCCTTATCCGCCACTGGGACGAGGGTGAGGGAGAAGGCAGGGGTGTAAGCGGTGCTCCTTGAAAGGTACATGTTGTTGGCCTGGCCCGATTTACACGCACCTGTAGCCCCGAGAAGCCGGGAAGGCGCCCGGGGCAGTGGTCGGACAGGGACGTGTGGTGGCGTGTATGTGCTCGGGCACCCTGGCCAACTCAGCTTTCACAATTTTCAGAACAACAACATTCAGAATCCCCTCTCCTCCCGTTAAGATCTCCAAGACAACTCAAGCGCATCTTCGAAGGAGAGTCCAGACCCGCCCCTCACCTGCAGGAGAGTGTGCCAGACGGAAGGGGCTGGCCTGGGTAGTTCCAGAATTTCTTTGTCATCAGATGAATTGGGGTTCTGGGGTTGGCGTGGAAGGGGACTTGGGGACTTGGAGCTGCTCCTGCAGAGCAAGCACCTTGCTTCTATGCAAATCCAGTGGTTTGGGTATTTTTGCTGCATTTGAGGGGTTGGAGGTTGGTGAGGAGTGTCCCAAAGTACCAAGCCACCCCCGCCTTGGCCCACCACCAAGAATTCTATTAGCCTGAGCAGTCTCCTTCCCAAGCCCTTCTCGCCAGCAGTCCCCCATGGACCCCCCATGTTCTAACCTCTCCCGACCGCCCCGCCTCCCCCACCCTCGCAGGGAGGAAGGAACATGGAGTCTCCTTCCCCCTCCCTTAGGAAGTCCTGCCTTACTTGCTGCCTGGAGTCATGGCTCCAGCTCTAGGAGATGAACACAGAGCACCATCTGTCCTGAAAGCCGAAGGGCTCTCAGAAGAGTTTAACTTCGCTCCTGCGAGGAGGGTGTTTTGACATTTGGCAGAGCCAAGGGTCACGGCACATTCTGGAAGTGTGTAGTCTGCTTCTGGGGGAGGAAGGGCCATTTGGGTAGAGTTGGCATTAAGTAAGGAGGAATGGGGACAGTACCTTCCAAAATGGCTCTGTAAGCCAGTGTAGGAAGTCACTTTGTCTGGGACAATTTCTTGGTTCATTCTTCACTCTCGATGGAACCAGCCAGCCCCAAGTTGTGTACTATGGGCCCAGTCCTGCCCTAGGGATTAGAGGGTGTATTAGTTATAGGCATTGTTGAAACAGTCCTCTTGGGTGTTCCTATGGCTGCTTCAAGAAATTTCCACAAGCTTGGGGGCTTAAAGCAACGGAAATCTGTTCTGTCGCCATTCTGAAGATGAGTCCCCCATCAAGGCCTCAGCAAGGCAAGAATCTATCTTTGCTTCTTCTAGCTTCTGGCAGCTCCAGGAATTCCTTGGCTAGTGGCTTGTCACTCTGTCTCCATCGTCACATGGCCTCTCCTCTTCTCCACGGAGGCGCTCTTCCTCCGCGTGCCTCTGATAAGGACCCTTGTCATCAGATTTAGGGACCACCAGTTGATTTAGGAGGATCTCACCCTGAGACCCTTAATTGAATGATATCTGCAAAGGCCCTGTTTCCCCCCAAATTCATGTTCATGGGTTTCAGGGGTTAGGACATGAACCTATTTCTGTGGGGGGCACTACTCAACCTGTTACCTAAATGGAGGGCGGGTTATTTGAGACTTGCTCGTCCTCTCAAATAATGCTACCATCTAGTTGGCAGAGAACAAGCATGGAACTCATGAAATAATTTGTTAGGAGCTTCCATTTTATTCAACAGCTTTCTGGTGTGCCAATTACTGGCTAGAGGAGAGCAGTAAGACCCATTCCCTCCCTGGCCCTGATGACAAGGGAACTCAGCTTGGGGGTAGGGGAGGGGTGTCTCTCAAGCATCTTCTCACATTTGGCCTTCACAACACTCTCCTGAGGCAGACGCTCAGCATGTCCACAATCACACAGTTGCCACGGGGAGCTGGGATCTGTACCCAGCTGGCTGGATTCTAGATCTGGAAGTCTTCTCCATACCTGCATCTCCGGTGACTGCCCCACAGTCAGTCCCTCCCTGATGGGTGAGAGTCATGTGAGGGGGTGGCCCACACCTCACTTTCTCAAAGGATAGAACCTGCTGAGGAGAGTGACCTCAGGTCAGAGGAACACTTGGAGGGTTGTTCTCCAAGGGAAGCAACAATAGGGACCCTCCCCCAACACACACACACACACACACACACACACTGGAGGGAAACAGGGAGGCCATCTGCCCACGTGAAGGTCAGTTTTTAAGGAAAAGTGGTCACCTGAGCTGACTGGGATGAACCTCAGCCCAGGTCTCCGTGGGGAATGGGAATAGGACCCTCTGTGATCCCCTGAAGGTTGAAGAGATTCCGGGGGGGGGGGTTAGCCATGAAAGCTAAGGGTTCAGGGCAATGTCATGTGCCCTGAGTGGTGACCAGTCACAGTGAGTTGTTTTTTTCTCCCTTTTCTCCTGAGTTTGTGCCTGTCTTAGCTCTGGGGGCTGCGACAGAACACCACAGACTGGGTGGCTTAAACAACAGGAATCTCCCACAGTTCTGGAGGCTGGGACTCCAAAATCAGGGCTTCAGCTTATTTAGTTTCTGATGAGAGCTCCCTTGCTGGCTTGTTGATGGCACCTTCTCACTATGTTCTTCTGTGACCTTTCCTCAGTGCCTGTGCACAGACAGGGGAGAGGGAGAGAGGGAGAAAGATGGGGGAGAGGGAAGAGGGAGAGCGAGAGGGAGCTGAGGGGAGAGGGAAGAGGGACAGTGGGAGGGAGCTGAGGGAGATTGGGAGGAGGGAGAGCGGGAAGGAGCTGGGGGAGACTGGGAGGAGGGAGAGCGGGAGGGAGCTGGGGGGATATTGGGAGGAGGGAGAGCGGGAGGGAGCTGGGGGAGACTGGGAGGAGGGAGAGTGGGAGGGAGCTGGGGAGAGGGAGGAGGGAGAGCAGGAGGGACCTGGGGAGAGGGAGGAGAGAGAGCAGGAAGGAGCTGGGGAGAGGGAGGAGAGAGAGCAGGAGGGAGAGACAGGGAGGGAGCCCACTCTCCTCCCGTCATTTGAGCCCGAGAATCCTACAGGAAGAGTCCTTACCCTTATGCCTTCATTCACCTGTAATTATTTCCCTAAAGGTCCCATTTCCACACGCAGTCATGTGAGGGGACAGGGCATCACCATACAAGTCAGGGAGGGACACAGTCCAGTCCAGAGCAGCTCTTGTCTCCCCATGTCCTTGTCTTCCTGGCCTCACGTCCAGCCCCTGGACATTGTCCCACAGAGAGACAAGGGCTGGATTTCTCCTCAGACCATGGTCAATGTTGTCTCTCTGCCGAGCGGCCATGGCTGCTCCAAGCCAGGGCTGGCATCTCCTGTCCACCCTCGTCCAGAGCACAGGGAGACCCCTTGACCTTCAGGGGTCAGTGAGAAGAGGTCCCAGCGCGGCCAGGCAGCCTGTCCAGTGGAGGACAAAAGCTGGACCTCAAAGCCAGCTCAGCCTTCCCGGCCAGATGGGCAGGTGACTCGGTCCCTCTGAGCCTCAGGTTGTCCTGTCCCGCATTGAGACAGTGTTCTCAGCCTGGACCCCACCTCCCTGACACAACAGCGTTCAGGTAACTTTGGGAAAGCCCTGGAAAGGGGCCAAACACAGTATGGGTCTAAAGGGTAACTGTGAGCGTGTGTAAATAAATAAGAAACCCCTGGATCCGGGCCACAGAGGAGATGCCTCGGCCCAGACTCAGCCTCACGGCTGAGCTTCGGACCCAAGGGAGCCGCGTGTTGGGGTGCGGTCAGGGTGCAGGCTGTGGGCCGTGGCTCCCCGCAGGTATTGGCAGCCCCTCCAGCTCCTTCTGCTTGTTCGAGGCACGGGTTCTGGAGAAGAAGCCCACTTGTCCCAGAGCATGGGGGACTTCCGCTTCCAAGATTGGGGTGACGACCCCCTGCTGTCTTCCTGTGCCAGGGCAGGTGTAGAAGGTACGGACGACGACCATGGCCTGTTTTTTTTAACACAGAAGCTCATGCCCTCCTGAAGTATTTGGGTTCCTTGTGTCTAGAAAAGGGTAGTCTTCCCTTGCAGAGACCAGACCTCCTACTTGCTGTGTGACCTTGGGTAAGATACTTAACACTTCTGAGCCTCCCTCTCCTCATCTTCAAAATGCAGACCAAGAACTGGACCGGAGCTTAGGAGCGGTGACAGACCAGAGGGCCTTGATGCCTGTGGAAACACCTGTGGGGCCCATGAGGTGGGAACGCAGGTCACCGGATCCCTGACACCTCAGTGTGACTTCAGCAGGCCGGCTTTTTCCTTCCTCACAGGAAACCACCGGAAACCTGAGGGTAGGAAGGAGGGCCTCATCTACCTGAATTCATTAGCTCAAGGTTGACTCTGCATTCCAGAAAATACCCCTTACTCATGGAATGGTTTCTGTCAGCCGAGGGCTCAGAGTCCTAGGATGTAGCAGGGTGAGTCCTGGGAGTGCACGTTGTCCACCCCTTTCATTGCAGAAGTGGGGAGTCAAGGCCCAGAGAAAGCAGGCAGTTGGCCCCATGACACACAGCAGAGCTGGTCAAAGACCTAAGACAGGAACCTGCGTTTCCTGACTTCGGGCATCAGGCTAGTGAATAACACATGTGTCCTCTCTTCTCTTTCCTTCTCTTGATGTTGAAATTCTGCCTTGATAGTGATCAGGCACAGCCGAGCATGGGCCTCAGGCGGCATCAGGGAGCTGAGCTGTGCAGTGTTAGGCCTAGGCTGTGTTGAAAATTTTTTGGAATTCTTTCTCCATGTTACAGTTCAGAAGATTTCACACAAACGTGCCTAGTTCAAGCTTCCCTTGAAGGTCAGATACTGGCGACGCTGGGATTGCATGGCCATGGCCCCTGGAGTTGATTTGCCTTCACTCCCGTCGGCCCAGGCCCGTGAGCTCCACCTGGCCTACCTGGGCCTGGCCAGCCTCGCTGCCGGATGTGCTGGCCGGGGCTCGGTGGGGACCCGAGGACAGAAGGTGTTGTCCGGCATCGTTAAGTCTGCTGCCCGCTCATCAGACGTCACGTCTGGACCACAGATGGATCCTGTTTTTCTGCCTCTATGCTATCCACCAGCTAACCTGGCTACAGGTACAAGCGCAGGCCCTGAGACGTCCCATTCCGGAATGGAGGTATTTCTCTGATGTCCATCTGCAAACGGCAAACTTTCCAGAAGATATCCTTGCTTTCTTTCCCAGCTGACCTAGTTGTAAAGGAAAGTCCTATTTTCTTTGGGAGCCGAGATTTTGCTGGGGCAGCCGTGTGGGGACAGGCCGGTCAGCGTTTCCATTAGGAACACTTTCCTGGGCTTTAAAACCCAACCATACAGATGTGTCTTGGGCAAAACAGGTCCTCCCCCAGTGGAACCTGGGAATCTTTATTTCAAAGATGCTTTCAAAAGAGTGTTCACTCTTGAAGTACAAATATGTGTGAGTTGCGGCTCGCTGGACCACATTTGGGGTTTGGATTTTGCTGTATGACATTTTCCAACCTTTAAGTCTCAAGCCATCCTGTTCTATATTTATTTCCATGGTTAATGTTGGTATTTTCTCTCTCTCTTTTTTTTTTTCCTAGTGGAAGAGGGTTACATAAAAGGGGACTTTGTCTCTCCTTCCCAGTTGGGGTGCACACCACCACGAGGCCTTGGCAGAGTCCGAGGGTGGATGTCTCCTAAGTGAGCTAATTTACGTTAACCGACAGAAGTAAGTGGACATGATTTAATTACGAATCGAGGGAAGGGCTGGCTTCCCAGCAGGACTTTGCTTGTTGCTCCTGTTTTGTTGCCTGCCTGGCCTCTTACAGATTTTTAGGGTTCTCTTGACTGTTTTAATTATCAGAAAATAGGGCTCCAGGCTCCATACGATTGTTCTTAGGCAAGTATTGCAACTCACTCTGTATTGCCGGGTCATTTTCCTTTTTTAAGGATTACTTGATGTTTTAAGCATGGAGAGGAGGCCTCCGTAGGTAACTCACCCCATATGTATCCGTTTGCCCTATCCACACTCATCTACTCGAGCCTGTTCCCCTCTTGGTTCCCTGCCTTGACCCAGACCATCTACCCAATCTGCTAAGCTAGAGACGAGATGCTGCCTCCATCCCACCTCTCCCTCCCAACACCCAGTTAGCCACCGCTTCCTGTCCCTTGTCCCCATGAAAATACCCTGACTTTGTCTCCCTCCTTCCCACCGCCACACTGCCCCCTTCTTCCTGTCCTCACCATGTCTTGCCCGAGTTCTGCCTCCTGATGGCCCGGCTGTACCAGTCCTCCTCGGCCAGGACAACCTCCTCCCTGCTACCAGCTTTAGTCCTAAAAAAGTCACATCTCATCCCATTCCATTCTCTTGCTTAAAAAGTTCTGTTAGCTCCTGCTGTCTCAGGATAAAGTCCAAACAGCAGCATGACGTACTAACCAACTTTCCCGGCCTGTTATGCACGACTCCCTCCTTAGGAACCCCGTGTTCCTACCACTCTGAACCCATCATTCCGTGGACAGCCAGGCCCTTTGCTAAAATCAGTGTTTCGTTCTCTGTATCTAGAATGGCTTGCCCGGACACCTTTCCAGGCCCAGGTCACATCCCTTGGAAATCTCTCTGGTCTCTACCAGGTGGAGCGAGTACTTTCTTCAAGGCTTGGTAACAACATTTGTCATAATGTATTGTGGTTTATCTTTCTTTGGGTCTTACCTTCCCCGAGTCTGTGAGCACCTGGAAGATAATGTTCCGGATCTTTACTGATCTCTGTATTTCTGCCACTTAATACGGTGTCTGGCCTATAGGAGGTGCTCCTTCAGTGTCTTGTGAATTGAATAATCAGAGCGAATATTGATAAAGTGCTCAGCGAGCACCAGGTTCCATTTCAAGTGCTTTACACGTTTTAATTTTCACTACCACCTTTGAGGTCTGAGTGCTTCTGGAATTCTGTTTGCTAACGAGAAGCCTGGGGGCACAGAGAGGTTATGCGAGTTACCTGAGTCACACAGCCTAGATTGAATTCAGGCTAACCTGCATGCGGAGCCTGCCTGCTCGCTGATTCCTGACATTATTCTGTTTTCTGGTAAATGAGCGCTGTGTTAAGGGCCCGGATGGACCACTGGACAGATTTGAGGTGAAGGCCCCAGTACGCGCTCAAACGCAGGATCCATTTCTGGCCCTGAGATTTGCAACTCAGACTGCAGCCCGAAGGCTTGATCTCTCCGTTCTTTATCTCTGCAGCTGCTAGACTAGGGCGAGGCCCGAGGCCTCAGGAGGCTCCGGTGGGAAGGTTGATAAATTGTTGGCCCGCCTGAAATCCTGATCTGAACAAATACCTCCTCGGGAGTGTCAGAACCTCAAGGACAAAGGCAGAGACACACTGACCCCTTCGTCATCATCTTCATCATCACCCTCATTATTTGGGAGTCTTTCTGAGATCAGAAAACAGACTCGGTGCCAGTCTGCCTGCCCAAGTGTGAATGACGGCTTTCTGTACGTTTCTCCGGGACACAGACTCATCCATGAGTGACCCAGCGTGACTGTACGGTGTGGCTGAAGTTTCTCCAGGAACACCGCTCGGGAGAACCAAGGTAATTGCCTCCTTCCCAGAAGTATTTGGATGGGATTCATCTGTCTGGAATGTTTAGGTACAGTTTTCCCTGGAGGTGGGGACTTGAACTTGGACTCTTTCCAGATCCATCTCACCCGGCCACAGAAAGCTGGATCTGGCAAACCATGCCAAGCGTCAGCCCCTTAAATAGAGGGCCTAGCGGTTAAGAGCCAGGTGTGCTGGGAAGACCAGACTTGGGAGCCGGCCTCACCTGGCTCCGGTGGTGGCTCCAGACCGAGGTAGGTGTCTCTCCGGTCTAATTCCCACTTCTCCTCCCTCCCAAAGATCTCTACCTTCTGTCCTGATGATCTGTGTGATTCCAGGGAAATGGATTCACCTCTTGGCCCCAGAGACGGAGCCCACGGGTTAGGCAGGCCAAACGGCACATTCCGGCAGCGTCTGGTCGACTCGTTGGACGTGAGACTTCAGTGAGTCTGATCGGAGTGCTTTTGCTGGGAACCCAGGACAGTGGGACCCCCTTTTCCCTCCGAATATACTCGAGGAATCCTGTAACCCCAGGGGCTTGCTAGAAAAGCAAATTCTTGGGCCTTAGCCCCGACCTGCTGAATCAGAGTGTCTGAGCCAGAGCCAGGCAAACAAGCCTTCTAGACAATTCTGATGAACATACCCATCAGAGAACCACTTTTCTACTTCATTCAATGTACAGGTGATTAAAAAATTAAAACAAACAAACAAAAAAAACCAGGTTCGAAGAGGCGAGGTGACTTGCCCAAAGTCCTCGTTAGGGAGGGTACAAGCCCGGGACAAGAATTTGGGCTTTGTTTCCACCCCTGACCATGTAAGAGGCATCTGGGTTTTCGATGTGAAGCTACTGGAGCTCCAGAAAGCACGCCTCACCTTTTGAAGATCCTCCCCTGCCCGGTCCCTTTCTGCAGGGATGAGAATAAATTTCATGCAGTCTGAGGTTACGTAGGGTGAAGCCTCCCTAGCCACACGTTATGTGCCATATCGCAGACTCAACGTTGGCTGCACTTAGGAGACAGTAGGGCCAGCAAGGACCACCTTTGGCCCCAGACCGAGGGCGTGCTGGGAGAAAGGCACGGTTGCTGTCATTTCTGTGGTAAGCTGGCTCCTTCTGGCTCGCTCTGGCCTCCCCCTGCTGCTTTGCCACCCAAGGCTCCTCTCCATGTGTGTGCGCGGGTAGGTGGGGGGTGGGGGGCACGGCTGGTCCCAGGCCAGCGTCGTGGCTCTGGTCTGAAAGTCCAGGCATACCTAAGGCGTCTCTCATGGCTCCCCAATGCCATATTAGGCTGCCCCCTCTGAAGGGTGGAATCTCTGACTCATCCTCCCCCTCCCCCACACCCCCTCACTCTTGCCAGTTTTGGCCAAGATTAGAATTCACTCAAATCTGTGGGTTCTAAGGTTTATGTGCTATTTCAGTTTGGCAAATGACTCTTTTTGTTTCGAGTCAGAAGAAGAGACTCTTTCCCGAAAGGGGCTCGGGGAAGTTTTTCTCTGTGTTCCCGCTGTTTGGTACGACCGAAAATGGGATGATTTCAGTGCATCAGTGCACGCGAATCAGAAAGGAGTTGACCGCACTCACATCCTGGGGTTCACGGATGAGCAGCAAGGAGACTTTGTCATCAGAATGACAACGATGACAACAATCCCCCCTCCCTGAGTTCTTGCTGGTCTCTAGTCCCAAGCTGGGCACTTGGTGCATTTTGCTAACCCACGCCCCGGTCCCACCAGGTAGGCAAAGTTCCCCCATTTTAGAGATGAGGAAACCGAGCTCCGGAGAAGTCCAGCCTGGAGCTTGAGGCCACACAGCTGAGAGGCGGCAGCAGGATGGCAGCTCTGGGCTGACCGATGGTCCTGCCATGCTGAGGGTCCTGGTTCCCGGAAGAGCCTGGAGTCTTGCTCCGCTGCCCTGAGATAAGTGGGCGGTGTGTGGCCTCTGTCCCTTTGCCTTGGGATCTGGAGGGTGAACCAGGCGGGAGAGTTCGGATGGGGGTATCAGAAGACACTGAGAATGAAGGGGGAGAATCAGAAGATTCAGGAGTTAGGGCCAAGGACGGGGTCCTGGGCTGCCCCGAGAGTCCTGGTGGAAGTCAGTAGAAGATCTGTCTCGGTGCTGCCTTTGTGCCAAGGGCACCGCTATATCCCGCTTTGTGTCTCTCTGCCCGCGATTTGGAGTCCAGTGAAGACTTGTGGGGTGGGCTCTGCTGGGCTCAGGTCTCCTCTTGGCTTGGGTGGGGTGGGCCATCTTGGCCGAGATCTCATCAGATTGCCCCCAAGTTTCCAAAAAGGAAGTTAGAAGGACCCTGTCGCTGGAGGAGAGGGGAGGGAGTGGGTGTTGGGTTTGATGCCGGAAAGGCAGAAAAGCACACAGCCGTGGGTGTTGGGGAGCCCCGAAGGCCTCTGATCCTCTGGCTGTGGGGTGAGTCTTTCCCTTTCTCCTTCGAGGGGCCCGCATGCATTTTCTTAAAGTAGGCAGACCTCAGGACCTGGGTCTGTTGCAGGCTGCCCGGTCGCCCTGGGAGGTGGCACGGAGAGACAGGCCAGTGGTGGAGACGGCGCCAAGAGACGACAGACTCACAGAGCTCAAGTCCCCCCTTCAGCGCGGAGCCCCATCCTGCTGAGCCGCAGCCTGTGGGGGCTATGGGGGTGTCACTCGTGCCGATTCCGAGGGCTCCCAGCGCACCGTCCAAACTGCGGAGCTCGGGGGCAGAAAAGGCCAGGCGATGATGAGTAGGAGCTGAACACCACTCCTCTCCCCAGCCCGCCAAGAAACATTCTGGGGATGAAGAGGGAAGAAGACACCTGCGGGTTCTCGGGGGCCTGAGCCGAGCTGGGTCTTAGAGGTGACCCCAGCCACATTTTTACTTTAAGAGGGGAATTGAGGCCAGAAAGGGGAAGGCAGCGCCCAAGGTGGTCCTATCAGTGGACTCACAGGGTCCTCCCAGCCCCTGCTCCGGCGGGCCACCCTTCCGCCCAGGCCCCCAGCCTCCGACTGTTAAGCCCTTACTATGGGGCGGTGGGACACACCAGGCCTCACGAAGCTACTCCCTGTACCGGGGAGTTTACAGCAAATGGGAGGGAGGCAAGGACCCCAAATAGCACAATAGAAGGCTGTAGGTGAAGGGACTCGGGTGGGCACCTCTCTGACCTCTGACAGACCCAAGGCCTTGCATCTTTGGGAAAAAAACCAGTCAAGCTAGAATATTTGAAAGAGGCAGAAACTGCGAAAGAGGGCTGAGGGAAGCATGTGCACGTGCACGTGTGTGTGTGTGTGTGTGTGTGTGTGTGTGTGAGCACGTGTGTGCAAGCATGGCTGAGGTCCCGAGTTCTTTCTTTCTCTTCCTCCCTGTCAGGTGTTGCTGGCAGCTGGAGTTGTCAGCAGAGGGCCTGTTTCTGGGGTGGGTGGTGGGTATTTGTGGAGCTTTCTGGGGTCACATGTTCTCCTGTTCTTGGCTTGGCCAAAGTTTTGAAGAATGAAGAATTTTAACGTTCCCTGGCAAGGCCATTGCCATCTGGGCCTTGACTGCTGTCTGCCCAGCAGCTCCATTCCCTCCCTTTAGGCCTGTCTGAAGCTTCGTCTCGGCCCTCCAGAGTCCCAGCTCAAGGCCTGACGTGCCCCTTTCCTGTGTCCCTGCCCCAGGAGCCCTCTCTCTGCAGGTGCAGAGGAAAGCCCACTCGGGGGCTTAGCTCTTCAGGAAGGCCGCTGTGCACACAGTAAGGATAACTAGGGGTGCACCGTCTTCCCTTGGAGCCCCGTGTTTGCCCACCCTCTTAACCCTCCTAGGCCCACCCCCAAATAGCACTGGCCCAGAAATGCTTTGTATATCTGGTGAGAAAACGCCTTGCTTCCATCTAAGGCCACGAAATCATTAAAAGTGGAAACAATGCTTCCTTAAAGTAGAATTTGGCAAGCGCATAGAGACCGTGGCAACACGGTTGGTTTGAACTACAGGTTCAAGCCCCAGCACTCCCGTATAAAGGCTATGTGACATCGGGCCAGCTACTGAACATCTCTGAGCCTTAGTTTACCAATCTGTGCAGTGGATAGAATTCTGATGCCTATTCTCACCAAGAGGATGTGAGGATAACATAAAAGAGTATAAATATAAAAGGGTGAGGAAACCTCAGAGCACTCAGCAAACAGAGCTATTAGGGTTACACGGCCCCTCCACACAGTCCATTTGAGAAAAGATACAATAATTTAAGGCTCAGTGCCAGAGCCTAATCTTTATGATAAAAAAGAAGGGGGAAAAAAAAAAAGGAAAGAAAAGAAAGAAATCTAATAACCTGTGGTCCGTGGCTGTTTTCTCTTAAAGACAAAGTTACAATACAAAGAAAGATCTGGCAAACTCAAGCTGATTAGATAATTGTGTGTGTGTGTGTGTGGGTGTGTGTGTGTGTGTGTTGGTGGGGGGGTCTGAAATCCTTTTCCAGGAAGGCAGGGATGCTTTATCACAGGGTTCAAACAGAGGTGTTGACCTTTTTTTTTTTTTTTTAAGATTTTATTTATTTATTCAACAGAGACGAGAGAGATCACAAGTAGGCAGAGAGGCAGGCAGAGAGAGGAGGGGAAGCAGGCTCCCTGCTGAGCAGAGAGCCTGATGGGGGGCTCGATCCCAGGACCCTGAGATCATGACCTGAGCTGAAGGCAGAGGCTTTAACCCACTGAGTCACTCAGGTGCCCCAGAGGTGTTGACCTTTTTAAGTGAGTGTTCCCCTGTACCCCCCCAGGGGCCTGGAGGGGTGTCCGGCCTGATGTCACCTACAGGTGGGGTGTGGCTGTCGCAAAGGATGAAAGCAGGGGCCAGGTCGAGGGGCATCTGGGCAGTGGAGGCTGACGTGGTGTGGAGACAGTCGCAGGGAGGCCAGGCTAGGAAAATGCCAGAACTCTGTCTACTTTACAGAAACTCATTCTTTCCAGAAACAGCATGGGGCCTTCAAAACACTGTCCCCTGATCTGAGTCTATCCGAAGAACACGGTGACACTCTCCAGAATGGGAGACCAAAGGCTCGATGCTATGGACCGATGAGCTGTCCCCAGGGAGAAGAGAAGTATTCATGCAGAGACAGCAAGGCCCCTGGGGTGGGAGGCGGGGCTGCTGCAGAGAGGCCTCCCCCCCAATTAAATCGACTGAAGACGAGATGGGGGGGCATTTAGATTTGGGTTCTTCATTTTTTTTCCAGCCTTGAGATTTGGGGTTCAAATCCTATTAGTGCCTTAAAGAGATGAAGTCCATCAGAATGCATGATCCTCCACACTGTCTTTCTGCCTACGTGGGGCCATTGGCTCTCTGGACATCTGCTGGGTCCTTGGTTGCTCCCCTGTAGGCCCCGCACAAATCCTTAGAGGTTGGGTGATCAATACGTCATCAGAGTCCAGTGGTGAAGTGTGTCAGACTGCTTGGATTCAAATTCAAACTCAAACTTCCTGCTCCCTATGTGACCTTGGCAAATTACTCAACCTCTCTGTGTCTTATGATGTGGGGCAATAAATACACTACCTCACAGGTCGCAGTGTTCAAATGCCATGATACGTGTGACCTGCTCGACCCAAGGCCAGCATGTGGTAAGACTCCAGAGTGATCATGGAGGCCATCAGGACACCGGAGCCGGGAGGAGAAACACCTATGACATCCAGTGGGGCCCTGTGACCGGCCGATAAAGTATGGATAGAAGTGGCGTCTGGAACGCTGCAGGTAAGAGGTCCCCTTCCCCTTTCTGTAGCACTGTGGAAGCACCATGTTGTGATGGACCCCTGGGCTCCCCAGTGGTTACAAGGAGCCAGGCAACCCCCCTGCCCCGCCTCCCTGCACCAGATAGGAGGGAGAATTCAAGTTTGGGGAGTGAAACCTTTAGAATACTTGGTTTGTTTTCATGGAATCATAGCCTAACAACTCCTGATGACTACAATCACTAACAATTGCACAATTGATCCTTGCACACCGTGCTTTGAACTGTGTAGGTCCATCCACTCACGTGTGGATTTTTTACGGTCTAGCACTGTAAATATATTTTCTCTTCCTTATGATTTTGTCTTTTTCTTTTTTTTTTTTTTAAAGATTTGTTTATTTATTTGAGAGAGAGGGAGCTGAGGGGAGGGGCAGAGAGGAGAGAATCCCAAGCAGATTCTGTGCCGAGTGGGGAGCCCGACGTGGGGCTCGATCCCACCACCCTGAGATCACGACCTGAGCTGAAACCAAAGGTTGGACACTTAACTGACTGCCACCCAGGTGATTGTGATTCTCTTCCTTATGATTTTCTAACAGCATTTTCCTCTCTCTAGCTTACTTTATTGTAAGAATACTCTATCATGTGTAGAACATACAAAGTATGTATCAACAGTAAGCTAGTAGTATCTAAGTTTCAGGGGAGGCAAAAGTTCTATGAGTATTTTTATTTATTATTTTTTATTAAATATTTTATTTATTTATTTGACAGAGAGAGAGATCACAAGCAGGCAGAGAGGGGGGGGAGGCAGGCTCCCCGCTGAGCAGAGAGCCCGATGTGGGGCTCCATCCCAGGACCCTGAGATCATGACCTGAGCCGAAGGCGGAGGCTTTAACCCACTGAGCCACCCAGGCGCCCCTCTATGAGTATTTTTAACTGCTCTGGGGTCACTGCACCTAATCCCTGTGTCCCTCATGGATCGAAAGTCTTTCTGCATTCAGGATGCAGTGCCTGAGGGAAATTCTCTTATTTCCCACTCATGCACCTTCCCTTCTGGGGCGGGTGATAGACTGGACAGAGCCTGAGCTTTCCTTGTATAGACCTGGGTTTGAATCCCACCTGGTGGCTGTCCGGCTTTGCATTTTCAGGCAGACTGTTGAATTTCTCTGAGCCTCGGTGTCTGCACAGGACGACTTCTGCTTGGTTGGGGTCAGGGGGCTCCAGGTGCCTGGCACCGTCTTGCATGTTCTGCACTCAGGGGCTGTGACCAGGCTGGCTAATAGCCCTTTTAGCGTGGGCAGGAGCACATCGCCTCCTCTGGAGCTGGGGGTCATAGTTGCTCAGAATCCTCTGACCGTTGGAAACCGATGGCCATTGGTTTCCATTGAGTTTGGGACCAGAGGAAGGATAGAAAGAAGTTGGGATCTTTAGTCCTTCCACTTATATCCCTAGCTCCCTCCTTGTGAGGTCACCTCAGGCTGGTATTGCCCCTTGACCCCAAGTTCTTGCTCCTCTCGAGGTGGCCTCAGCTGATCACATGGGGCTCCCCTGGGGTATGGTAACCGCACCTGGGAGTGGTAAGGGGTGCTGTTACCATGTTCCTGTGCCATCCCTGGGGTTCCCCTCATGCCACCCACAGCCCTTCTGGAATGATCCTATCTTAAGAATGCCATCTCGTTCCTGCTGAGATCCCAATGATGACTCGAAGCACAGCCCTCTCTTCTCTCTCTCTCTTCCTAGGATTTTTCTGGCCGGTCTTGCCTCCTGTGGCCGTAGTCTTCTGTCCGCAGAGCAGGGTGGTGTGGCCCCCTCTCTCGATGCCTCATCTTTCCAGGGATGTTACTGATATGCTCCCCAAGCAGAAACTCTCGGGTCCTGACTGGGTGCCTGCCCGGGATGCGTGGAGAGCTCTCCTCTAATCGCACATCTGGAGCGTGTATAAAAATGCGGGAGCCTGGATTCTGCCCCAGACCTGTTGGATCCAGGTCCCTGGGTAGGACCCGGGATGAGCAGACAAGGGTCGAAAAGCAACAGAGAGGAGGTTTAGTAACCACGAGTTCACGAGGCTGTGTTGCCTCGCGTTCTTGTTAATTACGGTGTGATTGCACAAGAAGCTTGATTTTGGATGTGATCGTTTTCCTGGCCATCACCTCTGTCAGTGTGGACGTGTGTGCAAGTGTGGACGTGTGAGCCGACTGGCTAGTCTGCTCAACGTCCCCAAAGTGGCTCTCCACCGCTCCTTCTGAGCCTTCATCAGGCTATCCCCCTGGGAGAGCCGAAGAGGAATACCCTTCCCTTTGACTCTTTAAGCGCCCCTGTCCCTCAAGGCCCCCAGCTTCAGCCTGCCAGGGCTAGTAGCCCCCAGACGGGGAGAGGGCCCCTTTGGATACGTCTCATCCACAGCGTGAGTGGGATGCGAACGGCCCTGCTGTGTGTGCGTTCTGAGAATGAGAACTCAATTTTAAACCTGCTTCCCCTCCTTCCCTTTACTGCCTGTTGCCGGCCGCATCTTTGCCAGGGACCAGGCAGGGGGCTCCTTCATGCCGCAGGTCATCCATCTTTGCAACCTCCCCGGGAAGTAGAACATTACCGTCACCGCTTACGGAGAAAGCAGCCGAGGCTCCAGGTGGGGGTGGGGGGTAAATAACTCGTCCAAATGGCAGAACGGGTTCAGCCTGAGTCTGTCTGATGCCAAATCCTTTGCTGTAAATCAGTGGTTCTCACACTCTGATCTCGGGACTCCTATACTCTCTCTCTCTTTCTTTCTTCCAGTTTTTGTTTAAATTCAACTTAGTTAATGTACAGTGTGGTGGTGGTTTCAGGAGTAGAATTTAGGGATTCATAGTTGACACATTAACACCCAGTGCTCATTACCACAGGCGCTCCCCCCCAACGCCCGTCTCGCCCCGTCCCCTCACCCCCTCCCCTCCAGCAACCCTCATTTGTTCTGTCATTAAGAGTGTCTTACGAAAAAAAAAAAAGAATGTCTTATGGTTTGCCTCCCTCTTGGTTTTTATCTCATTTTATTTTTCCTTCCCTTCCCTGTGTTCATCTGTTTTGTTGCTTCCGTCCCACATATGAGGGAAATGATACGGCGTTTGTGTTTCTCTGACTGACTTACTTCACTTGAGACTCCTATCCTCTCTTAAAAATTATTGAGGATTCCCAAAAAGGTCTTGTTAGCGTGAGTTATAACTATCAACATCTATCATATTAGAAACTAAAACCGAGAAAGACAGCGAGGCCTTTATTTCATATGAAAGAGCAATCACGAACGTGTCACGTGTAACACATGTGACTTTCAAAGGGAGTGTGAACAATGTTTCCCAAAACAAACAAAAAAAAGAGTGAAAAGTGGCATCAGTTAACATCTTACAGCCTTTATCACCTGCCTCCACAGGAGACAGCTGGGTTCTTGTACCTGCTTATGCCTCCGATCTGTCCCAACAGCACAAATCACAGAGCCTCTGGAACACACTGTACACTTCGGAGACCATGAGCGAGAAGAAGGCTGAGTGTTGTTGGGAAACCATTCTGAAGCCATGAACCCCGGGAGAGCTCTCCAGGACCCCCAGGGATGCCTGGGCAATACTTTGAGAACCACTGCTCTCAGTTGGGAAGCTTTGTCTTGCTGGAACACTCACCTCTCTGGGCACTACCCCTTGTCCTCAGCACAGTCCGGACTTCTCGAGTTCCCGTCTGGTGTCGGGTAGCATGAGGGGTCTCGGGTGGGCAGCCATGGAGCTGGGCTCTGCCCCTGAGCTCCGGGAGAGAGGCTGTGCTGGTCCGGCAAGCAGCCTGCACTCTCCACCCTGTAGAGGGGACCCAGGACGCGCCGGGCAGCCTTGGCCAGTCTTCACGACAATTTGCCCGCTTGGCTTTATGACGATCTTATGACCTGGATGAATCACCAACATTTATTTTCAAGGAAAAGTAGAGAAAATTACACACAGTTCTCCAGTAAATTTGGGATCAAGAAATATCCCTGTTGACGTGGGGGGGAGTGCGGGGGGATCAATAGGTGGGACACAGGGGATTCTTAGGTTTGAGGGCACTGAAAGTGTTCCATACGATTTTCTTGGGGGCGGACCTAGGTCATGACACACTTGCCCTAAAGTGAATGAACTATGACTTCGTCGATCATGTTTCAATATCTGTGCATCAGTTATAACAAATGAACCCCATGGATGCAAGATATGGATACCAGGGGGAAATAAAGAGGGAGGGTCAAATTAAAACTCTGTACTCTTTTGTCAAATTAAAACTTCTTTTAAAAAAACATGGCAGAAAACAAAACATCGCCACCAGTCTGGATTTCCGCCAGAGGCTCTGTGGTTGGGGGGGCCGGGGTGGGATCCCCGGACGCCCCGGGGGCTGCGGGCCTGACGGTGGCTCCATGTTGGGGGAGGCCGCACCCGCTCACGCATCACCACTCCAGACGAGCTGTTCTCTTGGGATCTTTCTCTCATCATCTGCAGCTCCCACAAGTCCACGGTTGCGTCATCAGCTCGGCTTTGGAGGGTGTAATTCTGGTGAGAAGACTGGTAATTAGGGGATTGTGAAGAAGACTCCTGGCGTTGTTTAATTACTTGAGAACCTCTGCTCATCATCACGGGGGCGAATGGGCCCTCTAAAGCACACTGAAGGGGGCACACTGTGTCTCGGGCTGGGGGGCCTCCTGGAGGCTGGTCTGGGCGGGGAGCCCCAGCTCCTCTCTCCAGGCCACTTGGGGCGGGAATCAGCAGGGAGGTGTTGGGTGATTGCAGGATGGGTTGGAGGACGCGGCTGGTGGAAACGTGAGAACTGCTAGTTTATCGCCAACTCAGGCAGACGGGTCTGGGCGTGCTGTGACCCCCTCCCCCATGCCTCCACTTCCCCCCCACCTTCCCAGTCTTCTTTTAGACAAGCCAGGGTCCGGAGATTGGAACCTGTTCTTGCCGTCCTCGGACAAGAGATGTCTGAGGATCCAGGATGGGGACTAAGGCGGGGCCAGAGAGTCTTCCAGGCCCAGGTTTGGGGCAAGTGCCGCGAGGGCAGGCTTGCCGTGTGCAGTGAGGGGCTTTCGCGCCCCAGGGCCAGCCCAGCCCCCACACTGCGCCTTACCTTCAGGGCTGCGTTCATCTCCGGAGGCGGCACCTGACTTCGCCACACCTGAGTGCCACTCGTGATGAATCCTTCTCGATCTGATCTCAGTTTCTGCACCCAGCACCCATCTTCTTCCCCAGCTCCTTCCAGGCTGGCAGTCTCAGGAAATGTGCTGGACTTTGGAAGGTTCTTTCTACAGTCCAATGAGCACACGGCTCTGAGGGGGAAAAATGTGCTCAGGAGACAATAAGAGGTTGTTCTGAGTTTGAAAGGAGAGACCCTAGCGACAAGGCATGGGGGAGGCTTTCTCAAACGCTTTTAGATTTTCTGCTTTCCCAAGGTGGGGGGTGGTGGCGGCAGGGGTGCGCTTTGTGAGGACAGGTATGGCTGTGACCCTCTCAAAAAACATACTTGTTTGTTTGTGGGTTTTTTTTTTGGTTCTCTCTTTGCTCCAACTTAATTAGTAATAGTATAACTTTCAATTTAATCATTGACCTAAATGAGTTGCATTTTTATCTCAGCAGGAGTCCGGCTGAGCTCAAAGAAGTAGCCGGGGCAGCTGAGTGAGAGGGAAACCCTTACTTGGAATATTTGGGCTGGTAAGTGACACCACTTCTGCTCTGAGATAAGATGGAGACATTTCCAAGCTATGTTTTAGAATCATAAAAACAGAGTCTCCTGCTAGAGATAAGCTATATGTGTTGGCGTGGAGCATCTAGGAGCGCTAAAAGGGGAAGGTCGCACCAGCATTTGCTGAGATTATTGCTGAAACCAAGATTATAAGTAATTAAGGTTTTGAAAGTTTTGTCCAGGTGCACAACAGACGACTCAGTATCTTGGACGCCTGAGCTGGGTCAGGTTAACTATTAAAAGAGGACAAAAGTATTTCTAACAAAACCTGCCGTTTACTCAAAGCCTACCTCGCCTGCTGCTTTAGCATGTCCTGCTTCAAGCCTTCCCCCCTTTCCCCCCGCTCTCAGGAGATTCAATGTTGATTCATTCCATGCGTAGATTAATGGTGTTTTGCTTCGGTGTGATGTTAAATTGGCCTGCTTGTTCTCCCCACCATCCGGGATGGATGTCCCTCACTGTAGTGTTCACTATGGCCAACAGACTCTCAGCTGTAGGATAAATGGGGACCAATAATCATTGCATTTCTTCTCCACCTTGAATTGCCTCTGCTAGAACTAGGTGCTGGGCCTACACAGAGATTCTTGCTTGCTTGCTTTCTCAGAAAGAAAGCAAATGTGCCTAAAATCTTCTTTATAGGCATCCTTTTTCAGTAGCTTTGATCTGGAGGATGCAATCACATTTTCCCTGAAGGTAGATATCATCTAGAAGAACACGGAAGAGAAGAGCATGTCCTTAAATAACTCCTTAAGCCAAATTTAAAATGTAATTTAATTATTTTGAATTATCTCCTAATTGTCCCTTTTCTACCTCCTGTTCTCGTCTTGAGCTGGAAAGGGTCTTAGCATCATCTGTGCTGTGGCCCCTCTGTATCTCAGAGGGGACACTTCCTTCACAAAGAAAAACTTTTCACTTGGTTTAAATTGGTGTGGAATGACTCTTCTCAGGATCGGAGGGTTTAAATATATATATATATATTTTTTTTTCCATTTGTCTTTTTTTTCGTTCATTTCCATTTTTTTTTTCCATTTTCCAAATGTCTGTTGACAAATGGATAAAGAAAATGTGATACACAGTGGAATATTATTTAGCCTTATAAAAGAAGGAAATCTTGCCATTTGTGACAACCTGGATGAATCTGGAAGACACTATGCTCAGTGACATCAACTAGACACAGAACAACAAATGTTTCATGACTTTACTTGTATGTGGAATCTAACGTAGCCAGACGTGCAGAAGCC
>CM053617.1:62479259-62536315 GCA_028646535.1 Procyon lotor | reverse complement strand
AGAGGGAATGGTAGCGGGAGAAGCAGGCTTCCTGCCGAGCAGGGAGCCCGATGCGGGGCTCGATCCCACGACCCTGGGATCATGACCCGAGCCGAAGGCAGACGCTTAACGACTGAGCCACCCAGGCGCCCCAGTGATGGATATTTTAATTAGCTTGATTGTGGTGATCATTTCACAGTGTATATATCTATCAAACACTGAGTCGTACGTCATAAATATATATAATTTTCATTCATCAGTTATATCTCAATAAAGCTAAAAGTTCTTTTACAAAAAGACATTTTAACAGTCATTTGAGCAAATGTGTACCACGGTGGTCAGGATTCCTTGTGTTGCAGGTGCCATACACCTGCTCCGAAAGGAGACACTACTAGGGTACGGGATAACCCCCAGAACTGAAGGGCCACACAGTTGCAGGGGCTCAGAAACAGGTTAACTCCATCCCCCAGGTGCCAAAATGCTCCCCGCTACTCTCCGTCTTAGGAAAAATGAGCTAAGAGTACAATGCAGGGATGCCAGGGCCAACTGGAACCCTTGATTAGCCCGAATATATTTTTCATCTAATTTTAGGGGTGAGTGGAAGATAGTCTAAAGGGCTTACTTCATAGTCCTGCTCTTGCTCTAAGTTCCAGGGGGCATAAATATATGGCTTCACCCCCATTGCTCCTGAGTATCTTTTATGTGCTTTTTTACAGTGTTGTGTAACCATCATCACCATTCATAATCCTAAACAGAAACTCTGTGCCCGTTAAGTAATAACCGTCCATCCCCGTGTCCCCTGCCCCCAGCCCCCAGTAACCTCTCTCTGTCTCTATGCATTTGCCCATTCTACATACCTCTTAGGAGTGGAATCATATGATATTTGGACTTTTGTTTCCCTTAGCATAATGTCTTCAAGGTTCATCCATGTTGTAGCATATCTCAGAGTTTCATTCCTTTGTATGGAGGAATTATATATAATATATAATCTATACACACAATATATACAATATATAATATGTATATATGGAGGAATTACATATATAATATGTATAATATATACAATAGGTATATATTATATATGCAAAATATATATGTATATATACAATAGATATATATAATATCTACAATATAAATTCCTTTAAATGAAGGGATTATATAAAATATATATAATATTGACAATATATGTGTATGCATATACAATATTAGATATTATATATATTACATTATATATTTTATATTACATATATACATTATAGCACACACACATATATGTATTTCATTCATCTTGGGGACTTGGGTTGTTTGGGTTTTGGCTGTTATGAATAATGCTACTATGAACATTAGTGTATACCAAATGTCTTTGGGCAGGGCTGAATCAATATTCATTTTCATAAAAATGAGTCTGTTGTATCTCTAATTACAACAACCCCAAAATTAAATTTCCCATAAAAATGGAGGCTCTGTGGAGTCACGCAGAGGGGGTGGGCTCCAGAATCCTATAGACTCATCTTTAACATTGGGCTTTAAGGTTCCTAGTCTCTGACACTGGGCAAATTATTTAAGTTCTCTGAGTTTTAGTTTCCTCATCCAACAAATGACTGATGAAAAAGGCTACAGTGGACATTTCTGGGCTGCTTTGAGAATTCGGTCCTTCCCAAATTCACTTCGTAATGAAGAAAGTGCCTGTAACACTTTTGAAAAGCAGATTTCTGAGCCTCGGCCCAGAGCCATTGACTTAGGAAACCTGGGAGTGAGGTCTGTATGGCTGCAGCTTTACAGGAGTCTTCAGGGGATGCTGGTGAAGCCACATTTCAAACATCCCTGAAGTCAAGTGTATGAAGCCAACGCCTCACTCAGGACTCGATACAAAGGAGGGGCTGAAGAAATGCTCATCTCCCTTCTTCTCCCTTCCACCTCCTCACACTGGACCCATGAAAGGACAGAGGGTGATTGCATATTACACAACAGTAACCATTTCATGTGACAACAACAAAATTCCAATGATAAGTTGTTTCCTTAGAACTCACCAGTCACCTCTGGCTGTAAGTGGTGCCGGCAGCTGAGGTTATAAAATCTTCCCCTTTATCCATGGATTTCTTTGGTTACGCATTTGGGTACAATTGAGTTGTGTGCAATTCAGATCTGCCGATGAGGGTGCTGGGATGAGAGGATGGAAGAAGATGCCACACCGCGCTATGGGGCCGAGGGAACTCCTTAGAGACAGTCATGCAAACCCGAGACTTCAAGGAACAGAAGGACCCAGTGAATTTGTATCAAACATACCAGACTGATTTGTTGTTGTTGTTTTGTTTTTATATTTCTTCAAAGTATAAAAGGAGTGGACAGAGGGAATGTAGTAGATGTAATTTGTTCCAGGTTTGAAAAAACATATTTGTGTCTTATGAAATCTTATGAGAAAAATGTAATTCAAATTGGCTTGGAGATGAGAGCTGTCAAATAGATTGAAAGCTGGATTATAAACCAAGACTAATGAGAGCCTGCAATGTGCGCAAAGTTAGGGATGGAGTCCAAGAGAATCACTACAAGGTCTTACAGGGGAGGTAAACAGCCTATTAATTAAGGTAGCAGATGGTAGTAAATTGGGAGATGTTTCAGATTCCAAGGACAGAGAAAGAAATGAAGGCATGGGATCTGCATTGGGTAGTTAGAAACCCCGGCACGAAATCAATGACAGGAAAATAATAAGAGCCGCAGGTAGTCTTGGGAGCAAACAGTATTTGGAATACCATGGAGTTAGAAAGAGACTAGAAATGTATGGCTTAGAATCTTCTGGAGAAAGGGATCCATGCCGCAGTAGCATTGTTTCAGGGACCCAGCAAGTTGGCTTGGGTACGTGCGGTAACGAGTTTCTGGGTAAGTGGGGTTTAAGATCTCCCCAGGGAGCATTTGCAGACAGGGAAGTTGCCTGAGTAGAAGGAGCTAAACTGCATGTAAATTGAAGAAGTAAATTAACATTGGGGGAAAAATCAGGCAAGTGAGATAATCAGTGTGATCTGACCGGCATAGGTGGCGAAGCAGCTAGAGGGAGGGCTTTGGATCTCTGAGTGGGGACCATCATTGACTCTTCCATTTACCTTTTAATGG
The DNA here is from genome assembly GCA_028646535.1 of Procyon lotor. NCBI lineage: Eukaryota > Metazoa > Chordata > Mammalia > Carnivora > Procyonidae > Procyon > Procyon lotor. Next base: position 62,533,228 of record CM053617.1, on the reverse strand, counting down.
CTTAGCCCCTTTGAGTCTCTTTCCCCATTAATAAAATGAGGATGATATTTCTTCCCTCTAATAGGTATTGTCCTCTGGATGAGATTTGTCTATAGATCACCAGGAACATCGTAAGTTTTGAACACGTACAGGTTACCTGCACGACGAATGTGATCAGTACATACTTGTTGGGGGTGATGGTGGTGAGAGGTGTTTGGGGAAACTTTGGGAAGCAAATGTCCCCATTTCTCATCTTCCACATGTGGAGAAGTCGGTCGTACTCTGTTCTTTGATAGGGGAGTCACATCTAACTCGGGGGTTAGATTTGAAAGCCATCGTATGAAGTGAGGATCACATAGGGTCAAAATTGTCCTTAAAAATCCCCCCAAAGTGCCCATAAAGTATGGTACTATGCTGTCTCTCAAAAAGTTCGCTTCGGCCAGTTTTTCTCCCAGTGTTGGAACTGACTGAATTTTTTATTTTGCAGCTGAGCCTGAGGTGAAGTTGTTGGCTTGCACTTTGGGCCACGCTATATGAAAAATGCTTCTCTCTTGACACGAAAATGCTCTTGGCATGGTAGGTTGCTCACACCAGAGGGACACGCAGGAAAGGAGGGAAGAGCTGGGGCTCCCAGTTCATGCTGCCCCCACACCTGTGCTGGGCAGGTGCAACTTTGCACCTGGGCCACTCTTAGAGCTTGTCTTGGTCTATGCAGGCTGATAGGCAATAGACCATAGGTGGGGTGGCTTACACAACAGACATTTCCCTCTTACTGATCTGGAACCTAGACATCCAAGAATGGGGTGATGGCAGGTTCTGTATTTACTGTGGGCCTGTTTCCTGTGGTGTCTTCTGACTGTGTCCTCATGGGGTAGAGAGAGCAGCTCTAGCTCCTTTCTCTTTATAAGGCCACTAATCTCGTCATAGGGCCCTATCCTCGTGACCACATCTAAACCCAATCACCTCCCAAAGGCCCCATGTCCTAAAACCAGCCCATTGTGGGTAAGGGCTTCTGCACAGGAGTTTGGGGAGGTGCATACAGACATGCTGTCCTTTAACAGAGCTGCATGCTTACCTTTCTCGAACTGACACAATTGCCCTCACTCAGACTGGCCGTCTGGCCGTCAGCTTTGCTTGCGGAGAAAGAAAATGTACATAACAAGGCTCCACGTTGGTCAGCTTACCAGGTCCCTCTGCTCAGCTGGTTATGCTGGATTCTTTGGGGACATATCAGAGGATGTGAGCCCCAGCCAGCGCTGCCTGCATTGGCCTGGCGTGAGTGTGGGTGAGCAGCGGCAGCCTGACTGTGCACCTGGGGAAACGAGGCCAACTAGCCTTAGTGAGAGCTCCATCTGCAGCTACACAGCCCTTGGAGGAGGGTGTGTTCCTCTGTGAAGCCTGGAGATGGCCCAGGTGTGGGTTTCGCTGCTGCTGCTCTCAGTGAGGCAAGTTACAGTAAAGCTCAGTCAATTAGGGGCACTGGCTGGCTCAGTTGGTAGAGTATGTGACTCCTGATTTAGAGGTTGTGAGTTCAAGCCCCATGCTGGGTGTAGAGCTTACTCAACACCAACAAACAAACACAACCTAGTCAATTAATGCATTTATTTATTTATTTGTTAGTTGGCTTGCACCCAGTATGGAGCCCAGGGCACGGCTTAGACTCACCACCCTGAGATCAAGACCTGAGCTGAGATCAAGAGTTGGACACTTAACCAACTGAGCATCCAGACACCCTTCAATTAATGTATTTAAAAGAAAGCCAATAATATCATGTATACCCACCTGTGGGTATATTTGTCATTGCTGTGGTGTATTTGTCATTTTTTTTTTCCTTAAAAGTACATCTTGGGATTATTGCCATTGGTACATAGCAGACTTCTTCATCCTTAACCCCATCCTGAACTCTAATTTCAGTTGAGGTGAAATTTACATAACCTAAAATGTCCTGCTTTAACCATTTAACAATGTACAATTCAGTGGCTTCTAGCACATTCACAGAGCTCTGCAACCAACAGCACCATCTAATTCCAGAATATTTTTATCACTGCAGAATGAAACTCCATAACCATTAAGCAGTCACTACCCAGCCCTGCTCTGCCCAGCAACCCTTGATTTTCCTTCATTCTCCATGGATTTGCCTATTCTGGATATTTCACAAATGTGAAATCATATGCTATGTGGCCCTTTGTGTCTGGCTTCTTCACTTGCATAATGTTTTCAAGCTTCACCCATGTTGTAGCAGGTATCTGAACTTCCTTCCCTTTTCATGCCAAATCACATGCCATTGTATGAATAGACCACATTTCATTTCCCCATTCATCCATTGATTGACATTTGGATTGTTGTCACTTTTTTGGCTATTATGAATAATGCTGCTATGAACATGCATGCATAAAAGTTTATTTGAACACCTGTTTCCAACTCTCTTGGGTATGCACCTAGGAACGGAATTGCTGGGTCGTACAGTAATTCTGTTTTAGTTTTTGAGGAACCATCAAACTATTTTCCAAAGCAGTTGTATCATTTTTAAAAAAGGTTTTATTTATTTGAGAGAGAGAGAGAGAGAGAGAGAGAAAACGCAACAGTGGGGCCAGAGGAGGGACAGAGGGGGAAGGAGATTCCCTGCTGAGCAGGGAGCCGGATGTAGGGTTCCATCCCAGGACTCGGAGATCATGACCCTCGCTGAAGGCAGCCACTTAACTGACTGAGCCACCCAGGCACCACCACCCCTCCCCCAGCAGTTGTATTGTTTCACTAGCAATGTTTGAGGGCTCCAAATTTTCCACATCTTTGCTCAACACTTATTTTCCATTTTTATTATGGCTATCCTGCTGGGGGTGTGAAGTAGATTCTTGTGGCTTTTATTTGCATTTCCCTAACAACTAATGCTGCTGAGTATCTTTCTCTGTGCTTATTGGCCATCTGTGTTTCTTCTTGGAGAAATGTCTAATTGGATTCTTGCCCAGGTTTTTAATGGGGTTGTTGTTTTTGTTGTTGTTGAGTTGTAAGAGATTTTTTTTTTTTAATGTAGTCTGCCTATGGGACCCTTGTCAGATAGATGATTTGCAAGTATTTTTTTTCATTCTGTGGGTTGTCTTTTCACTTTCTGGATACTATCCGTTCATGAACAAACACTTTTAATTTGGTGAAGTCCAATTTATTTAGTTTTATTGTCATTGGTTGGGTTTTGGTGTCACATCTTAGAATCCATCCCCAAATCCAAGATCATGAAAATTCACTCCTGTGTTTTCTTTTTTTTTTTAAAGATTTTTTATTTTATTTATTTGACAGAGAGAAACACAGCGAGAGAGGGAACACAAGCAGAGGGAATGGTAGTGGGAGAAGCAGGCTTCCCGCTGAGCAGGGAGCCCGATGCGGGGCTCGATCCCAGGACCCTGGGATCATGACCTGGGCCGAAGGCAGACGCTTAACGACTGAGCCACCCAGGCGCCCCTACTCCTGTGTTTTCTTTTAAGAGATTGTTTTAGCTCTTACATTTAGGTCTTTGATCCATTTTGAGATAACTTTTATATATAGTGTGAGGTAAGGATCTAACTTCATTCTTTTGCATCCTTTAAAATATCTACATAGCAATCTCTTCCATAGTTTATCTGATCAAGTTTCTACTCAGATGTTTGGGTTACTTCCAATCATTTACCACTAAAAACAATAATACAATAAGCATTCTTGTATTTAATCACTTCCTACATATCTGGGCATATTTGTAGGCTAAATTCCTAAAAGTGGAATTGCAGGATCAAAGGTTGATTACCTTATTGCTCTCCCTAGAGGCTGAGTGGATGCCTTCCAGCACTGGGTGAGGATATGTTTCCCTACATCCTTGCTGACCTTTGTAGATCGTTGCCAACCAGATGGGTAGTATTAATTTGGAATGTTCTTATTATGAGCAAGGTTGTACACCTTTTAATATATCTTAAAAGCCTCTTGTAATTTCTTTGCTATGAATTTTTCTTGCCCTTTGCTCCCCCCTTTTTTTTGTTGGATGATTGTTCTTTGTTTTGTAGGAGATATTTATAAAGCAAATGAGGCCTGTGCCTGTAATATGCTTGTCATTTACCTTTTAGCTTTATTAATGATATTGTTTTTCTTTTCTTCACTCCTTTTAAGATTTTGAGCTAAGTGACTACTTATAATAGCCTTCCCTATTCCAATATTGTAATATTATTTTATGGTTTTTTTCCCTGGTATTTTTATGATTTCAATATATTGCTTACTCACTCTTTGGTATAACTAGAATTTATTTAGTTATATGGTGTGAGGTAGGGATTCCTTGTCCCCTCTAGATAATTGAGGTAGTTCCTTTTGAGGTCAGACATCCTCCGTTTCCCACAGCAAACAAAGCAATAAAAGTTCAGTTGTGACCTGAGGGAGGCCCAAATCCAGTTCATTGTTTGGTTCAGGCTGGAAGGGGCATCTCTGTGCCCTGGAACCAGAGGGTGGCTCATTCTCGGCTTTACCTGTTTGAGGGAGCAAGACTCTAGAGGCAGGCAGACAGTGTAAAAATGCTGCTCTCTCAATGTCTAGCTGGTTGTATGACCCTGCTCAATACTTCATTGTGTGGCTCTGCGAAAACTTTTAATCTTTCTATTGTGTTTTTTCCTTATCTGTAAAATAAAGATCGTAACAGTACCTCCCCTGCTGTAGGGTGCTGAGAAGTAAACAAAGCCCCACAGGGAAACTGCTCAGCACAGTGCCCTGGCAGGAGGCAAACCAGCAGAGCCTGTGTTATTATCATCACCACCGTGGGGGCATCATCTCCTTATCTGGATGCTTTGTGGTGGCTCCAACCACAGGGCTGCCCTTTCCGACATAGAGGGGCTGGCTGTGGGCTCCTCCACCTGGAGTGGTGCCATCATTTCTCCAGTCTTTTCCCAGGGGAGCAGGTGGTGACCTAGGCCACCTTTGGGGGGGTGGGTTCTGAGCTCTTTTGTACCTTACCAATTTCTCAGTCTTTAAAATTAGATAAAATCAAATAAAAAATAGAAATCAAGGGTAGCCCTGAAGCGAGATGAGATCTTACAAAGGGTTAGCACCAAGCTTGGTGATTTGTAGGTAGTAAATGGAGGTTGGGAGTGAGAAAGTGATTACATAACCCCAAGTGGATGATTTTCTGGTGGACCAGGACCCAGGGTCCTGATTGGCTTGAACCCCACAGACACAGCCCCGGCCCCACTGTCATCAGATTATGGTGGCAGGGAGACAGAGCCCCAGGACTTCAGTCACCCCTCTGCCCCCCGATTTTAAAGATAGATAATAAAGCCACCTCCTTATTTGGGAAAGATGGTATCACTCTCTAGGAAGGTCCCTTGGCATCACCCTTGGTGCTCCTCTGTCTCAGAAGTGACTGAGCAGTGAGTGACCTTTAAGCTCTTCAAGACTGGAGCTCTGCTGTTTCCTACCAGACAAGTATGGATGAATGAACCCTGGCAGGTTTTGGTAACCATTACTTTCTGTTATTTTGTGACCTTTGGTGAGGCAGGTATGCTTTCTCTTCCCAGCCTCAGGGAAGGGAGATACAATTCAGAGAACAAAAGAAGCAAATTCTTGCCTTTTGAGTTTAAAAGGGGAAATAGATGAACAGATAGGGCCCTGTGGTCCTCAGGCCTGGGAAGAGCCCCCAGGGAAGAAAAGAGAGTTTAGGTTCAGGTTGGTCCTTCAGAAGGGACTGCAGCCCCCCAGTGCCCTCCGGGAAAGAGGTGGCCAATCTGAAAACCCCAGGGTGGGGTGAGGGTGGGGTGGGGGTGGGGTGCATCTGAACTCCAGGGGATCTCTGCCCCACTTCACCCAGTGGGTCTGGTTTTGGAGATTGTGAGGTTGCTTTGCTGGAGGTCTCTGATCTGGGGGTGGTTTAATTTTTACGGGGCCTGAGGCTTAAGCAATTTGGGACCCTCTTTAGAACACAGAATTCAAAAGGATGAGTTCACAATGAGGTATAGGCCCGATTTCTTTGGGAGTGATGAAATGTTCTGGAATTTGATAGCAGTGACAGTTGCACAACTTTGCAAATATAACTAAAAACCACCGAATCGTATCCTTTCAAAGGGCAGATTTTATGGTATGCGAATTAGGTCTCAATTTAAAAAATATGCTAAAAAAAATTAGTCACAGAGTTCTAGTAGAAGCCAAATAAGAGTGGGCCCCAAGCAAAGTTGTGTTTGCCTGAGTCTCTCTGCGTCCCGGTGTGGCCAAGAGTGGCGTGGAAGGAGGGCCAGCTGAAGGCGGTCCTGCTAGGAGCTGTGGTCTGGAGACATGGACCCTCCTCGGACCAGATCCACCCTCCTCCCTGGCCTGCCTCCCATACCCAGTCCCCACTGAGCTTCCGGGAACTTCGATGCAATCCTGGAGGAAGAGTGGGAATTAAAGGCTTCACCTTTGTGGGATGGCACCAGGGAAAATAAAGAAGTCGTATTTCTTCTGCTCCTGACTTCAAAAACTAAGGTTAGATCTTGCCTTTATGTGTGAACTTTGGTTTGGAGGAGCTCAAGGAGGAGGATTCCCTCAGATACCGCCGGTGATGGGAGCTGGGAGGGCTTAGGACCATACCTCCTGTGCAAGGAGTCTGGGGACTAGTGGGGGGGTGGGGGTGGGGCTAGCCAGAGGGGTCCCCGCTTCTACCCGCTGTAGTCTGGGTAAGAAGCAACTGCAGTCTGGCCAAGCAGACAAGGCCCTTTGGAGGCCAGGGATATGCCACTGTCATATTTATAATCAGATCCTTGTTTATCTTGAATCAGACCCGGCTCTCTGCATAACTTCTGTTCCCCACATTCTGAAGATTTGGGCCCAAGACACATTTCAGGGAATAAGGAGAAAGCTCATGTTTGAAAATGAACCAGCAAAATAAATCATTGTGTTTCTGACATGATGCCCATTGAATATTTTTCAATTCTTAGCTTTGGCAGCAGCGTTTGAAAAAAGCACACACACACACACACACACACACACACACACATCTCAAACCTATCATATAATTCTTTCTGAAAGGCTCATTCAGCAGATCGGCCCCTCTCGGTTCCCAGCCCCCCTCTTCCCTTTCCTTCTCTCTCTCTCTTTTTTCTTTTAAATCAGCCTTTCTGGTGAGAGGGCAAGTGTACATACAGTCTTCCTTTGTGTTTGTAAAACAGAGCCCTATCAGTTGAGCAGTAATGATAACATTTGTAGTTATGCAAGCAGAGATAACAGTAATCATATCTCTGCTCTTGGCAAAAACCAATGGCCACAACCTCACTGTGGGGTGGGGCGCTATGTGGAAAGGGGAGGGGAGCGTGTCTGCGTGTTTTTGTTTTAGCAAAGCCACCAGCACACCTTTTCCTGCCAGAGGCTCTCCGGTTAAAGCCCTGGGGAGGTCCTCCAGTTAAGAAGACCCTATCCTAAACGGAGATCTGAAGTTGCCCTCCTTTGCTCCATCTCCTGGCTATTATTTTCCTGCTTCAAATGATTTAGGGCTTCCTTTGCTTTCCAGCAGGTAATTCGACCTCTCTATATTGGAGAGAGTAAAGGCTAATGTATTCACTGGAGCAGAGGCCGGTGGGGCGGCGGAACGATAGCATCGGTTTGCAATGCTATTTGGATTTTTTAAAAAGAAAGGTGTTGTTTTGGAGTTGCCCTTCTTCTTTCCCAATCTGATTTCCCTGAGGGGGTTTCTGTTGCATTTTTACCCAAACAACATGCAAATATATTGATTTCTGGGAATTTAGACAGTGGCAAGGACTAGACGTTGCAATTGCCAAGGTACGCCAGGCCAAAAGCAGAACCCAGGCGCGTGTGGGTTTGATGTAGTGGAGACCAAGATCCTCCAAATGTGAGCTATGTCGAGGGATTCTGAAGTGATCTCCTTATTAGGTGTTGAGTGGCTGAGTTGGTTTCTCCGATTGTATTTTGGGGTTGTCATCCGGTTATTCTGGGGAGAAGAAAATAGTGTGGAGTTCTCCACGGGCAGTAACTAATGTCTTCGTGTAGCCCACACACCCCATCATGCGGCAGTTGTCAAGAGACATATCCTCATTCATCCCTGACTTGGGCGGAAACGTGGATCCACAACCATAATTCTCAACACAATGGAGAAGAAACTATTTTTCTCTTCTGTTCCGCGGCATTCCTAAATACTTTTCAAATGAAATGAATGTTTCCCCGCTTTTCTCCTGGATGCCTGAAGACCTGCCCCACTTTCTGACCCCTTTCTACTCATCTCCACCCCCCTCCAACCAAGAAACCGGAAGTAGGAATGTAGACAGGGAACTGCGAAGAGCCGCAACATAAACCATGAGTTCCTTGGGGGGAGGAGGGAGTTGTATAAGGAAATAAATTTTGTTTTGTTTCTTAAAGATATAGTTTCTTCCGTGTCTCCAGACATAAGTGTTTGAAGTAAAAATTATACTTGGAATGCAGGGCAGATGTTGGCATTTGAAAACCAAATGTGATTGGCCTGCGGGTTGCTAGGCAACCCGTGCCACCCAATCAGCGTGCGCTTTAAAATGAAATCTGTTCCAAGAGACAAAACGAAGGACTGGTCCCTGCTGTCGCGCAGTGGGCTGAGGCTAGAGACTCTCCATGTGCTGCCTTTAGTTAGGAGTTCAGCGCTCTTGGCTTTCTTTGCCTGAACACGCATTTTAATTTCACTGTGTCATTTCTCATTATCTGTCTACATAGAATCCCCTTTTTGGTTTTCAGAAATAATTAAGTAAAGAGCCCTTGCACTCACTGCATTTTTGGCATCGATGAAGACATCTGAGGCATTTCAGACAAGGCGGGGGCCAGTGTCAGAGCGGTCTTTGAAGATGTTCGTTAAAGGCAGTTCTGACAAACAGTGGCAAGCAGACCAATTAACCCTAGAATCGAAGTCCTGGCGGCTTTAAACTCCCTTCAAAAGAAATTAGCCCTAATGTTAATAAAGTGGGTGTTAGACCATTTCAAAATATCGACTTCGGCAGACTGAGTCAATTGGAATGGAATTATTGCGTTGTCTTGCCAAAAGAGGAGTCTTGCGCTGGTGTGAATTTTTGTTACAGTTGCTGTCTGAAAGCTGGAAAAAACTGTCTAAACCACAGTTGGAGCAAAAATTCCAAGCGGAGCAGTAGAGGGTTGTTAAAGAGATAAATACATTGCTAGCTTTGAGAAAGAAAAAGACTCCGTAAAGGAAGTGCCCAGAAGTGTGTCCTCTAACACGGGGATTTGTGGTTAGAATCAGGATTACCATCAGGGCTACGGCTCCCCAGTGATAAGCCTCACTAATACTTCTCTGCTCGCCAAGGAAGACTGGTAGCTCAGCTGTTGATTCCTTATTGATTTTTCAGATCACATGGAAGATAGACCTGGAGCGGCAGGCTCCGCAGGTAGTGCCAATGAATTACCAAGACCTAGGGTATATATTTGTATTGTCCTGATGCTTTCTCATAAGAGAAAAAGGAAATTATCTGCCTGGGCAATTGTTTTCATCTGCTCAACCGTACAAGTCGATTTTGTACCGTTTGGGTGAAATGTTCATCTTTGGAGCTTGCATACTTACCCTTGGTCTTTTTTCTCAGAAGAGAGAAATAAACCTTTTAGTCCACATGTTCTCTGAGGAAAGATAATATTTTCAGTCTCACCCTGCCAACATAACTATTTGACAACGCAGGGAAGAAGCAAAGACAACAGCAACCCCAGTGTGGGCTGAGCAGGGGGAGAGGGAGCCCCTGGGAGCCCTGAAGCTCGGAGCCCTGGTGGGAGGAGGCTGGGACCTCCAACAAAGCCTTTCCTGCTCAGGTGTGGGTGGATGCGGCCGGGGCTGGCTTGCCAGGTCTGAAAGGGAATCAGACCTTCAGCTCTCAAGAATGGCACTGCTCATCTGTGCTTGCTTTTGCCCCCCTCTCCCTACAGTGCCCTGCAGTTTTCAGAGGGGAAACCCTGGCTGGGAGGAGGGCCTTGCCCAGAGTCCCATGACTACTGAGGGCCCCACTTCCCTGCCTTTAACTGGTCCGGCTTCCGCTGTTGCCCCCGCATCCCAAGTTTCATGCTGTTGGGACTCAGGATTTCATTTGAGGTTGGCCATGGGAGGTCAGGCTTTGTGCCCAGCCCTGCATGCTCTCTGTTCTCATGCTGGCTGTGGGTTATGGCTGGGGTTCCTCCTGGCCGGGGGCGCTGGGATGGGGTGAGGCCGCGGCCCAGGTCAGCACAGCAGATGGTGGAGGCATCTCCCTCCACACTGTCTCCGGCTCTCTTCTCCCCCCACTTTCTCAGGCTCTGCCTGATCTCCCCCAGATAACACGCTACTCTCCTGGCCACCACATTCTCTGGCGCCCAAGAAGAACCAAGTGCAGACTTGATGTGGAAAGAGAAAAACCCTCAGTGCTGAGCAGAGTCTCTTTGTTGCTTTAAGAGGCTCCTATGCTGTTTCTCTGTGTTAATCTAGGAAAAACAAAGTTCCCGGGTTAGTTGATTCACTTGGGAGATCATGGACAGTTGTCACATTTCGGTCTCTTCCTCGTTGCTTACCCCAGTTCTCTGCACAGAGGCTCCTCGACTCAAGTGTCCAAAGGTGAATTCTTCTATTTAGCTAAATTCTCAATTTAATGTCTAGTTTGAACCTCAGAAGGGCTGAAATCCAGTCTGTCAACACGGGGAGGCTTTCCCCTTTTCCTGGGGTTGGGTCTGAAAATCCCGTGGGGAGGATGATGAGACCCCACGGTGACGGGGCTGCAGAATCCAGGCTCTTTCTAGCCTCCTGTCCATGCTGCCACCTGCTGAGCTGAACTGTCCATTGTCCTCATTCTCTTCCCTGAGCCTCCTCCAGGGGTGATGCTTCTCTGCAGCTCTTCAGGGCACCTGGAAACTTCTGCTGCTCTCACACCACCCTAGGGAAAGGGAACTTTCTGAATCTGTCTGCCTAGACATAGTGCAGTCATTTCCTTGCTGGAGGTGAGCCATATTTGGGAGCTCCACCTGGGATGGGGGCATAGGTCCTTCCACTCCAGCGTTCCAGAAATCATTCTTGAGGTTTCTCATTTTCCTGCCACCCTCAAATCTTGGGGTGGGGGTAATTTGGGACTCCTTCTCAGGAACCCACTACTATCTGAGTTACTTTCTTTCTGACTCCCCCTTTCTCCAACTTGGGAGTGCTTTTATTGTTGTTGAAGTATAACTGACATACAATATTATGTTAATTTCAGGTGTACACTGTAGTGATTCAGCCTTTGTATGTGTTGCCAAATGATTGCCTTCATAGGTCTTGTTACCATCCGTCTCTGTACAAAGTCAATACCATATTATTGACCGTGTCCCCCATGCTGTTCACGACACCCCCAAGACATTTATTTTTTAACTAGAAGTTTGTACTTCTTGATCCTCTTCACCCATTTTGCACCCCCCAATCTCCCTCCCCTCTGTCCGCTTGGGAATCTTTATCCATTATGAAGGGTAGGACTCATCTTGTTTCCATCCAAACCCCCTGTTTATGCCCTAGCCTGGTCCTCTCAGACCTGAGCTGTTGAGGTTCCTTTTCCTTCTGCTTTCTGACTGAAAAAAATCACACACACACACACACACACACACACACACACCTTTACTTAGATATAATTTACGTATCATAGAATTCAACCATTTTCAATGTATAGTTTGCTGAACATTCATAAATTTCTAAAGTTGTGCAGCTCTCACCACAACCTAAGTTTGGAACATTCCCATCACCCCAAAAAGTTTCCTGGTGCCCATTCACAGTTAATCCCTTCTCCTCCAAGGTCTCAGGAGAACCCCTGATCTACTTTTTGTTTCTATAATTTTGCCTTTTCTAGACATCTCATATAATTCATATCTGGCTTCTTTCTCTTCATATATATAATTTTTAAAAAACTTTCTGGATTCCTATGATTCACATGGTCTGCAGATGAGGATTGGGAACATGAGTCCCCATTTAAGAAATTTGGCCATGAATGGAGGTCACGGGCATGGTGGTGGCTGGCAGGGACAAGAGACTGAGGAAGGGCTTATTTGATCTAAAGCATAAGAGGATTGAGAAGCTTACATGCTGATAGAAGGGTCACTAGTGAAGGAGAGGTTAAAGATGCAGGGCAGGAGCTGGGTGATGAGCGAAGCTGACAGCATGGGGTCTTTAAGATGAGGAGGAGACTTGAGCCTAGAACTTGAGAGAAGAGGCTCCCCTTGGGTGGAAGGAAGGCAGGGAGAAAGGATATGCAGGTTTGGAGGTTTGGTGGACATTGAGGACATTCTCCTTTTACTAAGTCTTCTTCTTTCTCTGTTACCCACCAAGAGTGAGGAGGGTGGAGTGTGGACAGAAAATCTGCCCAGAATGCAAGTTTGAAAAAATTCTTGCAGAGAAGGGAAGGTTGAACCGATCGGGAAGACAGAGTTGGATGCCAGGCAGAATGGAAGGCCCAGGTGGTGCTGGTGGTGAGTGTGACTTCATGATATGCACTCTAGATATGCCATTTGCTCTAGCTGTGCTTAGTCATCTGGGTGCATGTGGGACGAAGACAGCATTGGATAGACTTGGTGTATGAATTTCACCTGGGACAGAGATGGAAGAATGGGTGAGGAATGTAGAGTGTGGGCAGCAGAAAGCTTGAATAAAGCTTTGAACCCAGGCTGAATATGGAGGGTGGTGGAGAGATGGAGAAAGGTGGCGGTGGGTCAGTAGACAGTGGGACCTGCTAAGGGCGAATCAATAGGGTGCTGGGAGTCATTGAAAGAGGAAACTGAAATGAAGGGAAGCCCCCATCTCATCTGAGAGAGGAAGGACTGAATTTATGATCAGAGGGGGCACCTTCTGTGATGAAAGCCACCAGGTGGCCGAGTGGGAATGAGGAAAAACAATGGAGATGAGAGGTCAGGGGTTCGGGAAGACACATGTAGGAGGCTGTTCATGGGCATGGCGAAACTTCTTGTGGTAACAGGACTGCGGTGGCGAGGGAGCATGGTGGAATGACCAGAGGGGCTGTTTGATGGGAAGAGGCAGCAGGGATGGAAGGTGCAATGAACTGATTTATCTGAGAGCCCTCAGGTAAGGTGGTCTGAACACCGCGAGAGGATCAAGTTGGTCTCAAGAAAGTTGCCTTCAGCATGGAAGATGACCGGCCTCCATTCAAGATGATCCTTTTGGGAGCGGTTGTCTCAGTGGAGACCAGGCTGCAGATAGAGACAGCAGATCCAAGCTGGGGATGAGTCAGAATTCGCTGGCGCTTCCTTCCCACCTGTTCAGGTAAACTGGGGTGCAGAGCAGATGCCAATCCCAGGTGTAAACCACCCTCACGATTTCTCTAAAAGTAGCAGCTCATGTATGTTTTAAATAGCTCAGGGGAATTGCCTGGTTCCCCAGAAACAGTAAGGTAAGGAATGAAAATCACCCGTGTTGCTTTTTTGGTCCAATCTGCATTCTGCTCTTCAAGCTTCCTCTCTGTTGTCCTGAATGCCTGCTGTGTGTGCTGCTGCCTGAGGACTGGAGACAGGAATGAACGATGTGCCTTCACCCCGCAGAATGGGCTTTCATTGCCCCTACTATTTGTTTAGATTATTGGTAGTGGTCACTTGTTCTGACAAATAATATCAAATCACCGGTGGAAATTCTTCTTTATGAAAAGGGCAAAAAACAAAAACAAAACAAAACCAAAAAAAAAAAAAAACCCAAAAAAACAAAAACAAAAAACTCCACAAAAAAATCTTTCTTTTGGTGGAAGATAAATGCCCATTTCATCCACCTAATGACTTTAAATCTGAAGGTTGCATGTTATTTAACACTTCTGTTTGTCCCTCTCAGATCCTAGAGACTTAATCTTTTCAGTGTATCTTATAACCTCCCAGCATCTGAAATCACCATGTTGCCTGCAACTTCTGGACAAGGGAGAAATAGCTATTTCAATTGTGTGGGGTAGACCACCACCTTTCATCCAGTGAATCCACGAGAGTGACGGGGATGGAGCATGAGAACCTGCTCTTCCTTACATGGCCCCAGAGCCAACTTGCTTCTCTTAAGGGAGCCTCATGCTGTGATGAGTGAGATGACAAGACTTAGAGGTAGGTAGGTATTTTGACTCTATGTGATGTTTACCTTATGCTCTTACTTTGAAACACAGATTTCAAGTGCAAATCCACTGCATTATTTTTTACCTGGGGTCAAAAAATTCCATTGAGTTCCTTGGTGTTGTCTTCTCGACATCCTGAAATGGGCTGTTTTAATGCGTGTTGAATGAAACAATATGGGACCCTTCACTGAGTCCCTACCCTGGGTCTATGGTGGCTATTTATGGGATTCTCTGCCTGGTGTCCTCCTTTCTTATCACCCTAGGGACATATTGCCCCCAGATTCTTATGGCTATTGCAGGGGCTAATATGTTCTGATGTGACTGGTACAGTTGGCCACTGTCAAGTGGTATTGGGTAGCCACTGACCCCAGCTGGTCCCTTACATTTGGATTTGGGAATGGATGAGGGTGGCTAACTTGTCCAGTTTGCCCAGGATTTTCCCAATTGGGCACAAAAAGTTCCATGTCCTGGAAAATCTCTAGGAAGTAGTTGGTTGCCTGAGGCTGGACAGAACACTAAAGCCAGTTTCTCTAGGTCACTGAAGCCCTAAGTTAGTCTGCAGTAAGGGTGAGTGTGCTGATGTGTGTGGCAGAGAAGGGAGATGGAAAGACACCAGCTTCATCTTTGTTCTTCCTGTGCTCTGTGTATAAGCCCTCCTCACAGTCCACTAACCATCACCCTTTGTGCTCATTTATGTTGAATGGAGGTTTGTCACCTCAAATGAAAGAGCCTGATGGCTGAAATGCTCTGTTCTCGAGCTGTGCTAGGTCTTCCCTTCTCATTTAACCCGAAAACAGCCTGTGAGCTAGACAGTAATGTGAATTTTTACAAATGAAGAGACAAAGGCTCAAAGATTTTAAGGGACTGAAGGTCAGGGTCACCAACGTAGAAAGATATAGAACTGGGAGTGCCATCCAGGCACAGAGACTTCCAGTTTGGGGTCTTATTGTCACACCGCAGCTGCCTCTGCTGTTGATATCTGAGTCTGTTGATATTGTCAAGGTACTGGTCAGTCCGACATCTTATTCTGAACATCAGCATGTCTGGAAAAGGGCAAGGGTCTAGCTTACACACACTTCTTCCAATCCAGCTTGCCCTTTTTGATGGGGAAATCTTTGGCGGCAGCTAATGGTTCTTTCATATTTGCTATATACCAGCCTATTATATATATCAGCTAATTTAAACTTTACGGCAATCCTACAGGTTATGGACTATTTTATCCTCACTTTATAGGTAAAAAGACCAAGGTAGAAGGAAGTTAAGTGATTCTCTAATAAGTGGTAGGGTTGGGAGTAGGAGTTCAGCCACTGTTGCTAGGAATACCCTATACTCCATTCCTTTAGGGCATTGAATGAGCATCCCAATCCTGAAACCAAGTTGGTGTGTCACTTCCTCTGATACCAGGTGCTGTGGAATCTGGGAGGTTGTTCACCTCTTTCCTTTTTATTTTCCATCTTTAAGGACTAAATGAGAGTTACATAGGTTGCCAATTTAAGTCTCTGGCTCTTGGTGAGCGTTCAGTAGTGAGGGATACATCCATTTATGCCCCCTCTCTAGATGTATCACTCACATTTCAGTTACAGAGAATAAAATCAATTTATGTTGATGAAGCGAGAAGTGTCTTTTATTTTGCTGTGTTTCTCCACAAGTATTAAATGGCTTACAGAGTTGTTGAGAAGGCTGAAGAAGCAGACTACGTCAACCATTCAAAAACAAATCTCAAATCTGGAGTGCAGAACAGTCTGCCAAAGAAATCGGGCCTTCGATGAAAAGGAAACCACCAGCTCCTGCAGTCTAGAAGCCATTCTCTGCAGGAGGCCACCACAGCTTCCACCAGCTTCAGACCCAGCCTGCCTCTGCTGTAATCCACACCAGCAAAATGGATGCCTTGAAGCTAGAGACCCCAGCACTGCTACAGGAAAGCTACATGGCTGTCACGCTAAGCTTATCAGTAGTCAGAGTCAATAGAAGTCCTACCTCCACCTACTTCTACCTACTTCCAAGTTCCCAGGCCTATATGCTTGCATCTGGTTGGCTTAGGCTAAGGGACAGCTACAACACTAGTTGCATAGGAGTCTGGGAAATGTAGTTTTTAGCTTTCTAGCCTCTCACACTCAAGTAGGCATCAAAGAAGGAGAGTAGAATGGTGTTGAGTACTCATGGTCACTTGGTGCCAATCCACTATCTGAGGGGTGTCCCATTGGCAGGACTATCTGCAGGATGCAGAATGGAATTTCTGGGTAGAACTGTTAATATTTTGGGTGCTCAGGCTAGAAGTTGAGTGTGGACATGGCTAAAAGCCAAACTTCCCAATACTTCTCTGTTTTTATAGAACTATGAGCACGCCTGCTGGGCAGCATACCCCCTCTGGGAAGCAACTTTCTTTGCATGTCCAGTGCTAGGTGGAGTGGGCATTGTGGCCTGGTTTGAGGCACTCTGGACAGAAGTTCTGGTTACCCTCCCCCACTGACAAAGTGTGACACTGAGCATGCTCCTTCTTTAGTAAACGAGGGGACTGGCTGAGGCCTCTCGTCACACTTAACAACCTCTAAATTTATAAGAAACAGACTCACTTGTGGTCACTTCATTCCAGAGCTACGCTGGAGAAATAACATATTTCTTTTCAATATCAACGTTGTCAAAACCACAGTATCTGGGTTTGCATGGTTTCTGGTAAAACAGTGGCCGTTAAAACAATGTCAGTGCAAACGTGGACATAAATAGATAATAAATCCTGATAGGTATATAGGACTGCTATATTTGGATTCAAACCTGTTAACCATCATAAGATACAGCTCCGTTTGATGGCTCAGCTTCCAAACTGGGCAAAGGTTCAGAAGTGGAACGTTCGTGGATTTCATTGCTAAGAAAACAGAAAGTAGAAGCAGTAATCTAGAGTGTCAACACTGATGCTGAATTTTACTGCTGGAACCCAGGCCAACATTGGGCCCCTAGTCTTTGGTCCTGTGGAAGTCGTGTGTGAATTCCTGGATTCTATTAGCCTGACATTTTAAGGGCCTAGAGCCATTTAAAAAAGCTGAATATGCATACAAAGACCAACGTGTAAGGACCAACATTTAGCTTCTGTTTAAGAACTCCTAACAGCCGGGGTGACTTTCCTAAGTATAGGCAAGTTCTAGTTGAAGAAAGCCCAAATATACAAATGTTTGATCAGGGGCTTTACATGAGAGTATTTACATGGAAACTTCTCTAGTATCAAACCAAGAGTCAGACACTTCACTGCCTTCCTTCTGGATTTTACATGAATAAGCCTCCCTTGGCTCTCCAGAAGTATATCCTTTATAGGGCATGAAGCCCCCCAGAGCAGGCAAAGCTCTTCTCTGGAAATGCTTTCTGGAATTCTCTGGAAATATTTTCTTGCTTGCTTGTGGTATTTGCTGTATGATAGTCTTAGTTGAGTTACGGGGCTCCTGGGAACAAGAGGGAAACTTCAAGTTCATCTAGCTTAACTTTCCAGTTGGAAAGAGGCAGTTGGGGAATGAGGTCAAAGTAGGAAAGCCTTGTGGGGGACCTGGACTATCAGCTGATTCTCAATCCTGCTTGGTGCCCCCCCCCTTGCCCTTGGCCGACTGTGCCTCCAGCTCACCTCTTGGACATTGAGTTTCTCCAAGTCAGTCAATTCCTTCCCTTCTCATTTCATCCCCCAGTTTTTCTTTCTTTCTTAAGCAATCAGTGTTGTGTTTCCTGGGAAGATTTTTCCAGTGGCTCAGCATCTTGGACATTTTATTCAGTTAGCTTTGAGGTTGTCCAGCTTTGCTTAGCTGTAATTATTGATTTATCATTTGACTGAATTCCCTTCTCTCTATTATCTACCTTCATCCACACTATTCCTGGAAATGGATGGGTTGCGGCTAGACCACGGGTGAGGACAACTGCAGAAGTGTGAGTGGTTTCTCATCCAGGGCAGCAAGGTTGTCCAGAGGAGCTAGTGGAGGAGGGGACTAAGCGGGAAGTTGTATGTCCTCCACTCAAAGGAATCCCTGGCAGGTGCTGAAGGCAGGAGACCAGACATGGAGACAAAAGAGAGCCTTTGCAAGGGCAGGGCCAGGGAGCTCATCTCAAGCAAGATCACTCCTTCATGCTACCAAAGCCAGTGAGGGCCTTTCAGTTTGGCACACAGGCCGGGATGAGCTGATGGCATCTATTGTGATTTTAGCACTGTGTGTGTGTGTGTGTGTGTGTGTTTGCATGTTCATATGCAAGCATGTGTGCACAGGGACCTATGAATGGCATGAAACTTAAGACACATTCCTTAATGATGGTTTCCAAACCATTTGGAAACATTCAAGACCCATATCACACAGCAGACCATGTATTAAGTACTAAATTATGGTGGATAGAAAGCTACTGGTAATGAGGGTACCCAGATCTAACCCCTCCCTGGTCCTTAGCTTGGCTATGTGAGCTCTCCTTTATGTGAAGGGATGGGACTGAATAATTTGCTCTCCTTTAATGTGAAAGGATGGGACTGAACAATTAAAAACAAGACAAATTAGAAAAGAAAGGTAACACAGATGTAGGATATGCACAGAACATGTGAATTTCTACAAGGTAGACATTAGAATTTGTGGTGTCACCACCACCCAGGTCAAGAAATAGAATAATGGCAGTGCCCAGAGGCTACCTTGCATCCCCCTCTAGATCGTTGTCCACTTTTCTCTCCAGAGACAGCCACTGTGCTCTCCACAGTTTGGAAGTCCCTTTCAGCCACAACATGGAGTAACTCTAGACATAACCATCATGGATGGAAGACTGCCACAGTCCTGGCCAAAGCTGTTGAAAACGGGAACCCTGTTGTTGAAGTTCTATGTTTTTGTTTTTGTTTTTTAAGATTTTATTTATTTATTTGAGAGAGAGAGAGAGCAGGAGGAAGAGGGAGAGAGAATTTGAAGCACACTCAGAGCTGAGCACAGAGCCTGATGCAGGGCTCAGTCCCCTGACCCAGAGAGAGATCATGATCTAAGCCCAAAGCAAGAGTCAGACACTTCACTGACTGAGCCACCCAGGCACCCCCCCCCCCCGCTCCTTTTATATAGTTTTAAACAATGAATATGTAAGGCCTAGATAGTTCCTTTGACCATCAGAACTCTACTTCTTTCTTTCTTTCTTTTTTTTGTAATAACTGAAGATGATCAACCAAGTTTCTATATCTGCGCTCTCCCCTGTGTCCTCAGCACTGGGTTTCTGAGGTTGTACTCTGGGTCAAAAAATTCCTGCTTTCATCCCAAAGCTCAATACCAAGTATAGAGTTTTTCTGATGGTGCAAAATTGAGTTGGGTGGGTACATCATGGTACTAAGCTGTTCCTTGGGGCTGCCAAATTTTGACTTGGCTTGTGTACTTATGCCCGTAAAAGGTTGCTGTAAGCACAGAGAAAGGGCAAGCATTGTGATTAAATACACAAGGATGCACATGCACACACACACACACACACACACACACACACACACACCCAGAAAGCATGGCCACCAGCACAATACCCACACGATGCCCCCATTCAAAGGATGTTTGCAAAAGGAAATGAATTTGAAAATTGTTTGAATGGAAAAAATGGGCTGGATACTGTTCAGAGACAAATTTGTACGTGAGGTTTTACTGAAAAGCTGGTTTCCAGCACTTAGGATCATTTCGCTGTGGCTTTCCATGTATTAGAGGTTCCTAACCTCTTCCAGTTAGTGATGCAGTTGGAACTTACGATCATTCACGAGGGAGCGAGGGACCTTTGTCTCTTTAAGTCCGCCCATCAGCTCAGCCCTGTTGGGTCACGCCTGCCTGTGTGCACTGCAGCATATCTGCTCGTATGCCAACACACGTGCACACACACACCAGGCGCCTTCACTATCTCTCCATTCTAGTCATGGCTCCTTCTGCCCGGCAATTGAGGCTGGCTTGCCCCGCAGCTTGCTGGTTGGAAACATGTCAAAGAAGACGGTCCTGGGGGTTTCCTTCTGACCCTGCAGGGTCCCTGTAATGAGCTGAAGCTCACATTCCATTGCCTCCCTGCAAGGACAGAAGTAATTCTCACCATGTGGTGCCTTTCATGGGGGGGGGGAATCACATGTGGAGCTGGAGAAGGTGATAGTTCTGTTGCATGATTTGAGGATGAGGGGGGTGCCTGGCTTCTAAACCTATTCCCTTTCCTCCATCCCACCTGCTTGTTACAGCCACTGAAGTGCACCTGCTTCGCTCCACACCTGTGGGTTGTGGAAGATTTTTTTGGTCATCAGGAGTTTCCTATTAAGAGGTGGCCAATAGGTCATAGATATCAGACTAGTGAGGGGCTGTGGCAAGGGCTGGCAAGGGGCTAAGGACCACTTTGCTTGGTGAGACCCGTATGGACCACTGGATTTCAGTATTGAAACAGACAAGAGGAGACATCCTTGTTCCAGGTAAGCACCGTTTACACAATGGTATGGTCTCCCACTGGCTCTGACTTCACTGGTGCTGGGACTGAGGTTTTCTGGAGGTGCAATCAGCTACTAATGACAATGAGTTCAGGGCCTGTTACAGGCCATGTCCTGCCTGTTTGTTACTTTCTCCGTGGTGAAAAAGAAGGCACAAGTCTGAATTGGTGTGGTCCCAGGTGTAGACAACGACCTTCAGGGACACACTAACGCTTATTCAGTGTCCTTGATCTGCCCAAAGAAGAGCGCCTCCCTAAAGTCATAAGGAAGCTACAGAAACTGGGAATTCATTAAGCCACGGGACCTCCTGTTGGGCTCGACATAAGTCCTTACAAAAACATGAAGATTTTTAGTAGAAGTAAAGCAGAGTCATTCTTGAATGTGAGTCCACGCAAGACTGCAAAGGAAAATAGAGAGTGAAACCTGATCAAACCCGCCCCCTCTCTCCCAGGCTTCCCCGGGGCAGCGGAGATGTCTGTGGACTGGAAAATGTAATTTCAAGGGGGCCTGGAGAGAGACAGCAATAAAGATCCGTGTGTTTTATTGCACATTCTGAGGGGGAAAGGCTTAGGAAGTGCCTTCCTTAATGGATGAAATGAGAGATGGTTCTAGAGGACAGAGCTTGATAAAAAGGAGGCAGCCCAAGCTCACAGGGGGAGAGGTCATGCTTCTTTAATTAGGTGGAATTCATGAAGGGTTTACTCCAGTGGCAGCAAAGCAAAATTCGTGGGCTGCTCAGGCTCTATCGATGGATGCCAGCGAGGCAGAGATGAGAGAAGGGGTGGGGTGGGCAGAGCACCGAATGGGGTTTGCCGATTTCCATGGTGTAAATACTCCCTCCGTGGCCAATGTCGGGCTCCCAACAGGATGTCCCTGAACACAGACTTGGGAGGAGAGGCACAGAGGGGGCTGTCCTGAGCCAGTGTGAGCCGGCTTCAGCCCAGCCCAGCCCTGGCTCCCTGACACCACCGGTCACGTGTTCCTCTGGCCTCGATGGGGTCTCAAGGGGTGTGGGGGCAGCTGGTCTGCGGGTCAGTCGTCAGCCAGGAGCCGGCCGCCTGCTTCAGGACGGCGGGCCGAGCTGTCCTAGGGGCAGGAGACTTGGGCTGGGGAGCAGAACCAGAGGTAGGCCCCTCTCTCCTGAAGCTGGGATTGAAATTTGTAATGTTTTAAAATTATTCCTGAAGCATCTGGAATGCCTCAGAGAAATTCCAGTCGGCCCAGAGGATTCTGAGCAACCCAGAATGTGCCTGGCAGAGGATCCTGGGGTCTTCAGCAGGGGTGGGGTGTGTGTGTCAGAGGGAAGTGCCCATTACTTGAAATGGGCTCTTTTTAGTGATGTGTGAGCTGACCCCGGGTAACGGGATCAATGGGGGTCACGGGGTCATCCCTCTCGGAGGCGGTGAAGATTGTTTAGAAAGGACCGGCTCTGGCTTCCCTCGGAGCTCCTCTCTGCACTCCATATGTCTTGCATTTTAAAAAAGAACAGACCTGAATTAAAATGTTCTGTCCTATTAGCCCAGAAGGACAATCATACTTGTCAGACCAAGCGTGCTATGTTTAGACCACTTATGAGGCACCTTTCCTTTGAGTGTAGGGTTTCAATTCTTGGGGCTTAGGAGAACTGGGGAGCTGCCCTCTCCCCTCACCAGAAGCCATGGGAAAGGGGGTGCCACATGAGGACCCCTTGACCTTTGTGTGAAGTGGCCCGCTGCGTTTTGGGTGTCTGAGGGAGATTGTGACTGGACAGAGTTTCTGTGGCTGATGATAAACAAATGACCAAAACTGAAGCTATAAACAGCTACCACTGCTCCCAACACTAAAACAAAACAAAACAAAACAAAACAAAACAAAACAAAACAAAACAAGACAAAAAAACCCACAAAAACCCACAAAACTATAAAAAAAAGGAAAATCTGCTGTTTAATGACTTATTCCTGCTGGCCATTTTTCTCTAATTTATCCCATGCTTCCAGGACACTTACATCTTTTGAATCTAAAGACTAAAGAGCTAGGAGGTCCATTTTGCAATTTATACTACACGTATTTATTGCTAAGTGCTGGAAAAATAAGTAAGACCCAGTCTCTCTCCTGAAGAGAATTCACTGTTGAATAAGGAACGCAACAACTTGGAGTAGTTGGCACTTGGGTCAGGAGGCAGAGGGGAGCCTCAGATTGGGTCAGGGCAGGGCGCCATCAGAGCTGTGCTCCCAGAAGGCCATGGGGAAGGACAAGTGGGGGAGAGAGACCATGAGCAGTGCCCCCTCGGGTTTCAGGATGGAGGGTATAGCAGCTCATGCCAGTGGAGAGGGCGGGAAGGGAGAGAGGATATGAAGAGGGCATGAGTTGTCTCATGAAGAGAAACACCAGTGTTCAAGGGACGTGTTCTGAAGGGCAGGACGATGAGCCCAGCTGAGTGGTTGGGCCTGAGAGGAGGCAGGAGGAAATGGATGTATTCTCCGTGGGTCTCTGGTGTTTCTGTACATCCGTGAGCATGGGCACTGACCGCTTTTGTTCCAGATTCTCTTTCCAAGGATGTTTGTCTAGCCAACAGCCTTGGAGGATAGAGATAGTGTTGTCCTCTGGAGCAGAAGGTAAGTTTGTTTGCTGTCCAGTAAAATAAAGATAAAGTCTACCGTGAAGGTCAGATAGCTTTGCTGACAGCTGAACGAAGATTGCCTTGCCTGTCACGCCGTGAACAATAACATCCTTGGTCTCTGGCCCAGGAGTCTTGTGTCTCCTTGGAACATTCGTGAACTGGCGGCAGGCTAATGAGTCTAGCTTGAAGCTTGAATGACATCTCAGACCCTTCATGGCTCTTGACACATGGGAATAGACATTTAGGTCTCGGTGGGCTTCACTGGGTATCATTAATTTCTATTTTCTTATGTTAGAGATGAGGAAAACTGAAGGCCCAGGTGACTTGCTCCAACACCCATAGCAAGTCGATAGCCAAGATAAGACTTTGTCCCAGATGCTCTCAACTCCTTTTCTAGAACTGTCTCCACTATTGCAGGTTGTACTTTGGCTTCAAGTAGGAGGAGATCCAGTGAATGATAATAGCCTCCAGATCTATTGAGTGCTATGCCAGCCCAGCTAGCCATGCTTCCAGAAGGTCCATGAGCACTTGCATCTCATCTAAACCCACCCCATTTTTTAAAGAAAGATTTTATTTATTTATTGAGAGAGAGAGCATGAGCAAGGGGAGGGACAGAGAGAGAGGAGAAGCAGACAGAACACTGAGAAGGGATCCCAATTCGGGACTTGATCCCAAGACCCTGGGATCATGACATGAGTTGAAGTCAGATCCTTAACCAACTGAGCCACTCAGGCACCCTCATTTAAATCCCTTCTACTAAAAAAAAAAAAAAAAAAAAAAAATCCCTTCTACTGTAATTTCAAGTTTGGAGATGAGGAAACAGAGACACATAGAGATTAAGTGCTAGGTCTGAACCCAGGCAGTCTGGTTCCTGCATCTGGGGTCTTAACCACCATCCTGTGCTGTCACAGGCTCATCAAAGTGGGACAGCCACAATTGTGGACATGAGCATGGAACACTTTCAAAGTTTGTGTTTACATTGGATGGGACATAACAGAGAGGAAGGCCTACAATGTGTTTTGATCGTAGAGTCATGGTAAGCTATCTGATGGGATTATTTTGGTTTATAAACATACATTTTATTTCTGATTTCCTTCTCAGTTGAAAAAAGTGCCCAGCAGTAAGTTGACGGAAAATATCATCTGTAGAGAGAGAGAAGGCGAGAGGAGAGGGTTGGGAACACAGGCCAGCAGGGACAATTCCTACAAGCGAGAAGGAATAGGAATTCACTTTTGGCTTTTCTTTTGAGTCATATTCAACATGCTCTCCTTGTTTGCCGGGGACTGTGCTAAGCATTTCGCTTATACTGTCTTGTCGGAACTCCCATGACTGTGTTCATCTTGCCCATTTTACTGATGATGAACCTGAAGGCAGAGAGGTAATGGCAGACAGCAGCTGTATGCTAGAAGCCAGGATTTAACTCCATGCGATCTTCCTTCAGACTCTGTTCTTTCAACACACCTTGGCTGTGTGATCAGGGAAGGCTCCATGGAGGAGGTGGCATCTGAAGGTGAAGCAGACTTCTGGTACGGAAGTGGGGAGGGCATCTGGAGTAGAGGCAATGATGCCAGCAAAGGCACAGACAGGTGTCTGATGGACATGGAGTAGTGGAGGACAGAGTCAGAAAGACAGGGCTGGGGAGAGTCTTAAATGAGAAGCTAAGGGGGGTTGAGATGGTTTTCGAGGGGGGAGAGCATATCATTAATGCTGCTATTCAAGATATCACGAAATGGCAAGAAGACCTCACTGAAGCTCCAGGTTGCTCATGGAATTCTGCTTCCTGCTTTGTCCTACCTCCCTGCTTGCTTGCCTCCTGTCGGCAGTCATGTGCTCATTGGCTAGGAATCCTTTGTGGTCTTCAGCAAGACTCACAGTGCTTCAGCCCAGACTATGAGATCCGAATGCATGGACTAGAGAGATGAAGCAGGGGCAATCAACTGCTCCTTTTGGGAAGGTACTCCCCCAGGGGATCGGCTAGTACTTGAAATATTGCTCCAAAGCGCATTCTGCCCAGGGACCTACCGCAGGATTTTAACCATATACCTCCAATCAAAACCAGGGGCTTTGGTCACTAACACAACAGATGAAGATAATGTCTTCCCCAGCATGTGGGACTGGCCTCCAGTATTAAACCCACTGTGTAAGCAGGTAGAAGAATGTACATGGAGTCCAACAGTCTATGTCCTTTGGAATGATGCCCCAGGCTTGATATGGAACCAGCCTAGTCCTTCTGAGGATCCTTGCTGCCCAGGTCCAAGGCTTGATTGAACATTTGTGATGTTGACCTTGAGTGATGTCAGCCCTTCGTGCAAGTGAATTGAAGCACCCAAAAGGAGGACAACTGAGACTTTCTCATGTCTACAGAACACAAGACCATTTTTTGTGCCAATTTGCTAATAAAAGTCTGTATCTGGAGCAGAATTAGGTTTGGAACTAGTTTCTACTCTAAACCAGAAAGGAAGTCGTGGGGGAGGAGAACACAGTCCCATCTACATCTCATCATTGAAGCCTACTGATATGTACCCAAAAGATCCTGACCACTGGGAAGGACCAGAGTGACTTATGCCCATTTGCCACCCTCACGTATGAGGCAGACATGACTAATACCTTCATCTGACAGATAAAGAAACTGAGGCATGGAGGAGAGGGCCAGCCCACCCAAAGCCACACAGCCAGGAAATGTGAGCTCCAAGATTCAAAATGTCACCTTCACTTGTTCTGCTAAAGCAAAATGTATCCATCATTCCTTCCTCGTCATGAAAAATTAATCTGTAGCAGGGAAAGAGTGGAGATTATATATGTGGAATTGCTACTTAAACTACATGACTGTCAAAGGTCTATATTTTTAGAATTCATTGCCAGGGGCAGATGAAGTTGTGCATAGGCCAGCCCCAACCCCATGGCTTTCACTCATCCCTTCCTGCTCTAGGGGATCCAAATATAGTTTTTAACATTGGTGCCTTTCCCTCTGGCTTATTCTGATCTGATTTTAAGGGTAAAGAAAAACACTGAGTTTGGCTTGGGTAAAACTGGAATTCACCTGCCTGGTATTTTTTTCTTTTATGATCTAATGTTAGTTTTGGTTCAGGGAAGGTAGATTAATGAGGCCCGTGTAGTAGGGGCTCCAAAGAACTGATGTCACTTTTTCCTTGATAAGGTTAGACCAATTAAACTTGGTCCAAGACATCTACAGAAATTTCATCCTTCTTTGCTGATGGGTCATGTATGGGAGACCGTATAATCCCATCCTAACCAAAAATGGGGTGTTTAGTGAGCAATTTGGGGAAATATTTCCTTTATGATAAAAGGTAGAAAATATTATGGGGAGAGAGTGCTTTGCTCCTACCCTCTTCAGTCTTGCTTGGATGGGACACTGTCATGTGAAGACATGATTTCTGGAACTACAGCAATCATCTTGTGTCCATGAGGGGAGACCCACCAACATGTGAGGATTGCAGGGTAGAAAGAACTGGGGTTTTGGTGGCATTGTTGAGCTACTTAACTAACCCCAGAGAGACTAACCTCCAGCCCCATTGTTATGGGAAACTAATAGTTTAAGTCACTTTCAGTTGGGCATTCTATTAGTGTGGCTAAAGGCTTTCCTAACTGCATGATTGTTAATTAGTAAAGCACAAAACCAGGGAGGAGGAGTGACATTCTCTGATGGAAGAGTCAACCCCAATGTTCATGAATGATGTATCCTAAGACCTTGATTAATCCCATATTCATAAATCTGTGATAAGCCCATAAAATGTGACAAAGAATCACTAAAATATTGAAACAATGGGGGATGTTCTGATTGTAAGTTACTGAGAAATCAGTGAAAGGAATCTACTGGCCTCATAAGTGAAAAGTGTTGAAAGTAAGCCTCAGATATGGCTTGATCCAGGGCTCAGCTATGCTATGAATTCCTAGTCCCTCTCCATCACTCAGTTCGGCTCTTTTTAGAGTTGACTTCCTGTTCAGGCTCCATGCGGCAACATAAAGGCTGCCATGACTCCTGTGTGCATTCTCCATTGTTGAAGTCCAGCAGTGAAAAGATGGGTTCCCTCCAGGGCATCAGCAGGACTCACTGTTTTAGTAGGCTCTACCCGGGCCATGATTTCCCAGGGGAATGCCAGGCTTTCATTTAGGTCCTAGTCACCTGTCTCGAGTACTCGAGTAGAGGCTACCTCACTGGAAAGTCCAGAGACTGAAGATAGAGAAAGGCTGCTTTTCCAGAAGAATCTAGATGAATGAACATTGAATGGCCCAAACTGGAGATGTCATGTCTGCCCTGAAGGTCATTTAAGAAGTCTGTTTCCTGCTTAAACACCACTGATCCTTTCACCATTCTCGTTTTTAAACACACACACACACACACACACACACACACACACACCCCATGAAATTCTATCATACACACATTACCAATCAGCTTCCTTTGCTGTGTCATTTTTCTTGAAGTTTTTATATGCGATAATGGGCAGAATGAATGCAGAGAGATCTGCTAAGACCCCTGCCAGCCTCACAGTGTCCATAATTAAAATGCATGCCTTGGACAATTACAAATGAGCACAGGGCATGTAGCTTCTGGTTTTGCTCTCAAGCGATTGGAAGCCTAAGTTCATGAAGCGACAAGGAGCTACAGTGATGAACATTTTATGGCGAGTGACAAAAGAGCTTGGGAGGACAGACAGATGGTGAAGTGACCCTATTTGTGACTCCATTTATCACAATTTAGCTGAAAACAATAGATGCTCTTTCCTGGACAGCTGTCACAAGGCCGTGGGTGTGTCTAGGGGAAGGCCACTGAGACCCTCCAAACAGTTGCCGAAGGCAGTGGTGTCCTCCATCCATACTGTGGTGTCTTCTGGAATGCAGGGCTCACACCAGGAGGGAGATAAGCGATGCCATTAGGGATAACATAAATAAGGCCTTTTCCCACTTTAATAGCTATCAAAGTATTTGTATTAGGTTAAAAGAAAAACTGTACCGAGCTAGCACGCTAAGCTTTGACCTTATGGTATTATAGCTGAAGAGGGTGCTGAGGTCCACCTTGTGCAGACCTTGGGAGCCACCAGTGCAGCAGCCACGTGTCACGGGCCCCTGGCAGAAGTTTCCTTTTCCAGAGTTTAGGGTTCCTTTCTCAGCTGTTGGGGTTGTTGGCAGAGCTCAGCTCCTTGTGGTAGAAGGGCTGAGGTCTCTGCTTTCTTGCTGGGTACCAGCTGGGCGTCCTAAAGGCCTCCTGCAGAGCCTGGCCATTTGGTCCCCTTAAGGGCCTCCCTCAGCCTGCCAGCTCACTCCTTCAAGGCCAACTCTCTCTACAGTGTGCTACAGAGTCACAGAATAATAACTGTGACCACCCCATCCCCTCTGCTGTATAATGGGATCTATTCAAGAGAGTGGCACCTCATACTCTGTGGTCTCACCTGCCCTGGAGGGGAACGGTCACACTGGCCGAGTATTCCAGGGGGCAGGGATCTGGGTGCCATTTTGGAATGCTGCCTCCCGCAGCACTGAATTTTTCCCTGTGTTGGTCGATTTGGAGTTGTCAACTGGACGGGGCCATGGGATGCCCAGATGTTTGGTTAAATATTATTTCTGAGAATGTCTGTGAGGGTGTTCCTGGATGAAATATATCTACGTACGTGTCTCTCTGTATGAGCACCCCTGTTGGTGCTCATGTAATTACGGAAGGAATCTACACTCAGGGGGCCTGGTGGTACAAATTCAGTCCAAGTCTGAGTCAGAAGGCAAGACAGGTGTCCCAGCTCAAAGACAGCCATGTCGAAGGAGAAAATTCTTTCTCACTCAGCCTTTCATTCTATTCAGGCCACCCACATTGGGGAGGGCAATCTGCTTTACTCAGGCTATGGAGTCAAATGTCCATCTCACCCAGAAGCCCCCTCACAGACACACCCAGAATAATGTTTATCCAAATATTTTGGCACCTATAGTCTAGTTAAGTTGACAATATAAAATTAACTGTCAGAGGGAAAAAATCTCTCTCTCCTTATACACACACATGCATACACACACACACACACACACACACACACACGCTATTGGTTCTGTTTTTCTGGAGAATGTGGACTCTCCTTCCTTTTGTTCATTCACCAGATATTCCTTTCACGTCCCACGCCACAAGTCAATACAGATCCTGGACGTGCAGTAGTGATGAACACACAGACCTACTCTCCCTACCCTTATGACATTTAGACTAAATCAAAGATCATCACCGGGTGGCATTTCTAGCCGGGTCCTCCCTGGTGGGATCTGTGGAAACTCACAGAAGAACCTGGCATCAGTTCTGCCCTCTTGCAGCTTACCATCACAGGGCCAACTTGCAGGGCACAATTCCACACGGGCCATGGACACGGCGTGTGTCTCCTGGGCATGTGGAGGGGCTGAGGACTGGATGTGCTTTTCCGTGGAGATGATGGTGGGAAGGAGGGATCTGAGGTGGGCAGCGGGGTCTCTGATATTCCCATGTGGGAGGGCCTCAAAGGGCCGTCACATCCAAAGAGGGACACCTCTTTGTCAGGATGCATGGGCAGAGTAAGCACGGGGTCTTGCTTAGGTTTTAGGTAGTAGCAGCCATACAACAAAAATAGCATGGTTTCCCAGAGGTCCTTTTGCCTTCTGTGTAAGCTGAGAAGGATGTTAGCTGTCTACCTCACAGTGTGAGGGCCACATGAAGAGAGGCTTCTGGGGGCCGCCGATGCAGCGGTCAGTGGGCAAAACCTTGTCAGAGCCTCTCTGGGCACAGCCCACGGCTGACCCTGAGGACAAGGAGGCAGTCTGATGGACAGAAAGGGCAGAAAGAGTCCTCCTGGCTTGCCACCTTCCAAAAATCAGAAGGCGTTTGTGCATGATGAAGTGAGACGAAGTCTGTTTGGAGGGTTTAAAATACCCAACTCACGGGGCTCCTGGGTGGCTCAGTGGGTTAAAGCCTTGCCTTCGGCTTGGGTCGTGATCTCAGGGTCCTGGGATCGAGCCCCGCATCGGGCTCTCTGCTTGGCGGGGAGCCTGCTTCCCCCACCCTTCTGCCTGCCTCTCTGCCTGCTTGTGATCCCTCTCTCTTTCAAATAAATAAATAAAATCTTTAAAAAAAAAATACCCAACTCACAAACCTAGACCAGTTCAAATGTGAAAATGAAGAATTGTCAGCAGGGTACGTGATTTTGACCAGAATGGTGGCCTTGTCTCTGGGCCGAGGTGAGGGAAGAGGAGAGCAGGTCCAAGAGGGGGAGCCTTGGTTGTCCTGGCTGAGAACCACGGGGGGCAGCTGGAGGAGGAGGGACACGTCTCACCCCCACCCCCCTCCCCTTTCCTGCAGCTCCTGTCAGGGCTGGCAGGGGCCTTCTGAGCCCCACATCAGGCCCCTGCTGTGTCTCCTCACTGAAGCCCTCTCCTGTCTGCTTGCATCCCCGGGGTGGGGGGGCTGTGTGGGGGTGCTCCAGGCTCATTTCCTTTTTTTCCTTTTTGATTACTGAGGTATAATGGACATACAGCAGGCTGTGAGTTTCAGGCGTACAAGGTGATTGACATTTGTATGTATTGGGAAAGCACCCCCCAGTTAGTTCCCCCCATCACTGTGCTTGGTTACTCTCTCAGCAACCCTCAAACCACTTGCAATCCTCTTTTATCAAGCATGGTCGTCACGAGTTGGGTTACATGTCACAGCCCATGACTGATTTATTCTGTAACTGAAGTTGGTACCTTTAGATGCCTTTCACCCATTTTGCCTGCTCCCCAACCCCTTTCTCTGGCACCCACCCATCTGTGCTCTGTATCTATGAGCTTGGCTTTTGTTGTTAGAGTTGATGGTGATTTTAGGCTCCATCCTTGATGGTATTTAAAACCTAATCAAGGGAGACACACACAGACCCTTCCTGCTGGGGCCCTGAAGGGAGTCTGGCCTGGTGCCAAGTGCTCACCTAGGGCTGTGTGTCTTCTCTGGGTGGGGGGCCCCCTGCTGGCCTCCCTCTTTGGCCTGTATCAGCTCCTCTCTAGGACCTGCAAGGAGAAAAGGCATTAAAGCCAAATGATCAGGGTTTAGACTCGAGCTCTGTGATTTGCTAATGTGTGAGTGACCTTGACAAGTTGGTCATGTGCAAGAGTCCTTCTTCCTCATCGGCCCCAAAGGGAGTGGTTTGAAGACTGATTGAGACAGTGAGCCCAAAGCGACGATTATCCTGTCACCTGTCCTGGGAACCGGCCCCTCTCCCTTGCCTGCAAGGCTGCGAATGGCATGATTTGGATCTTTGTAATGGGAGCATCAGTGCCGAGTGCTTGGCCAACACCCTTTGGGCAGCTATTAGATTGCATTTCACCCTAGGAACAGAAAGTTCTCCAGCCCCTGACAGCCTGTCACTCGGGCAGGGGTGCCATTGTTGGGAAATGGAGTCATCTCTTTCCGACAGTGAGTTCTGGTTAGCAGAGCGTAGATGGAGTGAGAGTAGGATGCTTGCCATGTCTGGGGTCACACTCATCCACACATGCGTGCAAGACAAGTGTAAGGCTTCAGAGTGTGAGCGGTGGGCTCTTTTTCAGGCCTAGTTCAGGACAATGGGGGCAGAGCTGGGGCTGTGGGCGTGGTTTACTCAGACTCTCGGAGTGCAATATCCATTCTATGTTACCCTTTATCTTAAACCATGAAGTTTTTTAAAGATTGCTTTTCTCTCCTGGTCCTTAAATATGGAGTTTGGTTTTGCTTGTTGGCTGCATCTGGCCTGGGTCAGGAGCGGGGGAGGGGCTTCTTTGAGTAGGAGCGGCTGGCGAGGACTTTCTGTCCCTTGGTCTTATACCACTGCGTTTGTATCCGACTGTGTTCTCGTTTGTCCAATAGACTTGAAACTGTCAACCGCAGTGTTTGGTTTCTCTAGTCACCATCAGGTACTATTTCAGAGCTCATCTCATGTGATTCCCTGCAGAGAATCTCAATAATAGCCCATAGGATGTTGGACAGGCAGGTCCCATGGGTGCCTTGGGGTAGAGACAGAAGGCTGAATCTTTTAGATGTTAGGTGTATGGCACTTCGCGCAGCCCATTGGGAAAGCATGGACTCGGGCCCGTTTCATGGGTCTGTGGTCTGTGCTGCTGCCCAGGGCCCCATGCTTAGAAAAGATTAGCACTTGGTTTCCTTCTCTGCTTTCATCATCTTGAAATTCTTGATCATTTTTGAACAAGTGGCCCCGGCATTTTCATTTTGCAGTGGGAAGTGCACATTATATAGTCTGTCCTGCAGAGATTTGTATTTGGTGGCTTGTAGTGTTCAGGCAAATAGCATGGGGAGTGAGGGGCAAATGTGTAAGGTAGAATGAGTTTCTTTTCTTTTTTTTTTTTTAAGATCTATTTATTTATTAGAGAGAGAGAGAGAGCAAGCAGGGGGAGGGGCAGAGGGAGAGGGAGAGAGAGAATCTTCAAGAGGACTCCCCAGTGAGCGGGAAGCCAGATGGGAGGCTTGATCCCAGGACCCTGAGATCATGACCTGAGCTGAAATCAAGAGTCAGATGATTAACCAACTGAGCCACCCAGCTGCCACTAGAAGGAGTTTCTTTATAAGCTGAAAGCTAAGCACATGCTGATGGAGGAGGCCCGTGGAGTGTTCCTGTGGGCTTGGGGACCAGCCACTGAGGTCTCCTACCCAGGGTAGTTGATTCTGGGTGAAGCAGAGGGAATTCCCATCTGTTGGATTGTTACCATGCACCAAAGACTGTCCCGGTGCCAAAAAGATGAGTAGGTCCAAAGAGTCCAGGGTCCAATGGGGAGCGTAGACCCCTCAAGAGAAGGGGATAGTAAAGAGTAATGTGATGAATGGGTCTTAGGAGAGTGGAAGAGTTATCTCTAACCCCCACTGGGCAAGTGGGGGTGGGAGAGTGAAGTTGGGGAAAACTTCTTAGAGGAATTGGTGCCAAAACTAAGTCTTAAAGGGTTAAGAGAAGTCAGCCTGCAAAGGGTGGGGACATGTGTATGTATGTGTGTGCACATGTGTGCACATGGGATAGGGAAAACGTTCTAGGCAAATGTAATCACATGAGCAAAAGCACAGAAGTGAGAGAACATGGTGTACGAGGAGCTCGACAACCATCTTCTAGCCGCCATACTAGAAGGTATGGAGTAGCAAGACATGCAGCTGGAGGGACTGATTACAGGGACCCTTGTAGCTTTGTTTTGATGACTGGGTCATTACCCTGTAGGTGGTGAGAATTATCTACATTATACAGTAAAGGAAACAGACTCTCAGAGAGGTGAGCTACCTGCTTGAGTTTGCATGGTTAATTAGTAGCAGAACAGGCATGCAAATCCAGGTCTGGCTGACTCCCATCTAGGTTTGCCAGATTTAGCAAAGAAAAAATATAGGATGTCTAGTTAAATCTGAATTTCAACCAAACAGTAAATAATTTTTAAAGCATAAGTATATCCCAGGCACCATTTGGGATATACTTACCCTTAAAATTAGTTGTTATAGGAAATTCAGATATAAGCGGGCATCCTCTATTTTTATTTCCTCACTGGTCCCTTTTCCCAAACCCCTGTTTTCCCTCCTAGTCCATGATGGTCCACCACTGTTAATATTCCCCGATCCAAGGAAGGTTCCATGAAAAAGGTGGGAGAGAGAATATAAAACATGGCATGAGGAGAAAGGAATGTCCAAGATTTTAAGAGTTGCCATTTAAATAGACATTTAAAAATAGAAGTCTGGCCTGGTTTCCTATGTCATCGAAGTGGGATTTAAAGTACCCAGTGCTACGCTCCACCACCCCATTATCCTGAGCGCCAAATGAGGGATTCTCCAATTTCATGCACAGATGGGGAGACAGAGAAGCAGTTTCTTTGACAACCAGGATTATATTGTCTTTTTTAATCTATTATATTTCAGGAGCTTTAAAATCTTTAAAGACAACCTCAGGGGCAAGTAGAGATGTCACTTATAGTTTTAAGCATTTTCTATTGTGTAGAAGAAAAAGAGGAATTCCAAATATGGGAAGACCATCTTTCCAGTGCCCTGGCCACTTTAAATACTCTTCAAAGAAAGTGCCAACAAGAACGAGAATAAGGAAAAGGTTTTTGTTTTTGTTTTTTTTTTGATGTCTCCCTTATTATGTTTTTGCCTTCTTAAGATCTTAACATGCCTGTGTCAGAGGCAAGTAGCTTTTTACTATCATCTTGAAACAGAATCACGAGACATTTACTCTAGAAAAATGTAGACTATTTTTCTTCTTCTCTAAGTAGAAATAGCACATTATGGTTAGCATATGTGTCTCCCCCTTTCATGTGCTCTTTTTGATTACGTGTCCTGTCTCTCTGGGTCTTTGTAGTTGAAAAGGTGAGGCTTTCCTTATAAACACTGGAGTCCTGCAGACATGTCTTGGGCGGCGGCGCCCTGAGAAGTGTGTCTGCTTGCGCTGGCTGGTTTATAATTGTCAGGGCCACATAGTTGAGGAGGGCGTCTAGAGCCTTCCCATGTCTGGGCTGTGTCCCATCCACCGATGCCTTGCTGCTGTGCCCTGATGCTTTTTCCCTTGTTTGGAGCCATCTCACTGAAGCAGGCAAGCAATGACACTTGGATTCCTGTCCCTGATGATGTCAACTTGAGGGACACTCTTGGCTATTCTCAGATTCCTTTCCTTTCCTGTAAACCAGGGGTAGCAATATCTACCTCTCAGGTTGTTGGGAGCATGGAGCCCCACAGGCATGATGGCTGGATTGGTTTTCTAGTGCCATTGTCGCAAATAGCAGCCCACTGGCTGGCTTCCAACAACCCAAGGTTATTCTCTCACAAATCGTGAAGCTAGAAGTCTGAAATCAAGGTTCGGCAGAGGCAGGCTTCCTGAAGGCTCCAGGGGAGACTCTTGCCAGAGCCTTCCAGCTTCTGGTGGCTCTGCAGGTCCCTTGGCTTGAGGCTGTGTCACTCTATTCTCTGCCTCCTTGTCACATGCATGACCTTCCCTCTGTGTCTCTGGGTGTCCCACACCCTCACTGGGTCAGGGCTGGTCCTCATCCAGTGGGATCTCATCTCGATCCTGACCTCATTTACATAGGCAAAGACCCTATTTCTAAATAAGATCCCATGCTGAGGTGACCATGAGTTTTTGGAGGAAACTCTTCAACCCACGCCACAGCTAATAGCACAGCGCTGGGCCTTCAGAGACTGGACGTTCTCTGCTCCATCTGTGCCGCCGGGCACATGCTAACTTCGCCAGGGTTTTATGCAACTTTCTCAATCCCTTCTAAAGAATAGGCTATTTACATAAGGCCTCAGCGAATGTCTTGTAGTCACTGTTCAGGTGGTTCCTGCCAGGGGGTCTGTGCCAGATGCCGGGAGCCAGGGGCTAGGGGACAGCGGTCCCAGCCCTTCAGGAGCCCACGGTCTAGAGGAGGGGAGTGACATGTAAATAAGTAATTAACAATACTCCTATTTATTAGGCTGATGTGAGCGCAGGACTCCATCCAGAGCAATGATTCCAGAGCTGCTGGCAGCCCCCGCGGTTCGAGGAGCCAGTCCTGCCTTGGCTCTTGCTGCCTGCTCCCCGGGCCTCCCCCTGCTGACTGCTCCCCGGGCCTCCCCCTGCTGCCTCCACTCTGGGGTTGGCAGGCTCCTCACAGGTTAATTTCAATCACCGCACTCATCGAAATCCTTGTCTGCTCTCTGGTTTTGGCCTTTATCGTTGTTGGAAGCATCTCAGCTGGCTTACTGCGACTTCATTTTTTTTTCCCGGGTGATGAATTTCTACACCTCTCTTCAAAAGACAAAACAAATTGTTTGTTTAACCTCCCCAGGAATAAGTGGGCCAGGGGTGGCGTGGGAAGGGACGCATACTTACTGTTCTCGTGGGCAGACCTTTTTGGGTATTTCCAAAGAGATTCCTGACTGACTCACCTTATTTAATTTTCTTCCATTGGGTAGATTTATATATATATATATATATATATATATATATAAATTTTCCCCACCCCTCACCCTGTGCTCTCTGATTATGCAACGTGGCCAACATGTAGTTTCCTGTTGCTCATTTTTGTATCTTTAAGAGATCAGCACATGGGCCACAGTGAGTGCTCAAGATGTCATTAGTTGACAGAAAAATGACTGTCAACGTTGGTTGAATGGGGCCCGGGGTTATGTTAGTAGTTTAGATCTGTTTGGCAAGAACCAATCTTCTGGGCAAATTCCCCAGGTAATGGTTCCCCAAACAGGTGAGTACATTGAAATCACGTGGGTAGAAGGCCTTTGCTAGATACAGGAATGCTCTTTCCCGCCTCGAGATTCTAATTCCTTATGGCCAGGAGGAGGGCCCCGGCATGCTATGTTGTAGAAGCTCCCCCAGGCTTCTGACATGTCACCTGGCTTGAAATTCTGATGCTAGGAGGGTACCCCAGACCCACCGGATCAGAAGCTCCCGTGTGAGAGCCAGGCATCAGCGGTTGGGTTTTCAAGCTCCCCAGGTGAGGCCAATGTGTAGCCAAGGCCGGGAACCATGGCCGGTGCTCAGACTGGAGCTAGCGGGCAGGGAAAACCCAGATGCCGGGCCTCATCCTCAGACTCGGATGGGATGGGATGGACGCAGCAGGCCTGCAGCGAGAGGTAATAACTCTAGCAAATTTCCTGGTGCCTCTGCCACCACTGCTGGGCTGAGATCACACTCTGGGTCCTAAAGTGAAGTCGCTTTCCCCAGGTGAGTCTGTCACTCTCCCTTTCTCACCTGCCTCATCGATTCAGGGAGGCCAGTCCTTTGGTTGGTTTGCTGGCTTCCCACTGTTGTCCGGTGTCAGGATGAAGGCCAAGTGCAGGCTGGCTTTGCTGAGGAACAGAGGCCTGCTTTGATAGCCTGCCTGCCTTTTGGGTTTCCTTCTCTAGACATCACGCTGGGCGTAGGGACAATGAGTTCTTGTGAAACCAGAGTCCCCTTCTCTCTGCTCACCCTCCTCGGGGGCGCAGTCAGGACAGCTCTCAGCACAGCTGAGAGATCCGGTCCAGACGGGGAGCCTCTGAGGTTGTGACAGGTGCGGTGAAGGGAAGGTGGGGTGCTCGGGGCTGCAGAGGCGACAGACTTGGAACCGCAGGAAACTAGGAGCACGGGAACTTGGCACTCACTGGCGTTTTGCAGGTTAAAGGCAGGGATACTGCAATACAGCCTGGATGAAGATTCTAGCAGGCTTGCTTGCCATAGAGAGGAGTGGTCTCTCTCTCCCTCTCTCTTTCTTTCTCTCTCTCACTCCCTCCCTCCCTCCCTCTCTCTCTCTCCTGTCTTTCTCCTACCCCAAAGCTGATACTCTGCCATCCAGGTCTGTGGCCCAGGAGCCACTTAATTTAATGGCCATGATCCTGTAGTAATCATAGAGGCTTCTGGAATCCACCCCACTCAGCCTGTGGGACAAAAGCAGTAAATGTCAAAAGCGGCCCTCCCAGTGAGACATAAGGCTGCCTTTGTTAGGTGCCAGGCTTCTCTGTGAGCACTTTACCATCTGCAGGCAACATGCCCACTCCTCCTGACTGTTTTTCTTGGCCAGGTAAAGCCTGAGCCCTCAACCCCTGGTAGAGTTTCTGATCAGAAAGTGGACTCTGCTTGGGGGCAGAGGGAAGGGACGCCTGAGGGGCAAGCCAAGGAGGTGCGTTCTTCTGCACTGCCCCCGCCCCCCGAGGAATCTACCATAGCAAGATAGTAATAGTTACTGTTTATTGTACATTTCCCGTGCGGCCTGTGCCTTGTAAGCTCCTTACACATTTTGTGTAATTTCATTTTATAGCCAACCATTGGTCAAGGTATTCTTATCAGTGTATTGCAGAAGAGGAAATGGACACTCGGACTAAAGGGGGGAAAAAACCCTAGTCTTTAGTTACCTCTGGCCAATTTTCTAATCTTGCTAAAGGGTTGCTCCCAGTTATCACCGACCTGCAAAGTGCACGATCCGATATTTGACCAAGCAGGCAACTGCTTTCAGAATCATTTTCATTCCTTGTGACGATTTACTCTGCTCTCCTAACTCCTTGCGTAATTGCTTTGCCATTTAGAGATATTGTTTCCTTTCTCGGTGATTATGTTGGTGTTGTTCTTTCAGTCCTTTTAAAGAAAAATTAAAAGAACAAATGTCAAACACAACCAGAAGAATAGTTAAAACATGCGTAAGAAATAGAGCATGACTGTGAACCCACTGGCCAGCTTAAAGAGTCGAATGCCTCTTTGCAAACCTTTCAAGTGAGACTGAGGTGTTTTGACTTCGTGCTGCACGGACCCCGAGCTGAGCCACCCCGGTCTCTGGTTGGTCTCATCTTTATCCCCAGCAAGCCGTCCAAAATGTTTTATTTAATAAGGTTCAGAGATCAGGGCCCCTTGTGAATGGGGCATGCTACCTCACACATCCCAGGGAACAGATGCTCTCAAAGGAATCATTTAGCTGTTTGCAAAAGAAGGAACAGTCCTGGCGATCATGTAGCAAAATGCATAGTTAATAAAAATGGAAATACCCCTGAGGGAAAAATGGAGCATATGTTAGAGTCTCAGGGAAGCAATAGCTCATTTTCTTTGCCAGAACTCAAAAACTGCTTAGAAATTGCATCAGGGACCTCTCTACTCTGGAGTTCCAGCCAAAACCCAAACTGCCCTTGACCACCTCTCTCACAGAAGGTAAAACGTGGCGTCTCTTTTCTTTATGTGTCTCTCCAAAGAAAGATACCTGCAGGCATGGTAAGTGTAATGACAGCTGTGTTACTTAGGGATGACACCTGCTCTCCCACACTCACGGAGAGAATTTTGCTAGTTCAGACCATGAAGACCTGTGTTCCCATGCATGGCACCTCTGGCTTCCTGGAGGTGGTGTGCGGGGAGGTCTTGGAGTAAAAGGAATCTGCCTTCATACCTACGAGGAAACTCAAGCATGCATCTACTAGTAATCAGCATCACATGGATGCTTTTAGAATTAAAAGTGAAAATCCAATCAGTTTCCCATTGGACTTTTCTTCTCTTTTTTTCCACTGGATTTTTTTTCATTGGATTTTTTTCCCACTTTTTTTATTCTCCCTCAATCAAGAGACAAAATGCTATTGGGGGGGGGTTGTGAGTGTTCTGATGTTGAAAATGAGGGTGTTATTAAAAGTTGAGGATGGTTGGACTAGATCATTTCTCACCTTCCTTGTCCCAAATCACGTGATTTTTGTGACCTTTGGGACATGGCCACTATGTGTTCTGGGTTTTTTATACTCAGTTCCTCAGATTCTATTTCCTGTGTGCGACTGTGTCTTGGTTTTATTTTCTGAGCAGGCTTTTACCATGGATTGTGGGCAGAGGCCCTCCCCCAAAGTTCGCCGTGGGGCCTTTGTACCTCGCCAAATCTGAACCTTTGTGTCCTTGATAACCCTCTTGTGGGTTTCTGTGTTCCTCTACTCAATCATTTCATAATCTCCTAATTTCCTAACTGTAGCATTTTATCCATCCTTCCCTAGTCCCTCAAGTGGACTCTGAGCTAAAATTATTACATCACCCCTTTCTCCCATCACATATTAAAACTCCTCATAGTGCAAATGATCTCTATTAGCTAGGGGTTAGGAGGAATGTGATCTGATTTAATAAATTCATACAAATTCATGCAGATGCGACTGAGAGCCCTGTAAGAGACTAATTCCCCCCACAGTCATATTATCTTTTTAAAAGAGGACACTTATTAACCTAAATTATCCTTTAATTGGTAACTTTCAATAGTAAGAAACAAACAAACAGAAACTGTGAAAAAGTACAGACACCTAGGTAGAAGGGATAATTTGGTGGGGGTAGGGGTGGGAAAGGGGAAGGGGGAGGGGATGAGCTCCCCAGCCTAGTGGACCAGTCTTGGCTGGAATTTGATCTTAAGGTCAGCATCCCTCTTCCCCCCTTCCATCCCTTTATTCTTCAAAAACTCACAAGTGTTCACAGGTGCCAATATTTTCCACAGTGGCTCACCTATGAGGGTGGATGGAGAAAGAGAGAAAAGCTGTAGGTATGGACAGTAGTAGTAGATTTTTATATAATAATTCGCTTGTGTGAGTTCAGGACTTCCTTATTGTGAGTGGAAGCAAAGCAGTCATAGTGATGAAAAATTAATATTAGAGCATGCCTGATGATGTGAATATCTTGTAGCACTTGTATCCTATATTCATTTGGAAGACCTGTGGATTCTGGAGCTCTGTCCTATTCTTTTTTTTTTTTTTATAATAAGTGATCATATTTTTATTCATAGTCTGCACTTTATACAACAAAATGTGAGAATTAAAGTTCATCTTACCTTATTAAGGGATCACCTGGTACATAATCTGGTTTTTATTAATATATAATGTATTATTTGCTTCAGGGGTACAGGTCTGTGAATCCTCACTCTTACACAATTCATAGCACTCACTATAGCACATACCATCACCAGTGTCCATAACCTAGCCACCCTATCCCTCCATCCCCACCCCCCAGCAACCCTTAGTTTATTTCCTGAGATTAAGAGTCTCTTATGGTTTGTGTCCTTCCCCAATCCCATCTTGTTTCATTTTTTTCCCTCCCTTCCCCCTATGACCCCCCTGCCCTGCCTCTCGAATTCCTCATATCAGAGAGATCATATAATAATTGTCTTTCTCTGACTGACTTATTTCACTTAGCTTAATACCCTCTAATTCCATCCATGTTGTTGCAAATGGCAAGATTTTGGTTTTTGATGGCTGCATAGTATTCCATTGTGTGTGTGTGTGTGTGTGTGTGTGTGTGTGTGTGTGTGTGCGCGCGCGTGTGTGTATAAAACAGATCTTCTTTATCTATTCATCTGTTGATGGACCTCTAGGTTCTTCCCACAGTTTGGCTATTGTGGACATTGTTGCTATAAACATTGGAGTGCAGGTGCCCCTTTTGATCATTGCATTTGTGTCTTTGGGGTCCATTACCCAGTAGTGCAATTGCTGGGTCATAGGGTAGCTCTATTTTCAACTTTTGAACACCCTTCATACTGTTTTCCAGAGTGGCTGCACCAGCTTGCATTCCCACCAACAATGTAGGAGGGTTCCCCTTTTTCCACCAACATCTGTTGTTTCCTGACTTGTTAATTTTGGCCATTCTAACTAGTGTGAGGTGG
The DNA here is from genome assembly GCA_028646535.1 of Procyon lotor. Classification (NCBI taxonomy): domain Eukaryota; kingdom Metazoa; phylum Chordata; class Mammalia; order Carnivora; family Procyonidae; genus Procyon; species Procyon lotor. The sequence goes on along the minus strand of CM053617.1, from coordinate 62,492,127 downwards.
TATCTCAGCCTATTTTTCTGATGCCAAGTGATGTTGAGCACTTTTTTATGTGTCTGTTGGCTATTTGCTTGTCTTCTTCACAGAAATGTCCGTTCATGTCTTCTGCCCATTTCTTGATTGGATTATTTATTCTTTGGGTGTTGAGTTTAAGTTCTTTATATATTTTGGATACTAGTCCTTTATCTGATATGTCATTTGCAAATATCTTCTCGCATTCTGTCAGTTGTCTTTTGGTTTTGTTGATGTTTTTATCTTGATGAAGTCCCAATAGTTTATTTTTGCCCTTGCTTCTCTTGTCTTTGGAGATGTGTGTAACAAGAAGTTTCTGTGGCCAAGGTCACAGAGGTTGTTGCCTGTGGTTCTCCTCTAGGATTTTGATGGATTCCTAGCTCACATTTAGATCTTTCATCCATTTTGAGTCTATTTTTGTGTGTGGTGTAAGGAAATGGTCCAATTTCATTCTTGAGCATGTGGCTGTCCAATTTTCCCAGCACCATTTGTTGAAGAGACTGTCTTTCTCCATTGGATATTCTTTCCTGCTTTGTTAAAGATTAGTTGACCACAGAGTTGAGGATCTACTTCTGGGTTCTCTATTCTGTTCATTGATCTATGTGTCTGTTTTAGTGCCAGTACTATACTATCTTGATGATTACAGCTTTGTAATAGAGCTTGAAGTCCAGGATTGTGATGCCATCAGCTTTGGTTTTCTTTTTCAACATTCCTTTGGCTATTAGGCATCTTTTCTAGTATCATACAAATTTTAGGATTATTTGTTCCAGCTCTGTGAAAAAAAGTTGATGGTATTTTGATAGGGATTGCATTGAATGTGTAGATTGCTCTAGGTAGCATAGACATTTTGACAATATTTGTTTGTCTAATCCATGAGTATGGAATGTTTTTCCATTTCTTTGTGTCTTCCTCAATTTCTTTCATGAGTGTTCTATAGTTTTCTGAATATAGATCCTTTGTCTCTTTGTTTAGGTTTATTCCTAGTTATCTTATGATTTTTGGTGCAATTGCAAATGTGGTTGACTCCTTAATTCCTCTTTCTTCTGTCTCCTTGTTAGTGTATAGAAATGCAACAGATTTCTGTGCATTGATTTTATATCCTGCCATTTTGCTGAATTTCTGTATGAGTTCTGGCAATTTTAGGGTGGCGTCTTTTGGGGTTTCCACATAGAGTATCATGTCCTCTGCAAAGGGTGATAGCTTGGCTTCTTCTTTGTCAATTCGGATGCCTTTTATTTCTTTTTGTTCTCTGATTGCTGAGGCTAGGACTTCTAGTACTATGTTGAATAGCAGAGGTGATAGTGGACAGCCCTGCCGTGTTCCTGACCTTATGAGAAATGCTCTTAGTTTTTCCCCACTGAGAATGATATTTGCTGTGGGTTTTTCATAGATGGCTTTTATGATATTGAGGAATGTACCCTCTATGCCTACACTGTGAAGAGTTTTGATCAAGAAAGGATGTTGTACTTTGTCAAATGCTTTTTCAGCATCTATTGAGAGTATCATATGGTTCTTGTTCTTTCTTGCATTAAAGTGTTGTATCACATTGATTTGCGAATGTTGAACCAAACTTGCAGCCCAGGAATAAATCCCACTTGGACATGGTGAATAATCCTTTTAATGTACTGTTGGATCCTATTGGCTAGTATTCTGGTGAGAATTTTTGCATCCATGTTCATCAAGGATATTGTCTATAATTCTCCTTTTTAATGGGGTCTTTGTCTGGTTTTGGGATCAAGGTAATGCTGGCCTCATAAAATGAGTTGGGAAGTTTCCCTTCCATTTCTATTTTTTGGGACGGTTTCAGGAGAATAGGTATTAATTCTTCTTTAAATCTTTGGTAGAATTCCCCTAGGAAGCCATCTGGCCCTGGGCTCTTGTTTGTTGGGAGATTTTTGATGACTTCTTCAATCTCCTTCCTGGTTATGGGTCTGTTCAGGTTTTCTATTTCTTCCTGGTTCAGTTTTGGTAGTTTATATGTCTCTAGGAATATATCCATTTCTTCCAGATTGTCAAGTTTGCTGGTGTATAGTTGCTCATAATATGTTCTTATAATTGTTTGTATATCTTTGGTGTTGGTTGTAATCTCTCCTCTTTCATTCATGATTTTATTAATTTGGGTCCTTTCTCTTCTTTTTGATAAGTCTGGCCAGGGCTTATCAGTCTTATAATTCTTTCAAAGAACCAGTTCCTGGTTTCAATGATTTGTTCTACTGTTCTTTTGGTTTCTATTTTATTGATTTCTGCTCTGATCTTTATTATTTCTCTTCTACTGCTGGGTTTAGGCTTTCTTTGCTGTTCTTTCTCCAGCTCCTTTAGAGGTAAGGTTAGGTTGTGTACTTCAGATCTTTCTTGTTTCTTGATAAAGGCTTGTATTGCTATATACTTTCTTCTCAGGACCACCTTTGCTGTGTCCCAAAGATTTTGAACAGTTGTGTTTCATTTTCATTTGTTTCCATGAATTTTTAAAAATTTTTCTTAAATTTCCTGGTTGACCCATTCATTCTTTAGTAGAATGTTCTTTAGCCTCCATGTATTTGAGTTCTTTCCAACTTTCTTCTTGTGGTTGAGTTCTAGTTTCAAAGCATTGTTGTCTAAAAATATGCAGGGAATGATCCCAAACTTTTGGTACCATTTGAGACCTAATTTGTGACCCAGGATGTGATCTATTCTGGAGAATGTTCCATGTGCACTAGAGAAGAGTGTGTATTCTGTTGCTTTGGGATGGAATGTTCTGAATATATCTGTGATGTCCATCTGGTCCAGTGTGTCATTTAAAGCCTTTATTTCCTTGTTGATCTTTTGCTTGGATGATCTGTCTATTTCAGTAAGGGGGGGTGTTAAAGTCCCCTACTATTATTGTATTGTTGTCAGTGTGTTTTTTTGATTTTACTATTAATTGGTTTATATAGTTGGCTGCTCTCATGTTAGAGGCATAGATATTTAAAATTGTTGGATGTTTTTGTTGGACAGACTCTTTAAGTATGATATAGTGTCATTTTCCTCATCTCTTATTATAGTCTTTGGCTTAAAATCTAATTTATCTGATATAAGCGTTGCCACCCCAGCTTTCTTTTGATGTCCATTACTATGGTAAATTGTTTTCCACCCCCTCATTTTAAATCTGGCACTGTCTTAGGGTCTAAAATGAGTTTCTTGCAGACAGCATAGAAAGTCCATTTTTTTTTTTAATCCATTCTGATTCCCTGTGTCTTTTGATTGGGGAATTTAGCCCATTTACATTGATGGTAACTACTGAAGTATATGAATTTAGTGCCATTGTATTGCCTGTAAGGTGATTGTTACTGTATATTGTCTCTGTTCTTTTCTGGTCTGTTACTTTTAGGCTCTCTCTTGGCTTAGAGGACCCCTTTCAATATTTCCTGTAGGGCTGGTTTGGTGTTTGCAAATTCTTTTAGTTTTTGTTTGTCCTAGAAGCTTTTTATCTCTCCTTCTATTTTCAATGACAGTCTAGCTGGATATAGTATTCTTGGCTGCATATTTTTCTCATTTAGTGCTCTGAATATATCATACCAGTACTTTCTGACCTGCAAGGTCTCTGTGGATAGGTCTGCTGCCAATCTAATATTTCTACCATTGTATGTTACAGACTTCTTGTCCCGAGCTGCTTACAGGATTTTCTCTTTGTCACTGAGACTTGTAAGTTTTTCTATTAGATGAGAGGTATTGACCTATTTTTATTGATTTTGAGGGGGTTTCTCTGTGCCTCCTGGATTTTGATGCTCGTTCCTTTCACCAAATTAGGGAAATTCTCTACTAATTTGCTCCAATATACCTTCTGCCCCCTTCTCTCTTTCTTCTTCTTCTGGGATCCCAATTATCCTAATATTGTTTTGTCTTATGGTATCACTTATTTCTTGAGTTCTTCCCTCATGGTCCAGTAGTTGTTTATCTTTTCTTTTTCTTGGCTTCTTTATTCTCCACCATTTGGTCTTCTATATCACTAATTCTCTCTTCTGTCTCATTTATCCTAGCAGTAAGAGTGTCTGTTTTTGATTGCACCTCATTAATAGTTTTTTTGATTTCAACTTGGTTAGATTTAGTTCTTTTATTTCTCCAGAAAGGGATTCTCTAATATCTTCCATGCTTTTTTTGAGCCCAGCTAGCACCTTGATAATCATCATTCTGAACTCTAGTTCTGACATCTTACTAACGTCTATATTGATTAAGTCCTTAGCTGTTGGCACTGCCTCTTGCTCTTTTTTTTTTTTTTTGAGGTGAGTTTTTCTGCTTTGTCATTTTATCCAGATAAGAATAGATGAATGAGAAAGAACAAAATATTAAAAGGGTAGCAACGACCCCAGGAAAATATACACTAGCCAAATTGGAAGAGACCCAAAAACCAGGAACCAGGGGGAGAAGAAAGGGTGAAAAAAATATATAATATGTATATTATATATATTGTATATATACAATATATGTATAGTGAATTTAATATATATATGTATATATTGTATATATGTATATACATATATATATGTATATGTATACATATGTATATATTGTATATATATGTATATACATATATATATATATTAGTGAATAGGTGAATAGAATAAAGTCACACACTTGATTTTGGGTGTATTTTAGTCTGTTAGAAGAAACTGCCTCCCAAAATTTTAAAGAAAGAAAAATTTAAGTACATACAAAAATAAGAGTAAACACAATGAAGGGATGGAGTATGACTGTAAAGATGAAAATTAAAATATGTTCTAAAAAAGGAATTGATGAGATAAGAAGTTGGTTGAAAAAGAAAAAAAGAATGAATGTGATCAGGCTGGAGACTAGAACAAAGCCATGTACTAGACTTAGGGTATATTTTGATCTGTTAGAAGAAACTGTATCACACAATTTTAAAGAAAGAGAAACCTATATGTAAACGAAAAATAAGGTTAAATACAATGGAGGGATAGAATATGACTATAACAATGAAAATTTAAAAAGATTTTTTTAAAAAGGTATTGATAAAATAGTTAAAGGTTAAAATAGGAAAGAGGAAAAATTAAAAAAAATAGATTGAGAAAAAAATGAAATTAAAAAAATTTAACTTTGAAAGACTGAAGAATCATGGGGAAAAGGCCATGAATTCTATGTGCTGTATTCCTGTAGCTCTGAAGTTTTGCAGTTGTCATTTATCGGTGGGTAAACTTGGCCTTGGCTGGATGTTCTTGTCGATCTTGTGGGGGAGGTTGCAGTGATTCTCAAATGTCTTTGCCCGAGGCGGAATTGCACTGCCCTTGCCAGGGGCCAGGCTAAGTCATCTGCGAAGTTTGGGTTTCAGGAGCTTTTGTTCCCTGAACGCTTTCCATACCGCTTTGGAGGCAGAGAATGAAGATGGCGGCCTCCCAATCTCTGGCTGGAGGAGCTGCAAGCTTGGGGCCCCACTCCTCAGTGCACCCTAGGAGAAAAGTGGTCAATCCCTCCCGTCTCCCTGATCTCTGGTTGCACTCTGAGCTTACCGGCCTGTGACAGAGTGTCTCTATCTCTGGCACTGGGCCCTGTTTGGAGTCTCCAAACCCAGCAGATTCCTGCAGTGTGCTCCCATGCTGCTCCTCCTGGAGGAGGAAGTTGAGTCCCTGGGATCTGCTGCTTATTAGGTCCCTGCTTGAAGAGCAGTGGCCTGACTGTGCCTCAGATCTTGGTCTAAGGTAACCCCGAGCTGAGAGTCCACTGCTCAGCTTTGTCTGTGCAGCTGGCTTCTCTGCTCTGATACCCAGGAGCTCTGCCACATTCAGGCACCCCTGGTCTTTCTGTGTCCCTGTGGGACCTGAGACCACACTGTCCCCGCAAGAGCACCACCCCCTGCTTAGTCTGTGGAGCGATGTGCCTCAGTGGAGCAGACTCTAAAAGTCCTGATTTTGTGCTCCACTGCTCTGCCCCTTGCCGGGAGCCAGCCCCTCCCCCCGCCATCTCTCTTCTTATATATCACCTCGGATTCACTTCTCTGCATGTCCTAACTTCCAGAAAGTGGTCGATTTTCTGTTCCTAGAATTGCTGATCCTCTTCTCTTTGATCTCCTGTTGAATTTGTAGGTGTTCAGAATGGTTTGATAACTATTTAGCTAAATTCTTTGGACCCGATGATATTAGGTCTCCTACTCCTCTGCCATCTTGCTCCTCCCCTGGTGCATCTTATTGCTCTTTCCTATTCTGTATGAAACAGGGAACCATGTGGACTTGGGTAACTAAGCCTGATTTCTAGAAAATGTTTATCCCAGTAGAATGGTGGCAGGGAGATTTTGGGGTGGGGGTGCAGATGGGAAGGGGCGCTATGTAGCATGAAGCTGACTCAGAAAGGTAGAGGGCCCCTGGGCATCATGAATCCTTGTCCACAAGAAAACAGGGCTGCAGGCTCCACCAGAGGCTTAGGGCAAGGTTTCTAGTTTCCAGGTAGTGGATGGGGTATGACAAACCAGAATCTCCATGTTTTTAGAATAAAGACTTGGAAACCAGAAGCAGCGCAGGCTGAGGAACGAATTAAAGCCTCCATGATCAGATTGGAGGTGTCATGGGGGTGGCAGGGACAGGGCTGTCCCCAGCACGGGAGCACGCTGCAGGAATCTGCTGGGTTTGGAGACTCCAAATGGAGAATCCAAGCATCCCTAAGCCATGAACTCCATGTCCCAGGTCAGCCTAATGGTAAGCTTGACCCAAGGCCAAGACCCTTGTGCACGGAGGGCTATGGAAAATCAGAATTTCTTGTCACAACTCAGGTTTGGCTTTGACAAGATTCCAGTGTCTTACAGAGCTTCGTCTGTCTGAGGAGCTGGCAATGGGAGCACACATTTAGAATCCAACATGGTGTAACAGAGTTATGGAATCAGAGGGAGCAAGTTCCGGGGGAATTGTGTGAGACCAGGAAAAGGTAAGGCTAATTCTGCCTGGTGGCTGTTGGGAAAGGTCTTTGTACAGAAAATCTCTGCCAACCATTGAAGAACAAGGGAGAGCAGGTAGAAGTAAAGGCCTTGTGGACAAAGGTTTGGGGAGAGAGGTAGGTCCAGTCATGCTGGGGAGTGATGGAGAGTGGAGTGTGGTGGGAACTGAGAGAGAAGGGCTGGGGGTTCCACTGGGGATGGGCAGAGCTTCCTGGGGTGTGGTGATGGCTGTTTATATAGATTTAGCAATTTGTGCCCTTTCCTACTCTGAGTGACTGCAAGGAGACTGGATTTTAGCAGTAAAAGCTTCATTGGTGCAGAAAATTCTTGCTGAAATCAATCCTTTCTCCAAGGCGCTCTTGTCCTTTTAACTGGAGAACGACATTCAGAAACCAGTATCTGAGTGTGAAGTGTGCTGCTGGAGTGTCTGCAGGGAGGCAGTCTCGGTGGACACAGGGAGGTAATACATGTATTCTCCTAACCTGCACGTATTCGTGCTTCTGTACTCTCCTGCCTACCTGCCTCATGGATGTAATGTCATGGGTCCTAGGATCTCTTTTTCACAATACTTCTGAGATCAAATCTGTGGGTTATTGTTTTTCTTCCCACACTCATGAATACTCCAACTCTCCAGACACCAAGTGGGTGTCCTATAATTTTATTAAATTCTGACACCAACTACCTGGAGTTTCTGCAAACCCCACAGGTTAAGGGCTCAGTCCCATAAAACTGCCCCCCACTTCACATGCCAGTCCCGAGTCCAGGTCTTCGGACTTCTGGCAGACCCACTACAAATTAGGAGTTCCCATGACCCCATCCTCAGGTTCTATAATTTTTTAGAATGGTTCACAGGAGCCAGGAAAGCACTTATGATTCCCAGTTTGTTGTAAAGGCTACAACCCAGGAATGGCCAAATAGAAGAGATGCACAGGGCAAGTATGGAGGGCGGGCTGGCTTGGAGTTTGCATGACCTCTGTGTGTTCACCAACGTAGACACTCTCCAAACCCCATCATGTAGGTTTTTATAGAGGTTTGGTTGTGTTGGCGTGATCAATTAAATCATTGACTGTCGGTGACTAACTCAATCTCCAGCCCCTCTTTCTTTCCCATAGGCTGGGAGTGGGGCTGAAAGTTCTGACCCCCCATGGTTCGTTCCTTTGGCAACCAGCCCTATCCTGAAACTATCTAGGGGCCCACCAAGAGTCCCCTCCCTGTTTCAGAAAATCTTGTTCCAGGAACCAGGGATGAAAACCAAATCTATATTATTATGTCAGTCTCACCATTCTTACTAATGCCTCTGCCTTCAGTCCAGCACCATGGGGTTCATTCCTGCCTTCCCTCCGTCCTTATTTGTTACCTTTTCTTCAACAATAAGAAATGTCCTCTCCTATGTGGCACATTTATTTGCTCATTTACCCCTCTGAGGAACACAGTTACTAACTAGATTATAGCATCCACACATAGTTCTTTTTGTCCTTAGCCTTACACTATCCAGTCAAGGTATTTGTTTTCCAAAGTGACTTAGCTTCGTCTTGTTCCTCTCTATCCAGCCACTCCATGTGGTTATGTGGTTTTATTTGTTATACGGTTAGGCTCATTTTCTACTGTTTGTATTCAATTTGGCTTTCTAGAACATCTTGGTTGGTTTTAATTAATTAATTTTTTTCAGGATGGGGAGGGCATTTGAAACATTGTGGCTCTCACATTGTCATGCAAAAAAATAAAAAAAATCCAAGGGTACGCAGGTGGCTCAGTTAGTTAAGCATCTGACTCTTGATTTTGGCTCAGGTCATGGTCGTGGGGTTATGGGATCAAGCCCCCACCGGGGTTGGAGGGGCGTCTCTGCTCAGCAGGGAGTCTGCTTGAGATTCTCTCCCTCTGCCCCTCCCCCTGTTCTCTCTTTTTCTCTCAAAATAAATAAATCTTTAAAAAGAATCCAGAGGTATCATCCTTCCTTTTCCTGGTACCGATACCACATCCCTCCCCTTCTCCCAAATCTGTCCAATTTTTTTTTTTTAATTGCACCTAAGCTTGGATCATCCATAGAAAGCTTTTTCTTGTGCCAAGACTAACCCTGTTTAATGTCAGTTTAGAAACTCAGGTAGAGCATTAACAGAGTAGATTAGGCCATTGGTCGGAAGTGGTTTGCACAGTTCCATGGGATCCAGGCAATAGCCTAGCCAGCCAGGTGAGGCACACTCCCAATTATTTATAACTAATTTTTATAACAATTTCTTATTCGCAAATCCAGTAAGCAAGTGCATACGATCCACAGATGTTCATTTGTCAAGAGGCTCCATGGCCTGACATCAAGTCCCAAGGGGCCACAATTGCCTGAACTGGAAGGCACAATAGGCTTTTGGTAGGACTTGTTCCTGGGCGCATATGAATGAGTTCTCTGTGTGGGCGAGAAACTGAGGCAAAGTGTGGGGTGGCAGTGATTAGTCGTCTTGAGACAGGGAGGATTTAAAGATTAAAAAAAAAAAATCTTTCAGTCTCTATGTCTGGGGTTATAACTCTGAGAATTAATGTTGAGCTTTTCTTTCTTAAAACATTTTTTTTTTCATCTCAGCACTTGAAAGCTAGTGTTCTTTAAAGCCCTTCTCAATCTCATAATCATTCTCTGCTTCCTCCCTCATCAAATTAGGGAAGCCAGACAGAGGCAGAGTTTCAGTGATTGACTGCATTGTTCAATTAGGTCATTTGTGCGGTTCGTTCAGCAAATATTTGTCTGGATTTATCTTCTAGGCAGTGTGCGTGCGCATGTGTGCGTGTATATGTATGTGTGCTTTAACGGATGCCTATAGTTTCCCAAGTCCAGCAAGAACCTCTAGGATTTGAGCCTCGGCGTCAATATTAAACAATGACCACCCAGATTTCTTGGGCGATTGTCATATGCAGCTGGTGGTGAGGTTGGCTGTTTTGCATCACGTTTTGCAAATTTAATGTGTCTGCAGATTACTCAGGAATCTTGTCAACATGCAGATTGTGATTCAGTAGATCTGGATCAGGGGAGAGGGGAGCTCTGAGATTCTGCATTTTTAAAAAATATTTTATCTATTTATTTGACAGAGAGTGCACGCGAGTGAGCACAAGCAGGAGGAGCAGCAGAGGGAGAAGGAAAAGTAGGCTCTCCCCCGAGCAGAGAGCCTGATGCGGGGCTCGATCCCAGGACCCTGGGATCATGACCTGAGCTGCAGGCAGATGCTTAACAACTGAGCCACCCGGGTGCCCTGAGATTCTACATTTCTAACAGGCTCCCACAGGAGGCAGATGCTGCCGATTCATGACCACTCTGTGTAGCCAGGCTAGACCACACCAGAAAGCAAGTTTGTGGATGTGTTTGTTGAATAGCTTTAGCTGTTAGGACCGACCGAATGGTTGTCTTGAGTCTGGAGGACGCTTCCCCAGAGTCATGCCTTTTCTCTGTATTTTTTTAATCCCCAAAGCTGAAAAAGTCTTTACCTATGAGGCTTGAGGATGTGGCTCAAGTCTGTGAAATGCAACCCCATAGAAGGTGTAACTCATGTATGTAATCCGTACTGGTGTGGCCAGCAAGCTCTTTTCAGGAATGATATCTATCCTGTTTCCCTTTGTTATTGCTCTCTGTGGAGTCTGCACTATTATGAACCGTGTAATTGTAGGTTGGAAGAAGCTATCCAGTCCACACCACAGAGCACATGTTTAGAACCCCTATGAGATTCTCCAACTGCCCCCCCCCCCCTCCAGCCAGCAGCCAAAACAATGGACGTTTCTCCAACAAGGAACAAAACCAGGACTGGCCCCCATCTGATTCTTAGGATGAGCCCAATGGCAGCTCCTTCAAACAGTCCGGGAGCTGTTCTCCTAGTTTTGATCCAAGATGTGATTAGTGGTTAATGGGCCTTGAAAGACATCTTTATTTATTACTGTTGTAGAGACTGTTGCCTTGATATTGATCTTTTCCAATTTTCTATTTTGTCCTTTGAAATGCTAAGAACCCAGCAGGAAGACTCATGGCCTGCAGCACTCACTTTGTTTAAAGCTCATTTCCTTTTGCAATTAATGTAGTGATATTTCATTGTAATTGTTATTTGGTGCACTTTTCTTTTAGACCAGAGGCTTGAAATGAATGAGGGCCTGCCATTTGAAAGGTAGGTGGCAGGTAGAGGAGAATGTCATTTGAAAATAAATTCAAACTTCCAAGGAGGCATCATTGGAACCAGACTTAAGATTAAGAAATCGTGATTCTTCATAGAACTCTGGGGAAAAAAGTTCAGTGTTGGTGTTGCGAATTCTAGAAAGCTGATAGTTTTGTTGATCAGAATGTATATCACCCAGAGTATTTTTAGGAGGTCAATATTCAATATTCATGTTCCGAAAAGATGAGTTAAATAATATTATGGTTTATTCTTTAATCTGTTTGCTCTGTTTTGGTGCTCAGTCCTACAGGGGACACACGGATGGGTGAATGACACATTGCTGTGCTCTGGGGACTGATTCAAGGGGAGGAAGCAGATAGATAAGAGAGGGAGCCACATCACCCACATCAGAAGCGGGTGAGGTTCTAAAGTTAGTCCGCAGACAAAAACTGCACAAAGTCAAAGCATGACAGAACTAAGTATCATTTCAACAAAGCCCCCTCAGCCCGCATCTCTACCTCTAGAGAAGATTCCATTCTTTTTTTTTTTTTTATTTGCAGAGAGAAACACAGCGAGAGAGGGAACACAAGCAGAGGGAATGGTAGCGGGAGAAGCAGGCTTCCCACAGAGCAGGGAGCCCGATGCGGGGCTGGATCCCAGGACCCTGGGACCATGACCTGAGCCGAAGGCAGGCGCTTAACGACTGAGCCACCCAGGTGCCCCGAGAAGATTCCATTCTGTCACTTACGCTCCGGCTAGAGAATTTGGCCTGTGTCTGGGGCCATGTGCTTGTGAAAGTCCAGGTCCTTAAATGCGAGGACGATTCCCAGAATCTGCCCACAGGACAGAAGGCACACGTGTATGAGTGGCAGATGTGTGTGTCTCTCCCCCAGATGTTCATGCCTGGCCAGCAGACTAGTGGGCAGATTCCCTGCCTTGTCTTGTTCTTTTTCTTGTGAATTCATGTATGTCTTTCTGTTCGCTGCATGGAGCCAAGGGAGGGTATTTGACTTCTGTTTTGGTTCTGGTGTGTGAGGCCAGGCAGATTTAGAGGTGCCGGAAGGAAGGTTTGCCCAAACCAGGAGGGGGTTTGGGGGAGGAGAGATTCATTCCAACCAGGAGATGAGGGAGGGGAGTCTTTTTGGGAACAGTGGAGATGGAGGTCAGGCTTTGGAGGAAGATGTAACTTTGACAATCAGTGTGTAGGGAGCCTGAGGCCCAGGTGGAAAAGGCGGGGAGAATGCTGGGTCTGGCCTCTGAGTAGCAGCTATGGGAAAGTGCAGGTTCACAGTGAGGGTGATGCTGTGTGACCTTTAGAAGGCCTTCCTGCCAGCAGGAGCAGTCTCTATTCTGTAGGGGGTATTCGAGTGAGATTATGGGATGACAAGTGCATGGGTGGAAGGGAGGTTTAACCTGGAGGGAAAGAGTTTGGGGGTGGGGGGATGTTTGGAGGTGGCTGTGGTAGGCATCTCAGAGGCCTGCAGGGGAAGCAGAACAGGGCCCCCTGAGGTGGGGGGAGCATGGTAGGTTTTGAAGGACCTGAAGATAAAAGAGACAGGAAGCTATACCAGAATCTCCAAGAGGTTGAGGTAGTCACAGTTAAAAAAAAAAAAAAAAAAAAAAAGCACATTCGGGACACTTAGGTGGCTCAGTCATTAGCATTTGCCTTCAGTTCAGGTCATGATCCAGGGATCCTGGGATGGAGCCCTGCGTCAGGCTCTCTGCTCAGCAGGGATCCTGCATCTCCCCCTGCCCTCCCCTTCCCCCCATCTCTCTCTCTCACACGTGCTTTCTCTCTCAAAATCTTTAAAAATATAAAAAAACACATTCAATATTACATTTT
>CM053617.1:62454317-62478759 GCA_028646535.1 Procyon lotor | reverse complement strand
AAAAGATTTTATTTGTTTTTTATTTGAGAGTGAGAGAGCACAAGTAGGGATGGGGGAGGCAGCAGCAAAGGGAGAGGAAGAAGCGGGCTCCTTGCTCATCGATGCAGGACTCGATCCCAGGATTCTGAAGGCAGATGCTTAACTGACTGAGCCACCCAGGCACCCAATATATGTACTTTTAACTAAGACATTGAATAATAAGAACTAGAAGCAGGTATACTCGTTAATGTAATTTTGCAATAGTGATGAATGTAAATAACATTTTGAGACCTACAACAACTTTAAGATATTAAAGTTTTTTTTTGATATCTCATCTTAACTAATATTAAATGGTGTGTTGCCCACCCTCATAATTACAGGAAATGCCAAATTGCAGTTAGAGGTCGGGGAAGATAGAGATGTACTGTTTTTCCCATCTGAGTCCATAGACCCTGTGAATACTGTGAATTCAGGTTAAGATCCCTTGGAATCCCACAGCCAGCCCAAGCCGTTCTGTGAACTTTGGAGTGTGGGGATGGAGACAGAGAAGTAGTCCACCATCATTGCTCATGGCATTCATCAGATAAACCCAGAAAAGTAACCGTACCCTTTTGGTGGGTTCTAGATGGTAAGAAGGTGGATTCCGCAGAGGTTTCTGTGGGGATGCTGGCGGGATGACTGTGGGCTCTAAATAGAATTAGTTTGGGCCCCTCACAGCAACTGCACAAGCCTCGAGGGCTGTAGAATAAGGAGGAGCTCTAGATGTGTCCTAACACATGCAGAACATTCTAGAAGGCCGTGTACATTTACTACAAGGATCCATTTACCATTAGGTACAGAAGATTTAATTTTTTAGGAGTTTCAGGGAAACGCATTGCATCTCTGGATTTTTGGGATGTAAGTGAAATATTTTTTGATAATTTTTGAGACGTAAGTGAAATATTTTTTGATAATGTGTCTGATCAAAAACACGAGGTTTTTGATCTCATGTGGAAAAGCCTCACCCAAGGTCTATTCTGGGTGCAAAAACATTGTCCACAGCTTGATCATCGTTAAAGATTCCCTCCCTTAGTGACCTGACACCTCATTAAGGATGCAAGAAAATGTCAAGAAGACACTAATTTTCCAAGTGTTTAGATTATGGAAATGTAATCTGCTGTTACAAGTGACAGTGGTCACCACTGAGCCCATTTCTGTCGACTTACTTTAGCACGCTGGCCCCACAAGGCCCTTCTTCCACAAGGGGATGACGACTGTCATTGAGATTACTCAGGCCACAGTGGAAGAAGAGCTTGGGGTGACTTGAACTGTTTTCTTAGGAGCTAATCCAAGTGGGCCACTCGGTCCGACTACGGCAGTCAGACTCCTTGCATTTTCTTTCTTTTGACAGCACGGAGCTCACCACAAAGCCTTAATGTTTAACCATGTGGATTTGCTGGAATTCAAAAGCTGTCTGAAAGTACTGCAAAGAGGACTGAAAATTTCAGAATGTGGCATGAGGAAACTATGTTGTAACGCTTGCAAATCAATATATCTCCCCTCTTTTGGTGTGGGACAGAGATCTGTACATGCTGGCCTTGCACCTTAGCAGACCACCTCCTAAGTCAGACTCTCCTGGCCGCCCATTGTCTGGTCCTTGGAAACAGAGTCCCAAACTACACCAACGTGTAACTCTCTTGTGCAGTAACTGTAAGTGCTTTGAGAAATGCACACTTCCTGTTGTGCTCTCCCTTGCCTTTTCAAGTCTACAGAGCAAAGTTATTGGCTTTCCTCTGAAGAGCCAGCTGGGACTTAGTGTCCCGCAGAGAGTTGCCCTCAGTGGTTGTTGGCAGGATTTTATGATGAAATGTACAAGGTTCCAGGCTCTAACAGTTTTGTGTCAGTTTCCTGGGGCTGCTGCAAGAGATCACAACAAATTCGGTGCTTTCAAACAACAGAAATTCAAACTGCTTGCACAGTTTGAAGGCCCAGAAACCCACAATCAAGGTGTTGGCAGGGTTGGCTCCTTGTGGAGGCATCTGAGGAGGCGCTGTTGCGTGCTTCTCTTGCAGCGTCTGGTGGCCCTTGGTGTTCTTGGCTTGTAGCAGCAGCCCCCCCTCCATCTGTTTCTGCCATCACATGGCCGCCTCCCCTGTGTCTGTGTAGGATCTCCCCCTCCTTGCTCTTATAGGGATCTAGTCACTGGAATTAGTCTATTGCATTTGGACACCATAATTTGGTGTGAGCTCATCCGGAGATCCTGAACTTAATTACAGCTGCAAAGACTATTTCCAAATAAGGTCATATTCATAGGTACCGGCATTTGGGATTTGGACTTATCTTTTTTGGGGGGATACTATTTAACCCAGTATCTCACAGAAAAGAGGCAGTTAGGTATGGAGGAAGGGCCATGGATTTGGAATTAGAGCAACTGGTTTGAAGCTCAGCTCCACCACTGTGAGGCTCTGCGAATTATTTAAACTTCCAAGCTGCAATTTTTCACCTGTGACATGAAGATAATGATGGCAAATTTGTAGGCTTTCTGTGATTAAAGGAGCTAAGGTCAGGAATATACCTGGTACAGTGCCTGAGACCTATCAGGGACCCAATAAATGGTATCTATTCTTATTGTTTTTAAGACCAGAGTGTGGGGCAGCCCAGGTTTGATTCCTTATCTGGTCCTCATGTGGAACCATGGTATTTGGATGTGATATGGCCACTACTGGGGCCATTCCAGTGGAGTATAGATGTAAAAAAATTGGCATCATCTAGACTAAAAGTTGGAACCCCTTCCCTCCTTGGGATAGTCTCTGCTGCCCCTCCTGGTGCTTTGGAGTGGAGCTGGCCTCTGTCCGGGCCTGCACTGTGCCACAGAGCCTAGCCTGTGTCAGTCTAGACCCAAGTGTGGAGTGGACTGTGAGGAAAATGAACCTGTGCACCAAACACTAGTCAGACAGACAGGTGAGTATCAGTACGCTAAAACTCAAATCCTTAGTTGTGGCTAACTTTCTCTATACCCCGATAGATTAAAATTTAAAGAACTTAGTCAATAGTTCATCCTATTTGGTTATAGCTCAGTGAATGGAAGTGTTGAGGGATTTTGTGGCTAACATCCTGATAAGATCATCAGTAGGATTTTGCCATTATTACCAGCTATGTGACCCTGTACCAATGACTTAACCTCTCTGTGCCTCAGTTTTCCCACTTGTTATAGAGGATAGTTATAGGACCACCCCCAGCTGACATGTGGTTCACATGCTTAATGAAGGCAAAGCCCTGAGACCAGGTGGGGTGATTGTTCACCACAATGTCAGGACCATGGTTTTACATCTTTGGAAGGAGTTTTTGCTTGCTCTGTTTTTTTTTTTTTTTTTTTTTTAAAGTCAGAAGGGAACCCAGGTTTTATGTTTTCTCAGATCCCATTCCCATGAATCAATTATTTTGTAGGCTAAGCATGTTCAGAATTGATGATGAAATTTTCTGGATTAGTTTTCAGGTGGTACTGGTGGGCTGGAGTAAATATGGTCAGTTACGGGATCTGGGGCTGAGGGGACTAGAAATGTAGACATTTTAGTCAGGAGAGACAGTCTTTGTTCTAGGATGGGAAAACAACTTTTGAACTTGTATTTAGTTGGAGCTTTTAAACACTTGCAAACTTTCTTACTCCTTTCAAAAGATAAAAGAGCATAGGAAACAATAACATAGTTACTTCCATGTCAACGTCAAAAGTAAATATTATCAAATTAGCCTCAGATCCCATTAAAAAGAACTAAAGAAAGAACATGTCACAGATGTAGCTGAAGTTTGGTCCTTTCTCCACCTACCCTCCCTGCCTACATATTATATAAATGTGTTAATATAGCTACTACCATTCATGCCTCCAGACTACAGTTATGTCTTGGACTTGATGTAGGTCATTCTTGTGTCTATTCTTGTATGTTCTAAACCACATGTGTACGTATCTCTAACAATAAATATGTGCTTTAAGATTTTTAAATTTTATCTGGAAGGTGTTGATAGACATAAACCTTGTTCATTTTAATTGCTAAATGGAATTCTATTATATGATTAAAGCACAGTTTATTTACCGTTATGCTTCCCAAGGGATAGTTCGGTGGTTTCCACTCATACAGAGGTATAGCAGACAGCTTTGTACATGGCACATGGCAGTGTGCGCATGTGAGATTGTCTAGGGAGCTAGAACTCAAGTGTGTAGAATGTGTTAAGAAGCAAATCTTCCACTTTATTAGGTATTCACAAATTGTTCTCAAATAGTTCTGCCGTATTTTGCACCTTTTAGACAGGGAGTGTGGTGGCATTCAAAAAAACCTTAAATATTTCTGTGAAATGGATGGACTGTGTTGAGGAAACTAGCATTTAGCAAAACTTGTACAGAAACATTATAAATTCTGCATTCTTGACTTTCAAATAGCATCCTAACTTACTGTCAAATGTAATATATGTTTGCTTATAGTTTTACACCATAGCTTCAATGTTGTTGGACCCATAATCCAAATCTCCAATTGTTAGGAGTTTTGAATATGTTTTCCATTTATTGCTAAGATGCTAAATACCCCACACGCTTTAGTAAATTATTCCAGTGTTTGACTTCAAAGAGAGAAGTGCTTCATATTAGCCAAACAAATCTGGATTATACAAAGAGTTCAACCCTTTCACTGCAGATCTGGAGGAAAGGAGACGGTATGGGGAACACAAACTTGATAGAAAGCATTTCAATGATGGCCAGATACTGTTTCTACTCTCACGGAATTTACAGTCTAGTTGTGGGTGATAGACAATTAAAGATGAAATGATTAAGCAATGGCTTTGTAACAATATATTAGCAAGTACGTGAAGGACATGTTTTCTATATTTTATGATGGAGGAAATAAGGACTAAACGAGGTAGAGCAGAGTAGAGTTAGCTTGGAAGGATCTAGTAGGAAATTAATAGCCAGAGAGTGAAATTCACATAGCATGATGGAAAATGTCATTTATTATCTTCACTTCAGTTGATTAATAGGTCTTGGTGATGTTGAATGATTCTAAATCATTCATCTAAATGAAGAAAGGAATGGAACATCATTGGTGTTGACTACATTTCCGATGGATTCTTGTCGCCTTTTACTAAGTGGCTGGCCATTGGCAGAGTTTTTAACTCCCCTTTCAACCTTGGAGACAGATTTCCTGCCTGTGAATTATTACCTGGGCATCTGAGTCCATCCCCAGAACCAAGTTGTAAACCTGAAAGAGTATCTTGGCCATTTACATTGTCAATAGTTTTAGACAACCTGTGTGGAGCTCAAATGTCACTTAGAGTTGAGAACACAATCCACATTTGCCAGAGGAACATGGCCAGTGCAGCCAAGAAATAAAATGATGCCAAGCTGGCTGCCACCCCAGGAAGTTTGTTCTTTGGTGGTGCCTATGCTTGGGGACTTTTTGGAGTGGGAACATGGCACCAAGATGTTTATAGGCTTTCTTCCAGAATAAGAACAAATGTTCGCTTCAGCAAGTTAACATTTCAAGGTGATTGGTGATGAATTTCATGTCACATTTTGTTTTCAAGAATTTTCTTTGTGTAATATCATGCCTCTTCTCTGATTGAATCTTCCCATCGCTTTCTTACTACACCTATAGTAAGGTTTCTGAACATCAGCACTACTGATGTTTTGGGCCAGATAATTTTTTGTTGTAGGGGCTGTCCTGTACGTTGTAGGATGTGTAGCACTATTTCTGGTCTCAATCTACTAGATGCCAGAGGCATCAACCTCTCTTCCATTCCATAATTATGAGAACCAAAATCTTGGTTCTCATAATTCCAGGTATTGCCCATTGTTCTACGGGGGACAAAATAGCCTCCTGTTGAGAATCATTAACCTAGAGGAACATCTAACCTCCTTTCCATGGTCAACAAAGCCATTAGCTTCCTCTTTGACATCTTGTCTACCTATCTTCTCTGGTACACTATGTCCCCCTGTTCTTTGAGCCAAGATCATTCCCTCCTTAGGGTTTCTGCTTGAGACAAACAGTTCACCCTGAATGGTTCTTTGATCAGATGTTTGCATGCCTGGCTGGCTCCTAATTATCCTTTAGGCTCAAATCTGAGGCCTTCTCTGACTTTCCTATCTAAAACCACCTACCTTACCATCCTATTCACTATTATATCTCTCTGTTTTCTTCATTATACTTATCCCTACCAGAATGATCTTGTATATTACTATGTTTTCTTGTTTATCGCCTGTCTTCTAGTAGACCGTAAACTTCCAAGAATAGAACCCATGTCTATCTTGCTTGTTACCATATCCTGGAGTCAAACACCTACTTGGCACTCAAAAATTTTTACTTGAATGAAATGATGAAAAATGGTTGGCTAAAGAGGTAGACCAGATGACCACTTCCATACCAGGTTGAGGTCTCACTTGAAGATGATGCAGAAAGGGTTGAATGGGGTAGACTTGGCTGAATGATTTTCAGGAAGTGACTGTAAGTTTTACAAACCTCTAGATTCCAGCAGACCTCTTCCCTCACTCTCCAGCCATATTCCCTCAGTTCTTATTAGTGGCTCCCTAATGGATTGTTGTCCGCTGAAGCTCACAGGTCAGCCCCAAGGCCCAACTCATATGCTCTACTGGTGAAAGATTGGCATGGAGACAGCTACCAGTTCCTTCCCAAGCTCCCCTGTCTCATGGTTCTTCTCCATGGATAATTCCCTAACTGAGCTTCAAGCTTATAGCACCAAGATCAAGGAGGTCATCCTAGTCTGCTTGGGACATTCAGCAATTCCAGCGCAGCCAGCCTTGCTGTACATGGCGCAGGCTTTCTGCACCAGGCGCAAAATGCCCATTGGTTTCAGGTTGAGGTGCAAAAGTGGGGCAGGCAGAGCGTCGCGTTAATAAAAGCAGCGAAAATGAAACGGGCGGTGAAAGGGCTCGCTTTTATTTTGTTTTCACACATTAGGTTCTGCTTATAGCAGACAAGTACCAGTGGAAATGTTCTGAAAAGAGCCTTTGTGTAGGAGCTGGACATTGCTCCATCAGAGTTGTCATTTCAGGAATGTCGCCAGATGTATTGACTTACTAGCAATTGCTTTGGTGCCATCTGGCCTCGCGGAGGCCGTGCTCGGGATGGAAAAAGTTGAACAGAAGAAATGAAATTTGTTCATCATGCCATTACCCTTGCTGCTTATTTAAAGAAGGGGGAAAAAATGTAACTTCTTGGCAGGGGGGGATGCCATTTGAAAATAAAATATAAGGTTTTTAGGAGTAAGAGTTCCAGAACTCCAAAGTCAGTCGTGATGTTTACACAGAGACTTGAAAGCTGGCCTCCCTTGCTGTCATATTGTATATATATGTTTTGTTCAATGTAAAACTTCTTTGCGACCCTACTGTTCTGTAGGTAAAAATGTTAACCCCTTCGATCCTGTGCATTTGAGTGAGTTTCTTTTAATGCTGCTTGGAATGTCACCAGTATACTGACCCTGTGGCTTTTTATCCCATGACAGGGATTTCTGCTTTATCCCGGCTTATAGTAAATAGCTTAGTTGTCACCTGGTATAAACCGTTTTCCTGCGAAAAGGGGGCTCTCCAGGCAAATCAGATTCAAATTGCTTTTTCTCCGCTTGTCCATGATCCTTCTCCTCTTCATTGTTGAAGTTTTCATTTCCGGGCATTACTTCAATCATTTACTCAAGCTGGGGCTGACTAGGCTGATTAACATCTCAGACATCTGAATTAGTAGGTTTTCTGATGTATTATTATTGGTGAAAACACTGTTGTATATTCAGAGCCATCTACATAATCTACGGGGTTCAGTGTACAAGGATGATGTGGGACCCATTACTCAAAAAGTATTTAGAGTGGCAAGACGGCGACAGCAAAGCCTTAAACGGAGCATGGGGCCCTTCTGACCACGAGGTCCGGTGTGAATGCGTAGATTACACATTCACAAAGCCTGTATATATTTTTGTACCCACCCTTACCCTTGTATGCAGAAGTTTCTAGGACTCCTCCCCACAACTCCCCCTGCTTCCTCATTCTGTCCCAGCCATCCTGCTGGAGTTGGCTTACTTAGCCTTAAAAATTGAGCTCGATTACCTCATCTTCTCTGGGTCCTCCTGCCTCTTCCCCACCCTGTATCCCCCTGTAGCATTTTACATTTAATTTTTAGTTTTTATTCAGTGACTATAAGAAACATTTATTAAGTGCCTGCTATATGGTAGGCACTAGGGATACAGAGTTGAATTTTTTATTCATTTTTTTTCCCACTCATTCAAATTCTTTTCCATTCCCTCCTGCCTACCCTTATCCTTACCATGCTGCCTCGGATGGTACTATCTGTCCAAGGGGGAGACTATCTGAAGGCAGGGACTGAACCAAAATTACAAATACACAGCTGAGAAAATAGCCATCCCCATGCCGGTGTGATTTGTATATGGGTCGCTAACTAAGTAGGAATGTAACCCACTGAAGGGAGTCACAATATGAACTCAACGAATTTTGGATTTGCTAGTTTAATTCTTAAAAGCAATAGTTATCATCTACATTTTATAGATGAGAAAGCCCAGTTTCAGAGAGGGAATGTATGCCAGGTCAATTTAACTACTAAAGGGCAGAACTAAAATTTGATTCCAGGCCACACTGACTCCAAAACTGCTCTGGCATTTGATCTAAATCCTACAATCCAAACATGTGAAAATGAATGGATAGAAGGAGACTATTCTGGGTGCAAGGACTGAGTGAGAAGAGCAGCTCAGCAGCCAGGTACAGGAAATGTTCCTTGCTTCGAGTTTTATCTCCCCTTTTCTTACGTGTGTCTTCTCCTTACTGCTTATACTTTGAGGTATGTAGAGAAGGTATAGTTTTTTTCTCTTATTCCTACAGCATGAGTACATATCCCAGTTTTTGGAGGGAGGAATTCCAGTGTCAAATATTCTGCATGGCCTCTCCAAGCTCACTCATACTTGTCCATGTGCCCTTGCTTTTGGTTCAGGAAACATGGTCATCATAGGTACATAGGAAAATTCTATACCCGATGCCATATACAATTCTGGACCCATGCTATTTTTATCGATGAGAAGGCAATAGAGATATAGAGAAAAGCCTGGGTCTGGGAGCTGAGGGCCTACATTCTGTTTCCAGCTTTGCTGACTCCTGAAAGTATGGCTTTGGACAAGATATTTGGTCTATGTGTCTCAGTGTCCCCTCTCTGTAAGATGGGCTCTATGATCTCTCCTTGCTCTGACATTCCAGCCTTCTAAGGAATCCCCCGATGGGTTAGAGAAGAATTTAAACAGAAACACAAGAAGATAAGACACTGGTATTCTGGATCCTATAGGGGAACAGGGTGAGTGATTTGTGGTAGATACACGAGTGCGTTTCCTTCCTCAATAGTTTATTTAGAATACTGTCCCTCTGATTTGAAGCACAGATGTCTCCTGAAGCCAGCTGGACTGGCTTCATCAGGGAAGACCGAGAGCGAGAGCCGTCATCTTGACAGAAGGACCAAACTTCTTTATTTACTATGGTGCCAAAGCATAAAACCAAGATAAATGGGCACAAGCTCTAGGAGGCCAATTCCAACCCCGTAAAGGATGAAGTCCTGCCGGATACCAGCCTCTGTCACATGAGGTTTGAGAGTAGAAGCAGGCCAATTACGGTGGCCTGTGGATGTGTGTTTACTTTAAACATCAGATAAGGAGCTATTTTTAAGGACGTGAGGAGCTTTGGGATTTTTTTTTTTTTTAAAGAGCTTCAAGAGGGGCACCTGGACGGCTCAGATGGTTAAGCATCTGCCTTCGACCCAGGTCATGATTTCCAGGTCCTGGAAGGAGTCCCGTGTCAGGCTCCCGGCTCAGCGGGGAGTCTGCTTCTCCCCCTCCCTCTTTCTCTCCCCTGCTCATGCTCTCTCTCTCTTTCTCTGTATCACTCTGTCTCAAATGAATAAATAACATCTTAAAAAAAAAAAAAAGAGCTTCAGGAAAGCCCTAGGGCCAAGAAGGTACCCCTTTCAGCCCTGCTAGGAGCTCTAATGTCCACATGAATAAAGGCTCCCAATATGACAGAGTTCAATAAACAAAGAGCCCTCAATAAGCCCTCCACGACATAAACACCCCTGATTAAGACAAATATGGAAAAAGATGCCTGAAGATTCCAGATGGACTACAAATCCCATTCCATCCCATTGTTCCAGATTCATGATCTTTTCTCCCGCAGCGAGCCACAGCCATCTTGTGCCATCCATGCCGTGGTGGGGAGAGTTCGGGAAGGGATGACAGAGGTGTTATACCTTCAACTCTCCCCCTGCCTGCAGTCCTATCAGTCCTGTGGGTTTTCTGTCCTGGGACCCTGTACCTATTTGGGGTACATCCTGGGACGTACTGGCCAGGATGTGGGGCCAGATTCCCTGGGCTCTCAGGCATGGTTCCTCAAAATGACACCAGGCCATTGCATGCTGGATCATGCGAGAGAACGCAGTGGCCTGGAAAAACTGGGCCTTATGTTTCAGGTCCAATAAAATGGAAAATCTTCATGTGTTTATACACTGGGTAATCCCATTTCAGGTGTTCTGCTGGAGTGCTAATGGTTAGGGAAAAAGTCCTCCTTTGGTGCCACTGTCAGATGACTCTTGTTGGCAGGCAGGTGGAGTTCACTCACTTGGACGTGCCTGGTGTGATGGGGCATGGTCACCGTGGGGGTCTGTGATAGAAGCAAATCCCCGAGAGTGGGAGGGCTTGGGACGCGGGGGCCGTCTAATCTTGCCTGCTAACCAGGAAGGCTTCCAGACTTCATCTTGTGGGAAAGTTGTCTTATGATTGTTGGATCTTTCCTGTTGGCACCGTGTAATGAGAATGATGAAATAAAACAAAATAAAAATGGTAGCCCGTCTACGGCCTCCTGGAATGGAGTTCAGGCCCCATCATGGCTGTGTCAGTGTGGACGGGGTTGGACACAGACTGGATGCAGCTCCAACTTGCCTTCTGAATACGAGCTCGCTATTCCTCTACCGGGAGGCTCAGTGGGTAGGCAGTCGCTGGATAATGGTTGAAGCCTGGCTCGGCCACGGACTATATATCTTTCGCCAGTTATTTGTAACCCCTTTATTCTCTAGTTTCCTTGTTTGCAAAGTGGCAGTAATCATTGTAGTAGCCTCAGAGGGTGATGTGAGCGTTGAATCTATGTGTAGCATTGTCTGGGCCATGTCCAGGGTTGCCGATGGGATAAGAGCTCAAAAATGTTCATGTTTTTCTTCACTTTCCTTTTCTTAAGATTTATTTATTTGAGAGAGGAGGGGGATGGGGAACGGGGAGAGGGAGAGGGAGACTCTCCAGCGGCTTCCTGCTGAGAGCATAGCCTGGAAGTGAGGCTCGATCCTGAGATCATGACTTGAGCCGAAATCAAGAGTCACAGGCTTAGCTGACTGAGCTGCCCTCGTGCCCCAACATTCGTGTTTTTATTATCTGTGCGACGCTGTTTGTCAAAGTCAAGCCCCCTTTTAAAATGAAAGCGGCATGTAGGCAGGAAGTCTTATAAGTTGAGAATTGGGTAGTTGGGTTCTGGGGAGTCCAAGTTGTGGGTCACATTAGGACCGTAGTAATGCCCTGCTGATGCTGCTGGAGGGGGAGGGGCGAGGGGCTCCAGGGCTGCCCCCAGAGGAAGCCTCTGGGGACGGCCCTCACTTCCGTCTTTAGTGTGTAAAACTGAACTTCTGTGAAGCACCTAACACTCGAGGACATCACATGACCTTTATCTAAATCTCTTGCAAATGGAGCTTTGATTTCATAAGAAGGCTTTCGGGAACTTCCTGCTCTTGGTCCGGCAGCACCGTGAGAACAGGCTTCCCTGTGTATTTTGGCAGCGGTTGGCCGGAACAGGGAAACAAAGTGATGTGCAGAGCTCAAGGATAATATAAAATGAGTGAAGTGATACCTTCTGAATCTCAAAATTTTTTGTTTGAGTTCATTTCAAATTTTGGGCAAAGAATCATGGGGCTGGTTCCCCTGTATGTAGGGAGGGCTCTGCTGCTTAGATCTGAGGAGTTATGCAACCCTTTCCTTCGTGGGTTAAGCTTACTCATCTACACAGTGGTTAGTGAAACATTCTCCTATTCTCTTTCTCTTTCTCTCTCTCATTTTTTTCAAGTGAAATCCTTGTGTTTCCTAGTTTTCTTAGACCATCCAATGGGAGACTCAGGTAGAGCGCAGTTAAAAGCTTGGTCTTCCTGAATGACTGACCCCCCATGTGTTATTCCTTCCCTTCACAGAGCACGTACTGAGCTGCCATATTGTATCATGTGGGCCTTGTTTAAATTTGATTGATAAGTAGATAAGAAATGTTTTCTGGGGTCTACTTTCACTGATGTGTATTCAGGTCAAGTCTATAATGATACTGTGACAAAGTGGAATCCACATTAGGTTTTTACTCCTGGTGTACAGCACTTTGGAAAGCTTTTCTGAGAAAGCTTAAAGGAGTCATATTCTTTCCCAGATTGATTTATCATTTCCAGTGGACATTCCCAGTTTCCTAAGCATTGGAATACTGGGTGCTTCCCTTGGTGATAAGAGAAGAATGTGCCCTTTAACATTTAATCAACACAGATGTCTTGAGTACCTACCATGTGCTATGAAGAAAATTTACTCTGTTTCTTCTATGTAGAATGTTCTCCCTTAATTACCTGGAAGCCTTAAATTCTAAGTGCATTTTCCCCTCTCCCTTAAGGCCCAGTTATCAAATCTCACTTTTTCTGAGAAGGTCTCACACATTAGTTTCCTGTTGGGTGTTCCGTTGAGACTGCTCCGGTCTAGAATGTACAGTTTTCTTAGGTGTTCCCTAGAACTGGGGACTTCTCTTCTTTCTGTCTTCACTTTGGACTTCTTGGGTGCTCAGAAAATATGTACTGAGTACATATTGAATGTACTCTTCCAAACAAAAGTTAAATAAATGAGTTGTTACCTCCTAAGAGGATGGGTCATCTTAATGACTGAGAAGATAAAGACTCACTCTGGACCAGGAGCTCTAGCTGCCTCTGAGGAGTGGCCTTTGTCCATAGACTTTGTGGGTCTGGCGAGGCAGCAAGTCAACCACTGTGCAATTTAACACACACATTGCGTCTCTGCAATGGTGAAGGTGGTCTTCCGGCCATAACTTTTGGTGTCGCTCGGCTTGGCTGTGTGCTGAAAGAATTAGTGGCTGAGTTTATTTTCACATTGGGTGGTCTGCAACACAGACCGCCACAGTCCGTAAGCCCCACCAGTGAAATCAGTGAAAGCCCCAGCAGTGACATGAAGTATGGACCCAGAAGCAATTCCTGTGTTTGGTTAACATAGTCTCTTTCCAGGGCGCGATGTATAAGTGAATTCCAATCACATTTCTCTCTGAATTATCCTGAATTCATAGTAAGTCAGATTCGAAGTAATGACCTTTCACCACAACAAACGAACAAAACCAATAGTCAAGGGGCTAGGGGGAGAAATTATGCTCTTACAAAGAAAAAAAACAAATTCCTAGATTTTTTTTCATTTTTTTAACTTAAAATTTTAATTTTTTTTTCTGTTTATATTACATTCAAGAAAGAATGAGAAAGAAGGAATGTATGAGTTCCTCAAGATACTGTGTTGACCACCTCTGAGATCAAAGCCTTCTCCACCCCAACCCCCGTCCAGAGCTATTTTTCTAAGCCTGCCAGGAAATTCCTCAGACACCCTACATGACAACTGCCTGACCCTAAGAGTGTCCTCACTGGGGCTGACAGGCTGATTCAAGCCTGACCCAGACATGTTCTGTGGTCAGTTGTGACCTTGATGGTGGTGTTTAGAAATGAGGTAAACCATCCTTTCAATCTGTCCGCCATGTTGGCTCACAGGCTCCAGGACAGAAGCCACATCCTTCACTGGTGTCCGTGGGGGCTCCAGAGAGGCTAGATAGAAGGCATGGGGCAAAGTGGGCACTCCTTCGGAACTTTCCTGGGCTGGTCAGATCAAGGCCCATGTGGCACCACTCTGGTCAGTCTTGTATCCTCAGCACTTTCTGGCTTGGCAGAGAGTGGTCCGGCCTTTCTGCAAACAGACCTCAGCCCAGGGATGGCCCAGAGCCAGCGCCATAACTGGGGGAGCTTTGCCTTCATCTGGCAAAGCAGAGTGAAATCTCAGATAGTACCATACAAGCATATACAATATATCTGATTTGTAAGAATTATAAAGATCTTTCTTAGATACATGTAGGCATATAACACGTATAAAGTATGCGTATATGGCTTTGGTGTAAGATTTTATAATCTTTTTATAGTCAAAGAATTTATAATCAAATCAATAATTATAATCAATAATTTATAATCAAAGAAAAAAATCTGTTGCCTTTAGTGAAAAATTGAAAATCACTGTAATATTTTATTTATTTATTTATTTATTTATTTATTTATAAATTTTTTTTTTTAAAGATTTTGACAGCGAGAAACACAGCGAGAGAGGGTACACAAGCAGAGGGAATAGTAGCGGGAGAAGCAGGCTTCCTGCCGAGCAAGGAGCCCGATGCGGGGCTTGATCCCAGGACGCTGGGATCATGACCTGAGCCGAAGGCAGACGCTTAACATCTGAGCCACCCAGGCGCCCCAGAAAATCACTGTAATATTTAAAAGGGCCTTTTCTTTATCCACTTATCCCACCATGTAGCACTTCCAAGGCTCTGGGCTCTATTCTAAGGGCGTCACAAATATCAACTCATTTCATCTTCCCAACCACCCTAAGTGGTAGGTACCACCATTGTCTCCCTTTTGCTGATGAAGACACAGGGTTCAGAGCAGTTACCGGTTTTCTGGCCGAGTCTGCAGTCCCAGCCCCAGACTCCCTAGCCCTCTCCCAGGACAGACCCTCCAGGCCACTTGTCCTCCACGTGCCTGGAACCCTCGGACAAATGGCTTCATCTCTCCTGTTGGCGATCCTGGGCAACTCTGTCTTGTGATCTCTGGGGTTTCCTTCTGTCCTGCCACCTGAGACTCTAGAGTCCGTGTGTGAGGGCGACACCGCAACAGCCCGCCAGGAGGGCCCAGGGTGGGGATTTGGAGACCTGAGGCAGATGCGGGTGTTGGGCCTCAAACTGGACTCTCGGCAGCCCTGACAAAGGCTAAGCGGCTATTAGATGGCCATGGACGTGGGCCACTGTGGACCATTAGAAACCGGAACTGGATGTGGCACTGCGCTCCAAAGCCAACCGTCTGCCTTGTCATCACCCATCAGCTGCAATGGTGCTTTATTTTAACTACAAGTTCAAAGTTAGGTTTCCATTGAATTTACACTTGCATGGAAGGATGCTTGGAGATGCATGATTGAGTAACTGCTTAGTCAGGTGTGCTCATCAGCTGCTTGAGATTTTATTAAAAATTACAGCAGATTTTTATGAACATAATGGAAAAGAGCATAAGTAGAGAATCAGTAAGCGTCTCACACATTTTCCTATAGAAAGGATCACTTATATTGTTGCAGTCAGCTGCCTTACAGGGGCAAAAAGATTATCCTTTTAGGAGAGGGAAAAGCTTTTAAGAGACTATAATTTTTAAAAGCTCTGGTGATTAGAAATGTCTGAGGATGACTTCTGTGTATGAATCCACATTTTGTGATGTTGCTGCAGTATAGAGCTTTCCAGAGCATGGCTTTGGTTGTAGACCAGCACAGCACACCTTTCTGTGTGATACCCGAGATTTGGAATCTGTGCCCCACATGATTTAAGGGAGAGGGTGGCAGGGCTCCATAGAAGGGCATGTGAGGAAAAGAGAAAATTGAGGTTTGCTCTTGAGGGGAACCTGTCCTTGTAGGCACTATATGGGGCTGGGCTTGCCTCCACAAGAATCCTTCCTGAGTCTCTGCAGATCTTATACAGCCCAGACCTGGCACGGAGCCGGGGCTCCGGGAGGGAGCAGATGGAGGGGCGGGGAAGGGGAGAGTCCCTGCAGGGCTGGTCTGGAGAGCTGGTGGATAGGGCAGGGGTGGACAGAGGTCTGCATGAGGAAAAGGCTTCACAGTATTTGATACCACATTCCTATTCATCTGCAAAGTGCTTCACTGCCACTCAAGAGCTGAGCCTTGGAGCTGGGTACTTAATAAGGGGCAAAACCCCCAAACCCCAACAATTACAATCGGATATAAAAAGGGCCACAGAGGAGTATGGTAGATGGGGAGGGCAGAGATCATTTGGGATTTGGCGAGCCAGGAAATTGTTCACAGATGGGGTATGGGACATTTGAGCTGGACCTGAGGGGTGAGCAGGGTTTGAAGGACACAGGTACTTAGGAAAAGGCATTCCATCTCTGGTCTAAGCACCGAGGATGTATTTCTTGCAGAGAAGGAGGAAAGGGCCATTTGATTCCCCAGGCAATTCTTAGGTGTGGGAAATGGAGTCTGATTAAGGGAACTCTATAATTCCCCTGTTATCCTCCTTCCTCCATTCCAAAATAGTTTATTGAGTGGCTTCTCTGGACCAAAGCTGGCAGCCCAAATCCTTATCTGATGGGAGTGGAGCAGCTGGTTTCCCCTATGCCTGCCTCTTGGTATGCCCATCGGGGGGTAGTCCCTTCCACACTGTGTCATGGTTGGTCTGGGTGACCGGTAGCCTAAGGCAGAAGTGATAGCATGTCACTTTTGAGATTAGATTATAGGAAAGACCAAAGTTCCATCTAGGCTGTGTTCTCATGCTCCTGGGTCACTTGCTCTGGGGAACCGTCTGCTGTGTCATGAGAATACTCATGCAATCTGTGGAGAAGTCCACATGGCAAGGAATAGAAGTTTCTAGAGAAAAGTTTATGAGCGACGAAGGCCTGCTAACAACATATGTGAGGCTGGAGGTAGAGTTCACACCCTCCCCTTGAGCCTTCTGATGAAGTTGCAGCCCTGGTCGACAGCCTGACTGAAGCCTCATGGGAGGCTCTACCCAAACCACCAGGCTCAGCTGCTCCTGTTTCCTAACCCAGAGAAATCTGCTTTAATAAATGTTTGTGGTTTTAATCTGTTAAATATTGGACAAATTAGTTATATAGCAATAGATAACTAATATTAAGGCTACCTTCTTAAGTTACCATTCACTTTCCTGTTCTAACATCTACACTAGCTAATCGGGAATATGGCTGCTCGGAGTATTGGTCTTAGATTTGGGCACGAGATGCTTTGTATCAGGCTGTGTGTGTTCATGGGTAATGCTCTGGCCACCTTCCAGTCCTGCCTCTTTCCTTGGTCTAGACCTTATAGGGCTAAGAGGACTGAAGCCTGCATTAGCTGATTTCCCCAAATGGCAACTGTATAGATACCTGGGATTCTCTGCCCAAACCTCACCTCATCCCTGGGTGGACCCCTTGAGGGCAAACTGTGCTGCTAGAAATAAACCCAGGTCTGTGGGTTGTGAAGGGATGACTGTTCTTGAGGATGTGGGTAGATCTTGGATGTGTGGGCTACAATGTCTATAGGTGTGCTCATGGCGACCCCCAGCTCTTCTTCAGTGTTCAGGCAAGAACCTCAGAATTTTAAATTTGAACCTGGCCTTCTAAGTCACTATGAGGATCTAATTGTCAGGTTAGGAAGACAGGATGGATTTTATTCAACAGTTTGTGACTGTGATCTATCAGTTAAATGTTTAGACATAAGTAGCTGGGTCTCTATTTTATTCTTGTTCTGGGCCATGCAAGTGTTAAAGTCAGTCATGGCCACTTGATTTCAAAAGGAATTTGCAGCAAATAGTTCTTCTCAGCCAGAGCTAGTCAGGCTACAAGTAAGAAAATTTTTCTACCTCTTAGAATCTGAAATAAAATGAAAACGAATTAAGCTTACATTTTTGTCTTCAGCTCTATTCATCTAAATATGTAGGTAGGTTGCCTGTCTACTATCCATCTACCAGCCATCCAGTTGCCTACCTACTGCATAAAAATACCTTTCTTTTTTAGGACTTTTTTTCTCTAAAAGTTTTTTTCTGTTCTATACAATCCTTCTTATTTCCCACATGGCCACCTCTTCTATTTCCTTTGGGACATTCTTCTTAGGAATTACTTTTTAACATTGGACTTATTGGCCAAAGCTCTTAGACACACTGGCGAATTTGTGGGATTATTGGATTTCTGAACTCCATATCTCTGCCGTTCCCAATTAGAAGAAAACTTTTGACTTTTCTACCATTTCTCATGCTGGAAAAGTGCTTCCTTCTTGATTGGCTCTTTCTACTAGTTCAGGAGTGGACACGTTTTAGTGGCAGAGGAAAGCGATGGGATCTATATATCTGCTTATATTTTGTTGACTTGTGAAGCTCTTTGTCTAAATTATTTGTGTGTGGGAATTCTAGCCACTGGGGGAAAGATATAGAAAGGGAGTTATTTTCTGTTCCAGCTGGAACTGGGACCTTAAACATAAACCATATTGCATTTGAAAATGGCCTTGTAGCTTTATCACACTCACAGGAATCTTATCGCATTCTTGTGTTCTAATGAAATCCAAAGAGACTGGCTGGCCATTAGCAAAATCAGTGACCATTAAACAACGCTCAGGTTACCCAACCCATATCTTTCCTTCTCTCAAGTATGCGATAGCACCATTTTAGTAAATATGATACAGGAAAGCAATTTTTAAGTTATTTCCTGATATCTAAGTACATTTAATAATCTACATGTTCAGGATTATTTTGGAGTTGTTTTATCCATCAGTATATATGTATTTGTGTTCACGTGCATGTACATATGCATGAGTTAATATTTGGAAAAACTTGCTTTTGTTCCACGGTTGTCCCACGTGCCTTCTGGCCAGGTCAGAATGGGTTTGTCTACCAGAAACACTGGTTCTCCCCGCAACTGGAGCATCAAACAGTCAGCACAGATG
The DNA here is from genome assembly GCA_028646535.1 of Procyon lotor. Classification (NCBI taxonomy): domain Eukaryota; kingdom Metazoa; phylum Chordata; class Mammalia; order Carnivora; family Procyonidae; genus Procyon; species Procyon lotor. Next base: position 62,459,961 of record CM053617.1, on the reverse strand, counting down.
GAGTGTTCCAAGTTATCAGTGTAACTCTAAAAGACACGTTTATTTAATCCTGACTCGTAGGACTTAGGCCATCAAGACCCTCCTCCTCCTTTGCCAGCAAAGTAATTGCTACCACATTTAACTTTATGAATGTGGTGCCATTTCCCTGCAATTGTGGTTAACTAAGGAGAAATCCTGAGATACATAAACCTTGGTTTCTATGAGACATATACGTATGTCATTGAAATATGAGAGCTTGCCTTTACAATGGTATCCTTTTAGAGAGCCAGAGTTGTCCGAGGCTCCTTGGAATGGTTCTTAAAAGACTTTGGCAGTGCTGCAATCTTTTCTTTCTTTCTTTCTTTCTTTCTTTCTTTCTTTCTTTCTTTCTTTCTTTCTTTCTTTCTTTCTTTCTTTTTTGGAGGAGTGGGGGTACAGACTGGGGAAAGAGGGAGGTAAATGGGTAGGGGAGGGTATTTTTTGTTTTGTTTTTCCATTGGTCAGGAATCTGGCATTATTCAGTGGAAGCCATTTAGGCCCATTTTTAGGCAGGGGCCTTAGAGTCTGACCACATTTGAAACACTCGCCCTGTAAATTTTTTAATTTGTTGATGGACTTCCAAGAGGAACATCTCCAAAGTGTAGTGACTGATGATAATTGCTGTGTTGAGATCAAAGCTTCAGTGTTCTGTCTGTTGACACCGGAGAACATTATCAGAGAGGATATTGAACTGTCAGCAGCAGAAGTAAAGGAATTATATACCAGAGATCTAGCAAAACCCAGGGGACTAGAAATGCAATCATCTGTAGAAAACACAACATTTTAAAACTGGCTTCCAACCTTCTAACGGCTTCGGCCGGGCCCTCCTGGTGGTGGCCATCTTGAATAGGTGGTTATAGTGAGGGCATTGACTTGCCTCTCCCCATGGTGCAGTTGTACATGTTTCCTGAGCAGATGCCAACGGAGCAGCCATTTCCACATTCGATTTGCTACTTATTTGAGTTTTCCAAAAGAACCATAAAATTCAGGAAATAAACAGACACCAGGGAGAGCATTTCTGCTCCAACATACACACACGTGTATGACCTCACATCCATGTGATCATATTTTTGGAAATTTGGAAAGCACAATAATAATAACTGAGCCCTTCTGCATGTCTCTGAGCTTCCCAGTCAACATGCAATGCCCAGGTGAGGTGAGTGAAGTCTGTCCTCTTTCTAAACGTAGGTTAGGAAATTGAAATAGAAACTACGTGCTGGGTAGAGCAGGTGGGCCAGAAGAGCAGCTCAGGGTGTCCGAGCCGGGTTTGGGGGGCTGTCCTTGAGTCTTCCATGCTGCATGTGTTTCCAGCCCCTCAGATGAACAAAACAAAGACTCCCCTTTCACATACTTCCCATTCTAGCAGGGCATCTGACTTCAAATGCACACTCACAGAAGCATGATTATGAGCTGTGACAACTGCTATGACAGCTAAGGGCCGGGTGCTTGATGGGAGCAAAACAAGGGAGCCTTGTTTGGATGGTCGGCATTGCGGGGGACACTTAGGGATGCCCCCCTCCCACAAAGTAACATTTTAATTGAGACCTGGAGTCACAGCTGGCCAGGGAAGAGAGAGGAAAGGCCTCTGTAGGCTGAGGGAAGGGCATGTGCAGAGGCTGTGATGTAGGGGAGATCTTGACCTTTTGGAAGTCTTGGCTGGATCCTGAGGGGAAGCTGTGGGGGGGGCGTCCGAGGGGTAGGGCCAGGGTAATAGGAGGGCAGCTGAAAGCAACATGCCTATCTCAGGAGGGAGCCCCATTTCCCAACTCCACAAGCAGAAGGATGGGAGCGCCTTTCAGTTCCTGGGGAGGCTCTGATTCAGCTCTGGAAAATAAAATATCCTTAAGGCAATTTGATAAAAATATTCCCCTCTCTACTGAACTCAAACAGGAATTCTAAACCTATTGCTGAGATAAATCACTTTGCAGAGTGTGTGGGTGGGGGACTTCTGTCTGACTGTTTCAGTAACCCAGATGTACCATTGAGTGCATGGGAGCAGCCCCTAGAAGGGCAAGACTTGTATAGGGGCTGATGTCCAAGAAGATTTGCAACATACTTGTTTCAGCTTTGTTAGGATATGCTTGCTCATGCCAATACATTTCTACAGGTGTGCCTTTAATTATTTTGAAACACGTGGATTTCAGAACAACAACAAAATAGTTCTTCTTGTTTAAACGCTAGAGCCAAATATCATTCTCAAACTTTTCGAACAGAACCCTTCTCTGAGGCCATTAGCAGAAAGGCTGGAAATGAGGAACTAGGAATGAAACACAGCTCCACATAGCTTCCCACTCCTTCCATTAGTGTGTCCAGGCCCCTGGGACCCCTGGACAAATCACCTGGTGAGAAGAGATCATTGAGAAACTGAGTCTCTGAGTTGTCTGCTCTTTGATGGGACCAAAGAAAATTTTATTCTGCCAAATTTCCAGGATGATTTTAAAAGGTACACAAAACTGACTGTGAAGAACTTTCTATTTGTCCATTTCACAAGTATGTAGCAAATGTTTGCTGTGTGCCACATACTGGACTAGGCTTTCTAAGGGACTCCCTCTCTTCAAGAAAAGATTTCACCCTGTCTTTACAGTACTTACAATCTAATGAGGACATAAAACCAAAGTTCTTCTACCCAAAGGTAGCATTAGGGAAGTATCACATGGATAGTTCCAACAGAAAAGGTGATCAGAGTTCAAAGGAATAGAGATACTATGGGCAGGGGGATCTGGAAGTGGGGGTGGGGAGGGAAGGGCTGGAATGCCAGGTGAGTGTTCACAGGGAGACGTGGAGGAGGAAAAGGATCGTGAGTGGAGGGAGGCGTACAGAAGCTATAGTGAAGGGTGATACGTGGGGGAAATCACGGACTTATTTCATGACAATGACCTGAGCCTGTATTTTATTTGGAAAATGGCTTCTTGGGAATGGGGGATTGCCTACAGTAGATACAGTGAGAAGACTGTATGAAGGAGAAGCTTGGGGGTCTCCAGTAGAGCTCTGGATAGGGGGGTGGTGGGATCGGTACCTCGGGTCATGTCTTTTTTGGTTTTGTACACATCCATCCACTTTTTTCTAATCCTGAAAGTGATGCATATGCAATGTAAGAACAGGGCAAATACAGCAAATTATAAAGAATAAGAAGAGCCCGTAATCCTGCTGTACTGAGATGACCTCAGTGAGCATGGCAGAGTGTATTTATTTATACAGGCTTGTGTGTATTTACACACAGCCACACACATAGTTTTTAGAAAAAAAAAATGTGTTCGTAGTACTAAAAACGGTTATGGGTTTTGCTTAATTGTGTACCGTGAGTGTTGTTTTATGGGCTCTGAGAATATTATCTTAATGGCTGCAGAGTATCTATGAAAAGGACATGCTATCATTTCCTTGCCCTTCTCCTTTTTATTGGGCATTTATGTAACTCTCAGATCTTTACTAATGTCAATAACCATGTGATAAAAACTCTGGAGTGTAACTTTTGTTTTCACATTTTGTTACTTCCTTACGATAAATTCCTAGATGTGTAATTATTGGGTCAAGAGGTATAAAGTGTTCTAGGCTTTTAGCATGCAGTATCAAATTGTTAGGACCAATGGATAACCTGTTTGTTCTTTTTTGGGAGTAAACATTGCCTCATTTGGTTAGCTTGCTTCTGCCCCCTTCTGCCCCCTTCTTGCTTCTGACCATTTTTATGCTTTTCTCCCACATTTTCTAATCCAGAAATGGATTCCAAGAAGATGAGTGCTGTGCACTCTTAAAGATCATGGGAGAGAACTACCTAGTGTGAGGGGTAAACAAAATGTGGTCTATCCCCCCAGTGGAATATTATCCAACTGTAAAAAGGAATGAAAGGCTGATACATTCTACGAAATGTATGAACTTTGAAACATTATGCTAAGTGAAAGAAACCAGACACAAAAGATATATATTGCATGATTCCATAGATATAAAATATACAGAATAAGCAAGGGGGTGGGTGAATGGGGAGTGACTGCTTCATGGGTATGGAGTTTCTTTTTGGGGTGATGAAAACATTTTAGAATGAAGTGGAGGTGATGATTACACAGCCTGTAAATTACTGTCACTGGGTCGTATGCTTCAGATTAGTTAAGATGATAAATTTTATGTTATATGAATTTGACCTCCGTGAAAAGTTACTGGTGTGCGTAATTGCTCAGGAAAACAGAAAAGGGAACTTACTAGGGACCTCGAGGGTCCCCTTCCTTTGTTTTAGCAAATCTGGTCCAGGCCATCTGAGAAGCAAAGTACATTCCTTTTGGAAACAGAAGAAACTAGATCAAAGCTTTGATTCCAGGAGACAACTTTTCTAGTAATTATCCAGGTAAATTTAGATATAGCACATTTCTCCTAGCATTTAATTTCCTTCAGAGAATCTTTCTAATAGGACAAGATCTAGTTTTCTCAGTTTTTTTTAAAGACCAGTGGAAGTGCCAACATTTCAGTATGGTGGTGGGTTGCATTTAATGTGGGGATGATCCCCAGAGCCCATGTAATAGACTTGCTTGTAGAATTTCATCTTAGTAAAACTGCTCCCTGGTTCTTTAATTACTCGTTTTGTGAGAGAATGAGTTATTAACTATAAAGTTGGCCAAAGAGAGTCTCTGGGAATTAAAGTCTAGAATGTAAATTAATAATTAGCTCACCTGGCCTCAATTTTCAGAAGCAAAATATATTCACGTATCTCTGTAAAAGTTGCCAAATAGCTAGCTCATTGGCGTCTCCTAATTATAGGGAAATGGCATTAATCTTTTCTCACTATCTCAGAGATTTGAGATTTTTAATGACAATTTTGGCTTTGGTTATGCTTTAGAATTGGTGTTTCTGAAAATTTAACATTATTGTTATTAGATAAAAACAGTATTTTGTTTGAAAAAGAGAAGAAGGAAAGAAATGTTTAGAAAATTCAATGAGAAAGTAGGGATGATAGAAACGAAATTTCCATCAGTCTTACCCACAAAGCCTAGGGGACTTTTGAAAGGTGTTTTAATAGAAAAACCTGACTTGAGAGACTTACAATTAAACACCGAAGATGAAGAAAAATGAACCCCCTCATCTTTATAGTTATTAGATTTGTGATGGAGAAAAACGTATGTCAAAGATGAGTGCCCCAAACAAGGACCGAGCCAGCCAGCCAGCCATATGTCCATCCATCCATCTGTCCATCTGTCCATCCGTCCATCCCTCCATCCATCTATCCGTCCAATTAGCATTTGCTCTCTAGTGTTTGCCTGCATAATGCTAAGCCCCAATGATACAAAGACTACATGAGAATTTTTGACACCAGGGTTCTTACTGAGAATTCAAGGCATGTAGATGGGTAATATGATACAAAGCTGATAGAAATATGCCCCATAATTGGTGTAGCCAATTCTATGCAGAGGGAAAATTTGCTGACTTGCTGGGAGATTTGAGATTTCTTAGTGAAAATGACCATGGGGTTGCCCTTGAAAGGCAGATGGCCCTGCAACAGGCTAAGATGACACAGGGCATTTCACTGGGGGAAGCAGCAAAGTATTCAAGTGGTGGGCTGAGTGGACAGAGGGATTAGGGTCTGTTTGAGGCACAGTGGTTGCTCTCGTTTGGCTGAAGCCTGGATCCTGAGAGAAGAGAGTGG